>CM016615.1:61051819-61438230 GCA_005393395.2 Gossypium australe
TCTTTAAGGCTCTTTTGTGTATTTTCAGTTACCATCTTTTCTCTATTGTGCTTGGCCAAATCCTAAGTTATTCTAACCGACTTCATCATCATCAATTTCGGTAAGTCTTTCAACTTTGCAAGCAAGCTATTTCGTTAGCACTGTGTTTTAAGCCACTCTTATTTATCTGTTCTTGGGGTGTTAAAATCTCGAGAAGAGAAAAGATGATTCTCTTGTGTGTGGAGGCGTTCCAAATCTTCCCTTCACTAACCTTTTGATCATTGGGATAATCATCAAAAGCGTGGAATCGTGTATTGGGAAACAATCTTCAAAGAGTAAACCATATTTCATACAATCATGGTAGGTGATGGTTGATTAAGTGCAGTTTAAGTTATTGAAAATATTTGTTATTGAAGGGCTGACCGAATAATCGAATCAATGTAGGTTGGTGCCAAGAGGTATTTCGCTAGCTTTCGTGAAAAAGGTGTGTAATCACACTATCGCTTTTGTTAGTAGGCAAAAGTCGAAAAGCCAAAACTTCGACATTTGAGGCCTCACGAGCATGAGATCGCTCGTGTTGTAAACCGAGCCCACAATCATGGGTGATAGACTGTAGAGGCCACCACAAGCGTTCTCGTGCTCTTGGGCCGTTACGGGACTCGTTTGGCTGAAATGGGCCGTGTGGGCCTAATGGACTCGTGGGCTCCACGCGGATAAAATCCAAAAGTGACGAAAACTAGATTGGGTTATGTAGTTCGTGTAGCCGTGACTGAATTTGGGCTAAATGGGCCACATGAGCGTGTGGGCCCATTAGTGCCGAATAATGGGCCTTGGGCCTAGTTACACCGTTATGACCATATAGATTATCTGTGTCGCTCGAGGCAACTGTAGACCTTGGGAGAGGTCGTGATCTGCACTGAAACCCCAAAATGGGTAAAATGACTAAAATACCCCTAAAGGGTAAAATTACTATTTTACCCCTAATAGATGGAAATTCTCATTTTACCCTTAGAGGTAAGTCGACTGATGAATGTATATTATTATATCACTGTACCAAGTGGGACATACTGCATACACGAGATATTTATGACATGGCATACTGCATGGGGTTGGGATATTGTTATGGAGGAAGTGTATTGTTACTGGTGGCTTTGCCACAAATACTGTTACTGGCAGCTTTGCTGCGATACTGATACTGGCAGGTCTACTACAATACTGTTACTGGTGGCTTTGCCACATATACTATTACTGGTAGCTCTTCTGCGTTATTATTACTGGCAGCTATGCTGCAATATTGGTGTGTTGGCTGGGTGGGTCGATTTTATCCCCACATGGTGTGTTGGTTGGTACGGGTGGTGTGTTTGCTGGATTGGGTGAGTTGCATATGTGCACCATACTGATACTGTAATGGGCTAAGGCCCACACAGCAATGTTGCTAAATAGGGCTCAAGCCCAAACTATTACTGCATGATAGGGGATTACACACTGAGTTCTCGTAACTCTACCCTTTTCTTTTAACTATACAGGTAATCCCCATGCTTAGATGATTTGGAGCTGCGAGGGACTCGGAGGTGGCCTTACATTCACTAATATTTTATTTTGGACCTAGTTATTAAATTTTTATATTGGGTTGATATTTATGTAATAAGGCCTCTGGTGATTTTAATTTCTTTAATTAGGTTCAATTTCTTATTTTGAAACTACCAAACTGATAGAAATAAGTTTTCAAAAATAATAACTGTTTTAAAAGACAAACACACATTTTCAAACTTCAAAATGACATTAATTAGAGTAGCTTCTGCGGGTTTTTAACCAAAGAAGAAACCAACAGTAACAAACATGGCAATCATTTAAAAACAATTTTCTCTCAACAAGCCTGATTTCAAAAAACACTTCGATTTGACACGTCAGATTCGGTCGTAACGTTTAGGCCGGGTTTGGGGTGTTACACATATTAATAAACCATTTACCAAAATAGCCTTATTAGAAACATTTAAAATCTACTAACTATTGTCCAAACATTTAAAAGCCTTATTCAGCACTCAAATAATAAAAATTAATTCACGAAACTTTCACACATGCTTAATCACATACTACAAACATGGAAAATAATATTAAAAATCTTTTCCAAACTCTGATTTGTGGTCCCAAAACCATTATTCTGACTAGGGTCTACACCGGACTATTACACGTGAAACACATTATGGATCCTTTCTAACTCTGTTGGTAAAGCTAGTTGATATGCCACTAGCCCTATTCTTTCGATGATCTCGTACGACCCGCTGAAACACAGACTCAATTTGCCTTTTCTACCAAATCTAAGAATTTTCTTCCACGAAGATACTTTCAAAAACACTTTGTCACCGATATGAAATTCAATATCTTTTCGTTTCAAATCCGCGTAGGATTTCTGACGACCTGAAGCTGCTTTCAAACAATCGCGAATTACTTTTTCTTTCTCTTTGGTTTCTCTAATTAAATCAAACTTGTGAATCTATTTCTCGCTAAGCTCAGTCCAGTACATCAGTGTTCGGTATTTAAAACCATACAATGCTTCAAACGTTGCCATCTTTATACTCGATTGGAAACGGTTATTATACGCAAATTCAACCAGCAGCAAATATTTCTCCCAATTGCCTTCGAATTCCAAAACACAACATCGGGTCATATCTTCGAGAATCTAAATTTTTATCCCACGATTACTTTTGTAAATATTTAATAAATTTCCCAAATTAGAATAGGGGATTAAAAAATCATTCTAACTATGTCTCACAAATATTCAAATATCGTAGAATATGAAATTGTTTTGCTTACACTGTTTCTCTTATGTAAAAATAGACTCAATAACCTTTAGTATCATATCTTATTCAACCTCTAATTCAATTTACACCATTTTTGGTGATTTTTCAAAGTCACACAACTGCTGCTGTTCAAAACTATTTTATTTCTAAATTTCACTCTTTCATGTTTTCTTTATAGTAACTTTCATTGTAACACTTACTCTGTTTCAATCTTACCAAAGTTCGATCACATATTGAGCACATTACTCATAAGTTTACACACACATACCTGCACTTATTCATCACATAGTCATTTTCATTTACACTTTAGTCCTTTTTCCATCTTTAACATAAACTTTAATTCTTTACCCCGTTCAACGACTTGGAGTAACGAAGGATACTCAAAAATTGTCATACACGTAGTAAGATGCCAATGCCATATCCCGGATATGGTCTTACATGGGATCAGATTTCGATGCCGATGTCATATCCCAGATCTGGTCTTATACGGGATCTCATATCGATGTTGACGTCATATCCCAGATATAGTGTTACACGAGATCGCACGTTGATGCCGATGCCGTATCCCAAATATGGTCTTATATGGGATCTCATATCGATGTCGACGCCATATCCCAGATATGGTCTTACACAAGATCGTACGTTGATACCATGTCCCAAACATGGTCTTACACGATTTCATACCGAACCTAGGTCCCAGACGTGGTCTTACATGGAATCACTATTCGATGCTGATGCCATATCCCAGATATGGTCTTACACGGGATTTTAATTTGGTGCCGAGGCCATATCTCAGATGCGGTCTTATATGGGACCTTATTAATCTAATGTCTTGACAAGGGTATCTGTAACAGCCCGGTTTAGACCTGGTCAGAACAGTGGTTTCAAGACCACAAATCCGAGGTCGTAAAAATATTTTAATGATATTTTCTGTGTGAATAGTATGTGACATAGCCTGTGTGAAAATTCTGTGTGGCAATTTGATTGTTTGTGTGTCGAAATAAGAAAAAGGACTTAATCGCGTATAGAGTAAAAGCTATGTGCTGAATTATAAGTACTTAAATGTTAATGGCTTTTTAAGGAGGAGGCCTTATGTTGTTAATAAACCATTGTTAAGATAGTGGGTGGCTAAATGACTTATTAGCCTTAAAATATATTTGTTTTATATGATTTATAAAAGGGAAAAGTTGGTATTTGTTTAATAAGTTTATATTAATTAAAACAAAACAAATTTGATGGCCATTTTCTCATCCTTCTTCCACCGTAAAATAGAAAAGATAATAGCCATTTAAGCTTTTGAAATTTCGGCACTTGCTAAGCTTGATTGAGGTAAGTTTTGAGCCTGATTTTTGTTAATTTCTACGTTTTCGTAATCGTTGCTTCGTGCTCTGGCTAACCCATGCTTAAATTTTGTGAATTGATGATGTTTATGGAATGTGCCATTGATGAAAGGGTGAGCTTTGTGATGAGTGTTGGTGTTAAATGAAAGATATGTGTTTAATGAACATGTGTTGTTCTTGAATTTTTGATGAATTTAGCTAATTAGGGCTAAATTGTGAAAATAGCATTTTGAAGGACTAAAATGTGAAATAAATGAAATGTATGGATTTGTATAAGCATGGTGAGAATTCAGCTAGGCTTGAACCAAGTGAAATTATGTGAATTTGATAATTTGGTGAAATAGGGACTAAAGTGTCAAAATGTGAAAATGTGAGGGGTTATTGTGTAAAATGCTTTAAATATGTGTGGTTGGACTAAAATGAATGATTTGGTGATTGAATGGACTAAATTTGAACGTGTATAGACCAAGAGAGGAGAGGTTCAGATCGAGATCGAGGCAAAGATAAAGTGCTCGATTAATCGACCGTATCGATAGTTCGATGTCCGAGGTAAGTTCGGATATAATACATACTATTAAGATATATTTTAGCATTATGAAATGAATATGTATATATGTATGAAAGTGTGTTGATATGTGTAAGATTTTAATTGATTGCACTAAGTGTGCGAAAGTGAAATCAAAACAGAAATGGGTAGCACTGTGTGTGCGATGATATGAAAGCTTCGACTTATTGATTTGGCACTGTGTGTGCGATACAGAGTCAAGTTGGTTAAAAGAATAGGCACTAAGTGTGCGATGATGAATATGCTTCGATTAAGTATGTGGCACTGAGTGTGCGAATAAATCAAACGAATAGCAGAGAATGTTCGACATGTAATATCGAGTATTGAATAGTTGGGACGTTGAATAGTTATGTGGTAGCTAAGGTATGTATCGAACCTTTGTGGTTGATTAATTTATTTATAAAGCTATGAATAGGTGAGTGAATATTTTAGCTATAATGGATATGGTATGAATATGAGAGAATTTATCTATGTGATGGTTTATTATATACCTTAGTTTTAAGTGATGAGATAATTGTATTATATTTTCGGACTTACTAAGCTTTGGGAAGCTTACTGTGTGATGAATTGTTTCTCTGACTTGCAGTGTCAGTAAAGCTAGCTCGGATCTGGGATCGTCAGCTTCTCAATCACACTATCGGCGCTCTATTTTTGTATTTTTGGAAGGATGTACATAGTTGAAATATGGCATGTATAGGCTAGTTATTGAATCATGTCTGAGATTTGTAAATAGCCATGAGATGTGGCTAGATATGTGCTAGGTTTTAGCATGAATGACTTTGGTATATATGATGCTTTTTTTGGTATGGATTGTGAGTTGGGAAATTGACTTATGATTGGTAAATTAGTGATGGTTTAACATCTAATGAAATGGTTAAGATTTTGGTAAGTGTATGGATGAGTTATGCTAATGATTGCATGAGTTTTAGTTTGGTAAATTTGGCATGATTGGATTTGGATTGGAATGTAGAGGTTGGATGATCATTTTGTTCTGAATTGGTTGCCAAAATTGTGTGAGGAACCATGCTCAAATGTGCTTGTAGGATTGACCCATATGGGTGGCATTTTGGCCTTGCAAATGGCCTATTAATGTCACACGGCCATGGCATACGAGCGTGCCTAGCGACCGTGTGAGCAAGTCAGTATATGGCCTAGTAGTACACGGCCTTAGCACGGGGGTGCTGGATAATCGTGCTGGTTTTGGTAGGATCGACCACGGTCAGGGTACAAGGGCGTGCTTTGTGATTGTGGGGACCAAGTAGGATAGTCTACGGCCAAGGCACACGGGTGTGCTTGGTGGCCGTAGAAGTATAGTCAGGATAGACCACGGGAAGGACACACAGGTGTGTCTATTAGCCGTGGAAGGCACACGGCCTGCCCAGACGGGCCAAGTCAGGATAGTCCACGGCCAAGGCACACGGGCGTGCTTGGTGGCCATGGGAGTGTAGCCAGGATAGAGCATAGGAAGGGCACACAGGTGTGTTTATTAGCCGTGGAAGGCACACGGCCTGCCCACACGGGCGTGTAAGCCCTGTAACTTAGAAAATTTTTAATTTTCCATGAAATTTTGTATTTGTTTCGGTTTAGTCCTGACTCAGTTTATAAGCATGTTTAAGGTCTCAAGGACCTTGATAAGGGACATCGTGGTTGTAAATGAATGTGATTGAAGATGATTGACTTTGTGTCGTAAATTTAGTTGTTAAATGTTCTGATTGATCGGTAATACCTCTTAACCCTATGCCGGCAATGGTTTTGGGTTAGAGGTGTTATAGCATCTTTTCTATTCCTAAGGTTCAACCGGGACTTTAATATAGTAAAACTTCATCATATTTTTCATCGAGACCTCATTAACCAATTTCATAAAAAGAATATACATTCATGTAATATCAAGCATTTAAATGTATAATAACATAATGTTGATTTATTACACACAAACATACCTCGACTTAAAATGGCGAAAGGGACCGAGTCGTCCAATATGCGTCTTTCCCCCATTTTAAGTCTGAAACTCGTTTTTCTTTATCTAAAATATCACATTTGACTTATTAACTTATTATACTATTCAATTCAATCCAAAAATCATATTATGGCATAATTACATTTTTGCTGCTCAGCTTTGTCATATTTACACTTTTGCCTCTAGGCTCGTAAAATGATTTTTATTCAATTTCCTTGTATTTTAGGCCTAGGTGGACCATTTTCATAACTATAGCAGTCCACAATTTGCATTCATTCACACATTTTCATACATTTTCAACTTTTTACAAACTAGTCCTTTTACTCGATTACATTGAAAATCACTTAGTAAAAGTCGCTTATTACACACCGAGCATTCATATTCTACCATTAGACATCAAAACACATGCATGTCATCCATGGGTAACTTTTTAAACACAAACCCTAGCTCAAAATAATGGTAGAAATAACTAAACCGAGTTATGGGGATCTCAAAAATGTAAAGAACATTAAAAACGAGCCTTGGATGCACTTACTATTGAGCGTGAAATCTTGAAAATCCTATCCATGATTTCCCCCATGCTAAATTCGGCCAAGCAAGAAGATGGACAAGGGTTTTTGGCTTTTATTTTGTCTTTTAGTCCATTTAATTACCAAAATGCCCCTAACTTAAAAATATCCTATTTCACTTATCTCATGTCCATTTTAGTCCAACAGTTTAACCAATGGTCTAATTACCATTTAAGGACATCCAATTTAAAATTTCATAGAAATTGGACACTTCTAACATGTGGAACTCAACTTTTTCACTATTTACAATTTAGTCCTTTTGACTAAATTGAGTGCTCAAACGTCGAAATTTTTCGAACGAAATTTTCACGAAATCTTTTCGTGAAATCGTAGACCATAAAAATATAATAAAAATGAGATTTTTCTTCGTCAGATTTGTGGCCCCAAAACCACTGTTCCGACTAGGCCCAAAATCGGGTTGTTACAACTCTGCCCTCTTAGGGATTTTCGTCCCCAAAAATCTTACCAGAAGAAATTGCTTTCAACTATCATGAATCACTTCCACTAATTTCTTAGAGTCACAAATCAAATCAACCTCGTATCTCTTTCTAGTCACCTTTGAACTTTAACACCTCGTGTCGGAGCATATCATCAAAGTTTTGAATCACTCTCTCAGACTTACCACCGATTTACAGGTGTATTACCGTGCCAAGATGCAATTGCGTATTCATAGTTTCCTATAGGTCTTTCCATAATTGGAATTTAGCCCTCGGATCTCAATCCGAAATAATGGAGACTGATACTTTGCATAATCAAATAATCCCAGAAACATCTTACTCTGCTGGTTTGTTAAACAAGAAATCTTTACACGAACGATCAATCACAATCTAATAACATCTGTGACTATATCTGCTTTCTCAGAGATTAATCAATAACTACTAGCGATCTTCCAATAGCTAGGGTCTTTAACACTATCTTAACTTCAGATCTTTCTATAACATTCGTTACTTTAATCCTTGAAATCAGAGAACATGTGACACATTTCATCGAATAAACCTTATCACCAAATTCTCAATATGAACATAAAAGTGACCGTCTCTAAATCACTAGTCGAACAGTTCTCTTTTAATGTGGTATTAACCATATAAAAATATGAACCATCACTTTACATTTTAGTACTATTTATACCCAGGTCATGCAATAATACTTAACTGAAAAACATAAAACTTTTTCTCAACTCAAGCTAAAACAAAATTGGTGATTCTGTTAATCATGTTTCAACTGTTTCTAACTTTACTAATAAGTAATACCACTAATTAGGCTTCTCAAGCATGAGGGTCCCCCTCTATTACACCACTTGATTAACGTTAATATTTCCTGATTTTCACATTTACCAATGAACACAATTACAGCTAGGGAATTGTATTCCATTACTAATCATCACAATGTTGAACTTTGATAAAGCCATAACCATCGGATGTTTTTTTAAAATCAAAATGCCAAAATAAAGTCAATATTTCAACTGTATAGATAAATAATATTCCAGCTATAAAACTATACCGAAATTTAAGAACACAACTCCTGCCAAATGATAAATACCTCAACGAGGTCTCAGAGTAATTTCGAAAGAAACATCACTCATCCACACTACAATCAATTGTAACAGAAGCAACACAATCTTCATGTACACTAAACAGAACAATGACCAGTAGGAACCGGATAGCATCATCACACAAATTTAGTCATCATCTTTACTTTAATAAAAGAAATGAAATACAAATGAAAGATAGGAAAATGCCGAACATAATCCAAACAGGTCAACAAGGCCTTCGCCTACCTGTATCTTTAGCTATCGCACCCATTGCTATAAAAGTTTTACTTTAAAATAAATAACCTCATATACCTTTGAGATTTATCGAACACATAATATACCCAGAAGGAAGTAAGGTAGGTTACTCAACTATAATCACTGCACTTAGCTATTGATACAATTTGAACATTATCTCACTATCTAATTCTGTCATCATTAGGTTTATATTATTCCATTCACTATCATAAACCAACTCAGAAAAACTTCCAATTAGTACATTCTTTAGGTATCATACATGTATGTTTTGTTTCATCGAATTTGACTTCTTTAACCTTAGCCTTGCATAATCCGAATGATCCTCAAAATGATTGAATATCTTTTTTAGTTCTATCCTTACTTATCGACTCATTATTTTATCTGGCAACCATAATAGTTGATCCACTAATAAATTCTTCAGTCTCTCATTTGTGAATTCATTCAACATAAATCTCATAAAATTTCATCATAACACACCAGTTGTTTTAGGCACTTTAACACACATATTCATGTTACACAAATTTTCCAATTATCTTATTCGAACAGACGCATTTATATATACATTCCATAAATTTTGAAAATTTTTCTTATCGCATTAACCTAATCACACAAGTTAGGCACATTACATCATGTGAATGCCAAACAAACATGAATGCTTGTCATAATATAAACCTTCATTTATTTTCACTTTCCCGTATTAGTTTCATACATCAATTATCGAACTTTAAGTATCCATTTACAACATGTAATTTAATATCACGTCCTGTGATACACAATATTTCTTTAATAAAATCATTCATTCAAGCTCAATTTCGTGTTCACTACAAATTTATCCTTTAAATCCTCGTACACTTTCATTTACTACACTTGGTCAAATTAGAGAACGTCTTATGAAATTGGGTACTTCGTTTGCAGAACATCATAGTTCAACTATGGTCTTTCACATATACACATATTACACACCGAAGCCATAGCCCGACTATGGTCTTATACGGAAATCACATAGTCATATTTTTCACATGCTGCCATGGTCAACCCATGGTCTTTATCGTCAATTCATCACATGTCTCTAAATAAAAGTACTCGTTTCTAGTGTTCTACTCAGTTTACATATTTAATTCCTTTTTCATAACTTCTCAACATTTATAACATTTTATCTATTGCATAAAATCACCATAATTCATCGAAATATGACATTCAACCAGGATAATAACATTGTACCCAAAATTCTCAAATTATGGTTATTTCATTTTATACATCATCACATACATATTATGAACTCTTATTCGTACCTTACCACATTTCAACTTATCACAAACACATTTTCAAACATCTTAGTGTCAATGTCAGCATTTTCGAAAATAGCTCGGTTGGAAAGCACTTCCGTCTCAACAAAACAATTTCGTTAGAGCCTGGAGATATCACACTATCACGGTCCACATATGGCATGTATAGCTAGACTCTTACTCATGCTAGGTTAGTCCGAGAACCGACTAAACCATAGCTCTGATACCACTAAATGTAACACCCCTTACTCGTGTTCAACGCCAGAACAAGGTACGAAGCGTTACTAGACAATAACACTTGCAACTGAACAAATTCAAGGCATAAATTTTCGTTTAGAATTTAAAACTTTTATCTTATATCATCAAGTCCCTAATATGGGCCTACGAGGCCCAAAACATGTTTTGGAAGTGATTCAGAACTAAACCGAGAACTTTTAAAACTATTGGAACATTTAGAAAATTTTCTTGTTTTGGAGAGTCACATACCCGTGTGGACATGCCGTGTGGTTACACCCGCCTGTGTGGCCCAGGAATGCTCGTGTCATCCGCCCATGTAACTTTCTTTTTATGATGTTATCATTTGTTTTGGGTCACACAACCAAGTCACACACCCATGTGCTAGACCGTGTCCTCCACACGACTGAGACACACGGCCATGTCTCTACCTGTGTGGTCAAGAAGTTGGCTATTTTCCCAAGCCAATTTCTTCCCTATCATGCCCATACTTGAGTATAACTTGAATGACACATTTCATGACATATTAAAGCTACCAAAACATCTACCACACACACGTAACAAGTCGAAGCATATAATTTACTTAACCATGGAATGCATCGTCGTGAGTTTATAGCATAACCAATTTATTGGCCACATTAAATGGCCTTCTACTACAATGAACTCCGAATATCATAGGTCATTATTCTAGGACAACTCATAGTAAAATGTACACATGACCAAGTTCCCTATACATGCCATAACCTTAAGTATAAAATCATCGATACCTAAATTGTAAGCTTGATAGTGTGATAGGTTCTCCGGCGACTTCCAACCCGGGCTAACCTGAGTACATTATAAACATGGAAAACAACAGAGTAAGCTATAAAGCTTAGTAAGTGTGTATGTAAAAAATAAACAATTGATTACCATGCTTTTAACTATTCTTATTATAAGCTCTCAAGAAAATACCATCATTACTGTATAAAATTTCACAATTCATTTATGTTCATCTTAAGCTGTTTACCCGAGTTATAGTCACTAAATTATTTTTATCCAGAGCTAAGGAACTCCAAATTAGGATCCACTAATTTTCCATGAAACTACACTCTCTTATTACCATAAAATTTCCAGAATTTTTGGTTCAACCAATCAGTACAGTTTATTTTTTAAAGTCTCCCCTATTTCACTGTCTGATAGTTCCAACCCTTATTCGATAAAAATTAATTATCTCGTTGTACAGAACTCGAATGATGTTCCCATTTGTTTCTCTTCAAAATAGACTTATTAAGAAATTCAAGAATATAAATTATATCCCATGATTGTTTTTGTAAAATATTTAATGAATTTCCCAAATCAGAACAGGGGATTCAAAAATCATTCTAACTGTGTCTCACAAAAATTCAAATATAGTAGAATATGAAATTCTTTTGCTTACACCGTTTCTTTTATGTGAAAATATACTCAATTAGATTTTGTAACACCCCAAACCCGGTCAAAACGCTACGATTGAATCTGGTATGTCACAGGGTAAAACGTTTTTGTAGAAAACAAGTTCCCGGTTAGTTTTTATTGAAACTCCTTTATTTGCTTTCTGTTTGCAGAAATCCGGTGCATGTATAGTTGAAATCGTTAAGTTGCTTTGAAATCCCGAAAATCCGAATGAGTTAAACTTAGTTATTTTGAAACCGGTTGTATTGGAGTTTTGGAAAAACTTAGATTTGAAAATCATTTAAGTTAGCTTAATAAACATCTTATGTGTCTTGTTACCCGATGGTAACGTCTAGAAAACCCCTTGCGTAGTAAAATTTCGAAAACTTGATTATCAGGTTATTTAAAACATGTTAAAGAGTTTACTTAGCAACATTTAAAAATTTAGAGCAGATATAATAGAACCCAACATAAAAAAAAAATACTAATGGCCTTATTACAAACCCAAATGAAACCGAAATATAAAGTAAAGTACCCAAGTCAAAAGTCCATGTAAAACTGAAAGCAAATATCGCATGGCCACCTCGAGTCCACCAGGCTCCTCATCCGCGATCTACGAGTCACCTGAAAAAAGATAAGGGAGAAGGTGAGTCACCAAGACTCAGTGCATAATCCCCCTCCCGAATATAGCAACATACTTACACAAGTCATAACCAAGTAAACATATCATGCACCCAAACCTAGCCATCAACGACTCCTTTTTCTACCCCGTGTGGTACCAAACCACTGGTGGTGCCAAACCACTGGTGACCCAAAGTCACTGATATCAATAATAATGTGGTACCAAACCACTGGTGACCCAAAGTCACGATTAATCCATATGTGGGGCCAACCCACGTTGTGATACCAAATCACTGGCGACAATCCCGTTTTATCAAATGTGGGGCCAACCCACTGTGGTGCGAAGCCACAGGGACGAGTCGCTATGAGGTGCCAAAACTCTGGTGACCCAAAGTCACGAATATTAACTGTGGTGCCAAACCACTGGTGGTGCCAAACCACTGGTGACCCAAAGTCACAGATATCAATCTTCCCTCTCCTCTCATATCACCCACAATAATGCAATGCATGTACATATCATGCCAACATGCTTTAATATTAAACATATATCGAACATAACGCAAATCATAGCATCAGGAATCATGTATCATACTCTCATCAAAAACGGACTTACCCGAAATCCTTGCTCATACCCATAAAGGTATCATATCGAAATCTACACAGTTTTCGGCTTTTAACATGTTTAGGTTATTAGCAAGTTTACAACGATTATGAAGTGTGTAAGTTACACACCTGGTTACTAACACGACTATCGAATCCCGAAGATCAAGATCTACGCACTAGATCCCCTCCTTTCTTACATTCGGCCAACACCAAGATCATTAGCAAAGAGGCCATTCGACTATACTAGCAAATCCCGAAGGGTGAACGCACAACCATAATCCTTACCTTACTGCCTTTCGCACTTTAATCAAATCCCGAAATGCTCGATAACACGTCTTCCCTACAATCGCCAAGATCTTAAACATCATGATGTAATAGCCTTCGACATTCACATGGATAATAAAAGACTAAGTCGACAGATGCCCTTACCACAATCTCTAACAAACCGATTGGTAGAGAGTAGGTGTCCACGATCCACTACTTCAAAGTCCCGAAGATCCTAGGTGAAACCGATTTCATAGTTGAATGAGAACCAAGATAAATGCCGAAATTCGGCTTTTGTTCTTTGTGAGTCGACAGAGAAAAGAAGAAGAAAATAATAGAGATTCGGCCTAGAACACTTACCCACTCCAAAACCGATTAGAGCAGAAGACCCAAGAGATCTACCCTTGATTGATATTCGGCCAAAAAGTTAGAACAAGAAGAGGAGAGTAAAGAGATTTCGGCAATGGGGTAGAGTGATCAAGGTGATTCGGCTATGGCTTAAGAAAAGAAATCAAAAGATTCGGCCAAGGTTCTTTGATGAAAAATGAAAGAGGATCAATCGAGGTTGTCGGCTTTTGAAGATGAAAGAGATGGAAAAGAGAAATGGAAATAAATGGATTCAGCAATGAGAGGAAGAGAAAGGTTTCGGCACAAGATGATTGAGAGAAGAGAAAGATGAAGTAGAGAGGATTGGTTCGGCTTTTGAGCAAAATGGGAGAAGAGAAGTGAAAACAAGTTTCGGCTCAAGGAAAATGGCAAGGGTTGGTTCGGCAAATTACAAAGGTTGCCAAAAGAGAAAATAGAGACAATGCCAAAGGGGTTTCAGTTTTTGACACTACACACAAAAAGATGAAAACCCTCCAAGCTAGCCGAAAAATGTCTACCTAGCTTGACTTAGCAATTTCGGCACTCCCCACCAGTCTTCCAACTGAATACTCCTCCTTACACAAGTTCAAATTTCGGTAAAACTCTCAAATCTCTCCTGGCCACCCGTTCAAACGAGTTTGAATTATTCAACAGTTATCCGACAGAGTTTGAGCTGAGCACAACTCTTCCTCAGCTTGGCGTCAAAATAATAAGCAGAAAATGGGATCTCCGCTGCTCGAACCTGAGCCTCCTTCCCCTGCTTGTGGCGTCACTGCTCAAGGCCCTAAGTGGCGCCTCCTTGCCACTTCACCAAGGTAATTCTTGTGCTAAAGTTTACCATAAAATATTCTTAACCCCTAGCTCCTTTAGCTCCCCTTAACCAAAGCTTAAAAACAAAATTTTTCCTATAGCTCGGGCCTACCCTTGGCTTATACCTAGACCCTAGAACACCTCAATTAATAACACAATCAAGCCATACACATGCAAACAGTTCAAACATAATAGCCCATATTTAAGGATGTTACAGTTCTACCCCCCATAAAATAATTTCGGCCTCGAAATTACCTGGTCAAAAGAGTTGAGGGTATTGCTGCCTTATCACATCCTCTGGTTCCCACGTAGCTTCTTCCATGCCATGATTTCGCCATAATACCTTCACTAATGGAACTGACTTCTTGCGCAAAACTTTCACATCCCGATCTAGAATCTGCACTGGTTCCTCCTCCATGGTCAAATCTTGTCTCACCTCAATTTCCTCTACTAACACCACATGCGATGGATCCGAACGGTAGCGCCTAAGCATGGAAACGTGAAACACATCATGTATCTGACTCAGTTCTGCTGGCAACTCGAGCTGATAAGCTACTAGTCCCACTCGTTTCAACACCTTATATGGGCTAATAAACCTTGGACTTAGCTTGCCTTTCCTTCCAAATCTCAACACTTTCTTCCATGGCAAGACCTTCAAGAAAACCCTGTCACCAACTGCAAACTCTATATCTCTCTGCTTAAGATCGGCATATGACTTATGCCTGTCCGAAGCTTCCTTTAGACGAGCTTGAATCAATTTGACCTTATCCTCCGGTTCCGTAACCAACTCTGGACCCAACATCTGACGCTCACCCAACTCTGTCCAGCATGTAGGTGTACGACACTTCCTACCATACAACGCCTCATATGGTGCCATCTTAATGCTTGCCTGGTAACTGTTGTTGTACGCAAACTCAGCTAAAGGTAGAAATTCTTCCCAGCTACCTCTGAAGTCCAAAACACAGCCCCTCAGCATATCTTCCAAGATTTGTATAACCCTTTCTGACTGTCCGTCTGTCTGTGGATGAAATGCCGTACTAAAATCCAACCGCGTACCCAATGCCCGATGCAATGCTTTCCAGAACCTCGACGTGAATCTGGGATCCCTATCCGAGATGATCGATACTGGCACACCGTGCAACCTCACTATCTCTGCCACATACAGCTTAGCTAACCTTTGAAACGAGTAATCAACCCTTACCGGTATAAAATGAGCTGACTTAGTTAAACAGTCCACAATCACCCAGACTGAGTCCTTCTTACTAGGCGTAAGGGGTAGTCCACTGAAAAAGTCCATAGTGATCATTTCCCACTTCCACTATGGAATCTTCACCGGCTGAAGTAAACCTGACGGTAACTGATGTTCAGCTTTCACCTGCTGACATGTCAGGCACTTACTGACAAACTCAGTTACCTCCCGTTTCAGACCTGGCCACTAAAACTGCTCTCGCAAATCCCGGTACATCTTGCTACCTCCAGGATGCATAGCGTATGGGCTGCTATGTGCGTCCTGAAGAATCCTCTTCCTTAACTCGACGTCCTTCGGCATACAAGCTCTCCCTTGAAAACACAACACTCCATCACTGGTTAAGCTGTAACCATCCAAACCACCACTCTGCACTTGCAACCTCCGAGTATTCAAACCCTCATCTTTTAACTGTTTCCCTTTAATCTGCTCTACCTAAGTCGGCTTTACCTGCAATTCTGCCAATAGACTCCCATCGTCATTCAAGCTAAGATGAGCAAACATCGCTCTTAGGTCCGACACTACCTTACAGCTCAACGTGTCTGCCACCACGTTAGCCTTGCCCGGATGATACTCAATTGAGCAGTCGTAATCCTTCAACAGCTCAATCCATCTCCGCTGTCTCAAATTCATGTCTTTCTGAGTCAGAAGATATTTCAGACTCTTATGATCCGTGTAGACTATCGACTTCTCTCTATACAAGTAGTGCCTCCAAATCTTGAAGGCGAAAACCACTACAGCCAATTCCAAGTCATGTGTCGGATAGTTAACCTCATGCGGTCTCAGCTGTCGAGATCCATATGCCACTACCTTCCCTTCCTGCATCAGCACACATCCGAAGCCAGTATGCGATGCATCACAGTAGACCGTGAATTCCTTTCCTGCCTCAGGCTGAATCAAAACCGGAGCTTCAGTCAGAATCTTCTTTAGCTTGTCGAAACTTTCCTGTTGTTTCTCAGACCATACAAATGGAACTCCTTTCCTCAGCAATTTGGTCAACGGCACTGCGATCAGAGAAAATCCCTCTACAAATCTTCGGTAATACCCCACCGGACCTAGAAAACTCTAAACTTCTGCCACTGACTTAGGCGGTTTCTAGTCCAACACTGCCTCAATCTTTCGAGGGTCCATTCTAATCCCTTCAGCTGACACCACGTGCCCCAAGAAACTCACCTCCCTAAGCCAGAATTCGCATTTACTGAATTTGGCAAATAACTGTTTCTCCCCCAAAATTTGCAAAACTACTCGCAAGTGCGCATCATGATCCTCCTCAGACCTTGAGTACACCAGTATGTCGTCTATAAATATCACAACAAACTGGTTCAGATACGGCTAGAACACCCGATTCATCATGTCCATGAATGCTGCCGGTGTGT
This sequence comes from Gossypium australe, assembly GCA_005393395.2. NCBI lineage: Eukaryota > Viridiplantae > Streptophyta > Magnoliopsida > Malvales > Malvaceae > Gossypium > Gossypium australe. Next base: position 61,069,033 of record CM016615.1, read on the forward strand.
TAGTCAGCCCAAACGACATTACTAGAAACTCGTAGTGCCCATACCGAGTACGAAATGTTGTCTTGTGGATATCAGCTTCTTTCACCTTTAGCTGATTATACCCTGACCTTAGATCAATTTTCGAGAAAACCGATGCACCCTTAAGCTGATCAAACAAGTCATCTATCCTGGGCAACGGATACTTGTTTTTTATCGTCAGCTTATTCAACTGGCGGTAGTCTATACACATCCACATTGTACCATCATTCTTCTTGACAAAGAGCACTGGTGCTCCCCAAGGCGAAACACTTGGCCGGATGAAACCCCAGTCCAACAACTCCTGAGTCTGAGCCTTCAGCTCCACCAATTCCTTCGGCGCCATCCTATAAGGGGCAATAGACACTGGTGCGGTTCCGGGTAACAAATCGATACCAAATTCAACTTCCTGATCCGGAGGCAGACCCGGAAGTTCCTCTGGAAATACATCAGCAAATTCCTTCACTGTTCGGACATTCTCTACAGCTGACTCCTTAGCCTCCAAAGCACACACATGAACCATAAATGCCTCACAACCCTTCCTGACCATTTTCTCAGCTTTCAAAGCAGACACCACATTGGATAGGTAATCTCTTCTATTACCTATCATTTCCACTTCTTCACCCTCAATAGTTTTCAAAACCATGCGCTTAGTCGCGCAATCCAAACTCGCTTGGTACTTCACCAGCCAGTCCATCCCAAGAATCAGATCGAACTCCACAAACGGCAGTTCCATCAGATCAGCCAAGAACACGACCCCTTGGAGTTCTAGGGGTACATCCCTATACAGCTTATTTACTTCTATAGAGTGACCTAGAGGGCTAATTACTGTCATCTCCCTAGAAGTAGTCTCAAAGTCTAGGTTCATGGTTTCCACTATGCTACTAGCAACATACGAATGCGTCGAGCCAACATCTATCAACGCAGTGTATGGTAATCCAAAGATTAAGAACGTACCGGTTATGACATCCGGTGTGTCGCCCTCCTCTCGACGCCTCGCTGCATAGACCAATCCAGGCTGACTTGCTTCAGTGTTGCCTGCACCTCTGCCCGGTGCTCCGCGGCCCCAACCAGAACCATTACCTCCTCTACCAAAACCACGACCCCTTTGCGGTTGCGGTCCCTCATTCCAAAACTGAGCACGGCCCTGACCCTCAGACTGAATCCTGGCTAACTTCCGTGGACAATCTCTCACACGATGATCCAGCGAGCCACATTCAAAGCATCCTTTTCCACCGGTCCAACATTCTCCCCAATGAGATTTTCCACACCGATTACACTGCGCTGGTCCCTAATTACCAGCAACAGGCCTCCCAGACTGATTCGGCCCACCATGCCTAGTCTTTTTCTGAGAATTTCCGGCTGATCCAGATGATCCAAAACCTCTCTTATGTCTATTCCTATCCAGATTCTGTCTCACAGACTCTTTTACCCCTTCGGCTATCTTAGCCTTTTCTACCAACACCGCAAACTCTCGCTCCTACTGTAGAGCAATCAGCAGCCTCAGCTCATCCCTCAATTCGTCCTCAAACCAGACACATCGCTCATGCTCTGTAGCCACGATACCTCGAGCATACTGGCTCAACCTTAAAAATTCTACCTCGTACTCCGATACGGACTTACTCCCTGAACCAGTCTTAGAAATGCCTTCCGCTGAGCATCAATGTAGCTAGACCCAATATATTTCTTCTGATAAGCCGCCTTAAAATAATCCCAAGTGAGATCATCCGCTGCAACACCATCCCAAACCGTGAGCCACCACTGGTATGATTCATCCCGGAGAAGCGACACTATCCCTTTCAGTTTCTCCTCAGCAGTCAGATCCAAGTCGTCCATGATACGCTCCGTCGCCTCCAACCAATACTCAGCCGTATTGGGCGCCACACCAGAAACACCTCGGAATACCTCGGCTCCATTGGCTTGGAGTCACTCAGATATCGATTTTCGAGCTCCCGTACCTCCACCTGCTCCAGCCACCCTCTCAAGAACTCGCAGCATCGTCTGTGATACTGCATCATCCCCCGTCTGATCCTGAAACTCACCACCCGCAGCAGCTGGTGGTGGTGGTATCTCATTTTCCAACCCCTGACCAGACCCCGCTGGTTCAGACACAGCCATCCTACCTCGACCACATCCACGTGTGTTACGACCACGTCCTCGAGTGCTCATGTCTAACGTCTCAACTTATCTGATTTAAAAGTTTTATACGTCAGTTTTTATTCCACTGTTATTAAAGCACAGTCTTATGAACAGTTTCTATTACAGAGTTTTGTTTTCGTGAGTTCCCAAAGTCCTATAGGTTTCAGTCTCTAGGGTAGTCCACCATCACTATTCGCTCATAGCATATATCATCATACTCATAATCATATGCAAACATCAGTTAGGGGTACTTACCTGGGCGGATTGGTGCCGGAGACTCGGTGCCATGCTATCCAAACTATGTATTTTCAAGAAAACTTTTTAGAACCCCACTTTAAAACATTTTGGGCCTCGAGCCCACAGCCTAGATTTTGAACTTAGCTCTGATACCATAATTGTAACACCCCAAACCTGGTCAAAACGCTACGACCGAATCTGGTATGTCACAGGGTAAAACGTTTTTGTAGAAAACAAGTTCCCGGTTAGTTTTTATTGAAACTCCTTTATTTGCTTTCTGTTTGCAGAAATCCAGTGCATGTATAGTTGAAATCCTTAAGTTGCTTTGAAATCCCAAAAATTCGAATGAGTTAAACTTAGTTATTTTGAAACCAGTTGTATTGGAGTTTTGGAAAAACTTAGATTTGAAAATCATTTAAGTTAGCTTAATAATCATCTTATGAGTCTTGTTACCCGATGGTAACGTCTAGAAAGCCCCTTGCGTAGTAAAATTTCGAAAACTTGATTATCAGGTTATTTAAAACATGTTAAACAGTTTACTTAGCAACATTTAAAAATTTAGAGCAGATATAATAGAACCCAACATAAAAAAAATACTAATGGCCTTATTACAAACCCAAATGAAACCAAAATATAAAGTAAAGTACCCAAGTCAAAAGTCCATGTAAAATCGAAAGCAAATATCGCATGGCCACCTCGAGTCCACCCGGCTCCTCATCTGCGACCTACGACTCACCTAAAAAAAGATAAGGGAGAAGGTGAGTCACCAAGACTCAGTGCATAATCCCCCTCCCGAATATAGCAACATACTTACACAAGTCATAACCATGTAAACATATCATGCACCCAAATCTAGCCATCCACGACTCCTTTTTCTACCCCGTGTGGTACCAAACCACTGGTGGTGCCAAACCACTGGTGACCCAAAGTCACTGATATCAATAATAATGTGGTACCAAACCACTGGTGACCCAAAGTCACGATTAATCCATATGTGGGGCCAACCCACGTTGTGATACCAAATCACTGGTGACAATCCCGTTTTATCAAATGTGGGGCCAACCCACTGTGGTGCGAAGCCACAGGGACAAGTCGCTATGAGGTGCCAAAACTCTGGTGACCCAAAGTCACGAATATTAACTGTGGTGCCAAACCACTGGTGGTGCCAAACCACTGGTGACCCAAAGTCATAGATATCATTCTTCCCCCTCCTCTCATATCACCCACAATAATGCAATGCATGTACATATCATGCCAACATGCTTTAATATTAAACATATATCGAACATAACGCAAATCATAGCATCAGGAAACATGTATCATACTCTCATCAAAAATGGACTTACCCGAGATCCTTGCTCATACCCATAAAGGTATCATATCGAAATCTACACAGTTTTTGGCTTTTAACATGTTTAGGTTATTAGCAAGTTTACAACGATTATGAAGTGTGTAAGTTACACACCTGGTTACTAACACGACTATCGAATCCCGAAGATCAAGATCTACGTACTAGATCCCCTCCTTTCCTACATTCGGCCAACACCAAGATCATTAGCAAAGAGGCCATTCGGCTATACTAGCAAATCCCGAAGGGTTAACGCACAACCATAATCCTTACCGTACTGCCTTTCGCACTTCAAATCCCGAAACGCTCGATAACACGTCTTCCCTACAATTGGCCAAGATCTTAAACATCATAATGTAATAGCCTTTGGCTTTTCACATGGATAATAAAAGACTAAGTCGACAGATGCCCTTACCACAATCTCTAACAAATCAATTGGTAGAGAGTAGGTGTCCACGATCCACTGCTTCAAAGTCCCGAAGATCCTAGGTGAAATCGATTTTATAGTTGAATGAGAACCAAGATAAATGCCAAAATTCGGCTTTTGTTCTTTGTAAGTCGACAGAGAAAAGAAGAAGAAAATAATAGAGATTCGGCCTAGAACACTTACCCACTCCAAAACTGATTAGAGCAGAAGACCCAAGAGATCTACCCTTGATTGATATTCGGCCAAAAAGTTAAAACAAGAAGAGGAGAGTAAAGAGATTTCGGCAATGGGGTAGAGTGATCAAGGTGATTCGGCTATGGCTTAAGAAAAGAAATCAAAAGATTCGGCCAAGGTTCTTTGATGAAAAACGAAAGAGGATCAATTGAGGTTGTCGGCTTTTGAAGGTGGAAGAGATGGAAAAGAGAAATGGAAATAAATGGATTCAGCAATGAGAGGAAGAGAAAGGTTTCGGCACAAGATGATTGAGAGAAGAGAAAGATGAAGTAGAGAGGATTGGTTCGGCTTTTGAGCAAAATGGGAGAAGAGAAGTGAAAACAAGTTTCAGCTCAAGGAAAATGGCAAGGGTTGGTTCGGCCAATTACAAAGGTTGCCAAAAAAGAAAAGAGAGACAATGCCAAAAGGGTTTCGGTTTTTTAGATTACACACAAAAAGATAAAAACCCTCCAAGCTAGCCGAAAAATGTCTACCTAGCTTGACTTAGCAATTTCGGCACTCCCCACCAGTCTTCCAACCGAATACTCCTCCTTACACAAGTTCAAATTTCGGCAAAACTCTCAAATCTCTCCTAGCCATCCGTTCAAACGAGTTTGAATTATTCAACAGTTATCCGACAGAGTTTGAGTTGAGCACAACTCTTCCTCAGCTTGGCGTCAAAATAATAAGCAGAAAATGGGATATCCACTACTCGAACCTGAGCCTCCTTCCCCTACTTGTGGCGTCACTGCTCAAGGCCCTAAGTGGCACCTCCTTGCCACTTCGCCAAGCTAATTCTTGTGCTAAAGTTTACCATAAAATATTCTTAACCCCTAGCTCCTTCAGCTCCCCTTAACCAAAGCTTAAAAACAAAATTTTCCCTATAGCTCGGGCCTACCCTTGGCTTATACCTAGACCCTAGAACACCTCAATTAATAACACAATCAAGCCATACACATGCAAACAGTTCAAACATAATAGCCCCTATTTAAGGATGTTACAGATTTAATTTCATATCTTACTCAACCTCTAATTCTATTTACACCATTTTTGGTGATTTTTCAAAGTCACACAATTGCTGCTGTCCAAAACTATTTTATTTTTCAATTTCACTCTTTCATGTTTTCTTTATAGTAACTTTCATTGTAACACTTACTCCGTATCAATCTTACCAAAGTTTGATAACATATCGAGCACATTGCTCATAAGTTTACACACGTATACCTGCACTTATTCATCACATAGTCATATTCATTTACACTTTAGTCCTTTTTCCATCTTAACATAAACTTTAATTCTTTACCTCGTTGAACCACTTGGAATATCGAAGGATACTCAGAAATTGTCATACACGTAGTAAGATGCCAATGCCATATCTCGGATATGGTCTTAAATGGGATCGTACATCGATGCCGATTCCATATCCCAGATATGGTCTTATACAAGATCTCATATCGATGTCGACGCCATATCCCAGATATGGTCTTACACGAGATCGTACGTCGATGCCATGTCCCAGACATGGTCTTACACGATTTTGTACCGAAGCCAGGTCCGAGACGTGGTCTTACACGGAATCACTATTAGATGCTGATTCCATATCCCAGATATGGTCTTACACAGGATCTCAATTCGGTGCTGAGGCCATACCCTAGATACGGTCTTATACGAGACCTTATTAATCTAATGTCTTGACAAGGGTATCCTTTCTATTCCTAAGGTTCAACTAGGACTTCAATATAGTAAAACTTCATCATATTTTTCATCGAGAACTCATTAACAATTTCATAAAAAGAATATACATTCATACAATACCAAGCACTGAAATGTATAATAACATAATGTTGATTTATTACACACAAACTTACCTCAACTTAAAATGGCGAAAGGGACCGAGTAGTCCAATATGCGTCTTTCCCCCGTTCTAAGTCCGAAACTCGTTATTCTTTATCTAAAATATCACATTTGACTTATTAACTTATTATACAGTCCAAAAATCATATTATGGCAAAATTACATTTTTGCCCTTCATCTTTCTCATATTTACACTTTTGCCTCTAGGTTCGTAAAATGATTTTTATTCAATTTCCTTGTATTTTAGGCCTAGCCGAATCATTTTCATAACTATAGTAGTCCACAATTTTCTTTCATTCACACATTTTCATACATTTTTCAACTTTTTAAAACTAGTCCTTTTACACGACTTCATCGAAAATCACTTAGTAAAAGTCGTTTATTACACACCAAAAATTCATATTCTACCATTAGACATCAAAAAACATGCACGTCGTCCACGGGTATATTTTTAAACACAAACCCTAACTCAAAATATTGGTAGAAATAGCTAAATCGAGTTACGGTGATCTAAAAAATGTAAAGAACATTAAAAATGGAGCTTGGATGCACTTACTTTTGAGCTTGAAAGCTTGAAAACCTATCCATGGCTTCCCCCATTCTAAATTTGACCATGCAAGAAGATGGACAAGGGTTTTTAGCTTTTATTTTGTCTTTTAGTCCATTTAATTTCCAAATTACCAAAATGCCCCTAACTTAAAAATATCCTATTTCACTTATCTCATGTCCATTTTTGTCTAACAATTTAACCAATGGTCTAATTACCATTTAAGAACCTCCAATATAAAATTTCATAGAAATTGGACACTTCTAACATGTGGAACTCAACTTTTGCACTATTTACAATTTAGTCCTTTTGACTAAATCGAGTGCTCAAACGTCAAAATTTTCGAACGAAATTTTCACAAAACCTTTTCATGAAATCATAGACCATAAAAATATAATAAAAATGAGATTTGTTTCGTCAAATTTGTGGCCCAAAAACCACAGTTCTGACTAGGCCCAAAATTAGGTTGTTACAGTAAAAGTATTATGGCATCGACACGGGGTTGAAGAAGCTACATGAGAACCAAGAAAGCTATACAGAAACAGTACCCAAACCTATGCACTGGTAAGATTTTCGGGGACAAAAATCCCAAGGGGGAGAGTTGTAACAGTCTGTTTTTGGTCAAATCAAAACAGTGGTTTTGGGAACACAAATTTGAAGTTAAAATATTTATTTTATTATTAAATTAATGTTTACATATGAATATATGATTGTGTGAAAGTTTCGTTTAGAAATTTTATCGTTTGATTGGTCAATTTGATAAAAAGGACTAAACCGCGTAAAATGCAAAAGTTGCATTCTACTTGTTAAATGTGTCAAATAGCTTTGGCTTTTAAATTTGATGGTCTTAAATGGTAATTAAACCATTTGAAAGGTTAGTGGACATTTATGTCTATGGTTTATGTGAAAAAAATAATGTTTTAATTAAGGTTAATGTGGTAATTCATTAAATAAAGGTTAATTAATTAAAACAAAAGACAAAACATTTCATTCATCTTTCTTCCTAACCAAAATTAAGAAAGAAAAGAAGCCATGGATAATCTTTGAATGTTCAGCAAGTGCATGGTTAATTTGGTAAGTGTTTTGAGCTAGGTTTTTGATGATTTTTACGTTTTTGATATCGTTCCTTCGTATTCTACTTAGCCCGTACCTTAGATTTCGAAATTGTTAAAGATTGAACATGTTGCCATTTGTTGAATTCTCGAGTAATTTGATGGTTGATGATGGATTTTGAATAGTTGTTGATAGTTAAATTAGTTTTGTAAAGTGATTTTTAGTGAAATTGTTAAATAGGGCTTAAATTGAAGAATTTGTAAAGTTCGTGGTTAAAATGTGTAATAAATGAAAATTATGGGCTGCTAGGGGTATTATGGTAATTCGGCTAGCATGGGTTAGTCTTGAATTTCATTAATTTATGATTTTATGAAATAAGGACTAAATTGTGAAATTGTGAAATTTGTTGAGCAAAAGTGTAAATGAGTTTTAAAGTGTATTTTGGACTAAATTGAATGAATAGATGATTGAATAGGTTAATTGTGAATACATTTAGATCAAGAAAAGGAGAATTCAGGTCTAGATCGGGGAAAAATGAAAGTTATCAACTAAATGACTCGATTCGCCGTTTTAGCATCCGAGGTAAGTTTGTATGCAGTAAACATTGTTATAATTATGCTTTTAATGCTTTGGTAGTACATAAATTGTATATACGAGACTACATTTATGTTCGACCAAAAATTGGCTATTTGTAGCACTTAGTCTGCGATTCGATATAGCTTGGGCTAAAAATGGCACTTAGTGTGCGATTCGAAATAGCTTCGGCTATATATGGCACTTAGTGTGCAAGACTGAGATAGCTTCGGCTATGTAAGGCACTTAGTGTGCGGGATTATAATACATTCGGCTATGCGATGGCACTTAGTTTGTGAAACATCGAGTATTCGACAGTGTTACGAGAAGGTATGAGTTCATTATGAATTTGTACAAGTATATACATGTAAGTATGAAGTCCAAATAGAAAAGATTATGATTTTGCATATAAATATATGAATAAGCTTATGGAAGGTTTGATATTATCATGAATTATACATTAACTTGTTCAAATTGATGATTTGTGTTTTATGAATTGTTGAGTATATTTAGTACGAACTTATTAAGCTTTGTAGCTTACCTTGTTTGCTTTTCCCGTGTTTTATAGTGAATTTAAAGATAGCTTAGATTCAGGGATCGTCAGACACTACGTCACACTATCCAACCATCTACTTGGTACTTTTGAGTTGTGTATATATGGTATATGGCATGTATAGCTTTGAGTCATTTTGGTATGTTTGATGAACATGTATTTTGAGCCATTTGAGTTGGCTTATGATAATGAAAGTTGATGATGTTTATAAATGTGCAAATGGTTCTATTTTGAGTTTGGTTATTGACATATATTTTGTGGTTGAAGTTGAATCTATAATGCTAAATGATATTAGGTAATTTGGAAAGCTATGTGCTTGAGAATTGATGATTGATAATGTATGTATGGAATGGTTTAGTTGATTGAATTGAATATGTGAATTAGGTATGAAATTAGATGATAAATTGTAGTATATTTGTAAATTATATTGATGGTAAAGAAAGGGTATCATTTGAACATTGGTTGATGTTATTTGGATGCATATTAGCGCCTTGAATTGGTACCATTTGTGCTTGTATAGGTATATGCAAAATGGGTGACAAAATGGCTTGGTAAATAGCCTATTTTTGTCCACATGGGCGTGTGTCTCAACCGTGTGTGACACATGGTCAAGTTACACGGTCCTGTGTCCCCTGGTGTTGAAATTGAATAGAAGTCAGTATGCTCCACACGATCTCACACACGAGCATGTGACTGGCCGTGTGGTACAAGTCAGTATACCCCCTAATTGGCACACAACCTAGCATATGGGCGTGTGACTTGGCCATATTGCATAAGTCAGTATACCCTACAGTTTTGGCATGACCTAACACTAGGCTTGGAACACGAGCGTGTGTGGCCACTTCAAAGGGTACACGGGCTAGACACACAGGCGTGTGGTCGGTCGTGTGACCCAAGTTAGTATGTATGCCCTGTTTTCACACGGCCTGAGACACGGGCCTCACACGGCCTATTCACACGGGTGTGTGACCCTTGTTTACATGAAAAAATTCTAAGTTTCTACAATTTTTGTATGATATCGGTTAGTTGAACTGGCTTGCAAAACCGAAGAATTTAGCCAAGAAAAGATAAAGGCTGATCTAGAGGCAAGAGACTCCAGCAAGAGATCGATGAGTAAACCTTTTCAGTCCTCGTCGAAGAAGTCCAGAGACTATTTTAACCGATCGACAGCTTCAGTGGGATATTCTAATCGGGATTGTGGAAAGCAATATACTAGCCCTAAAGCTCAAACTACATTGGTATCAAGTGTTGGCAATGTGAAAGACGTTAAACCCGAGTGTCAACAGTGTGGAAAATAGCATTTTGGAGAGTGCTGGATGGAAAATAATAATAGAGCTTGTTACAGTTGTGGCTCACGAAAAATTTTATCAGAGATTGTCTCGAGCTAAACAAAAAAGATAAATCTCAGAATGCAAGATCAAGCAATACAACTACTCGGGGAGGTCGCCAAGAAATGTGGGAAATGCAAGTGGTAATTGAGGTATAATGAGAGATTCTACAGTGAGATCTGAGGCCAGAGTACCTGCTAGAGCTTACGCTATTCGTGCTTGTGAAGATGCGTTATCACCTGATGTCATTATCGGTACATTTTCTCTTTACGACACTAATGTTATTGCATTGATTGATCTTGGATCTACTCATTCGTATATATGTATGAATTTGGTGTCTAATAAGAGTTTGCCTGTTGAGTCTACTAAATTGTGATTAAAGTATCGAACCCCTTAGGCAAGTATGTTCTAGTTGATAAAGTATGCAAGAACTGTCCTTTACTGATTCAAGGTTACTGTTTCCTGGCTGACTTGATACTTTTACCATTTGATGAGTTCGATGTGATTCTGGGTATGGATTGTTTGACACTACATGATGTCGTGGTGATCTGTAGACGAAAGACTATAGAATTGAAATGTCAGAATAATGAAATTCTTCAGATTGAATCTGATGAGTCGGGTGGTTTACCAATAGTGATATCATCGATGTTAGCTCAGAGGTATGTGAGAAAAGGTTGTGAAGCTTATCTCACTTATGTTTTAGATACTAAAGTGTCTGAAAAGAAGGTTGAATCAGTGCTAGTCATTTGTGAATATCCAGATGCGTTTCCTGAAGAATTATCGGGATTGTAACCTATTAGAGAGGTTGAGTTTGGTATTGAACTAGTACCGAGAACAACACCGATATCAATAGCTCCGTACAAAATGGCTTCGAAAGAGTTGAAAGAGTTGATAGCTCAGCTACTAGAGTTAACAGATAGAGGTTTTGCATGACCTAGTCTTTCGCCCTAGGGTGCACTAGTATTTTATGTTAAAAAAGAAAGACGTGTCAATGAGAATGTGTATAGACTATCATCAACTTAAGAAAGTTACGAAAAAGAATATGTATCCATTGCCGAGAATAAATGATTTGTTTGATCAATTGAAATGTACAACAGTGTTTTCAAAGTTTGATTTGAGATCGGATTATTATCAGTTGCGAGTTAAAGACTCAGATGTATCGAAAATTGCATTCAGAACGAGGTATGGACATTATGAATTCTTTGTTATGCCTTTCGGTTTGACTAATGCTCTTGCCATTTTTATGGATTTTATGAATAGGATTTTTAGACCGTATTTAGATAGATTTGTTGTTGCGTTCATTGATGACATTCTGATCTATTCACGAGATGAGTCTGAACATGCTGAGCATTTCAGGATTGTATTGTAAACCTTGAGAGATAAGAAACTATATGCTAAATTCAACAAATGTGAGTTCTGGCTTCAAGAAGTTCGATTTTTGGGACATATAGTCTCATCGAATGGTATTCGAGTTGATCTGAGCAAGATTTCTACATTTATTGATTGGAAACCACCTAGAAATGTATCCGAGGTTAGAAGCTTTCTATGATTGGCTAGTTACTATCAACGATTTGTTAAAGGGTTCTCGATGATTGCTACGCCGATGACCAGATTACTACGGAAATATTTGATGTTTGAATGGTTCGAGAAATGTCAACAAAGTTTCGATCAATTGAAAGCATTATTGATAAAGGCATTGGTGTTTGTTCAGCCTAAGTCGGGTAAAGAATTCGTAGTTTTCAGTGGTGCATCGTTAAATGGCCTAGGTTGTGTTTTAATGTAGGAAGGCAAAGTTGTAGCTTATGCGACGACACAGTTGAAGTCGCACGAAAAGAATTATCCAACGCATGATCTAGAGTTAACCGTGATAGTGTTCGCATTGAAAATTTGGCGTCATTATTTGTTTGGTGAGAAATGCCATGTTTATACAGACCACAAAAGTTTGAATCATCTGATAACTCAGAAAGATTTGAATTTGCGATAGGGAAGATGGTTAGAATTGCTAAAAGAGTATGAATTAATTATTGACTATCATCTGGGGAAAGCTAATGTAGTTGCTGATGCTTTGAGCCGAAAGTCATTATTTGATTTACGTGCTTTGAACACACAATTAGCTTTGTCTGACGACGGTTCGATAGTAGCCTAGTTGAAAGCGAGACCATTATTTCTACAGCAGATTTGTGAAACTCAAAAATTTGATAATGAATTGCAAGCAAAACGAGCTCAGTGTGAGTCAACTTCTGATTCAGAGTTTCAAATAGGGCCTGATGACTGTTTCATGTTTCGTGATAGAACATGTGTACCAAGAAATTCTGAGCTAATTCAGAAGATTCTAAATGAAGCACACAGTAGTTGTGTATCAGTACATCTGGGAAGCACGGAAATGTATAACGATTTGAAACAGCTTTATTGGTGGCACGGCATGAAACGTGATATCTCAGAATTTGTTTCGAAATGTTTGATTTGTCAGCAAGTCAAAGCTAAACATCAAGTATCGTCAGGTTTATTACAGCCTATTATGATTCCTGAGTGGAAGTGGGATAGAGTAAAAATGGATTTCATATCGGGTTTACCCTTATCTCTGAAAAAGAAAGATGCGATTTGGGTTGTTGTTGACAGATTGACAAAATTAGCTCATTTTATTCCGGTACATACAGATTTCTCTTTTGATAAATTAGCTGAGCTATATATTTCCAAAATGGTGAGATTGCATGGTGTTCCCCTATCTATTATTTTGGATAGGGATCCAATATTAACTTAGCAATTTTGGAAGAAATTGCAAGAATCTTTGGGTTAAAAGTTGCATTTTAGCACTGTGTTTCATCCCAAACGGATGGTCAATCCGAGTGAGTTATTCAGGTACTTGGGGATATGTTGCATTGTTGCATTCTTGAGTTTGAAGGTAGCTATGAGAAATATCTATCGCTGATTGAATTTGCTTACAATAATAGTTTCCAATCGAGTATTAAGATGGCACCATACGAAGCTCTATAAGGTCGTAAATGTAGAACACCGTTGTACTGGACTGAGCTTAGTGAGAATAAGATTCACAGGGTTGATCTGATCAGAGAAACAGAAGAAAATGTGAAAGTAATTCATGATAGATTAAAAACGGCGTTGGATCGATAAAAATCGTACGCATACTTGAAATGGAAAGATATTGAGTTCCAGATCGGGGATAAAGTGTTTTTGAAAGTGACGCCATGGAAAAAGATATTATGGTTTGGTCGGAAAGGGAAATTGAGTCCAAGATTCATCGGACCGTATGAGATTACTGAGCGAGTTGGGCCAGTGGCATATCGACTATCTTTATCGTCTGAGTTAAAGAAAATACATAATGTGTTTCATGTGTCGATGCTTCAACGATACCGATCTGACCTTTTACATGTCATTTCCCCGACTGAGGTTGAAATTCAGTCTGATATGTCATATACTGAAGAACCGATTTGAATTTTAGCTCGTGAGCTCAAAGAGCTGAGAAATAAAAGAATCACATTAGTAAAAGTATTATGGCATCGACACGGGGTTGAAGAAGCTACATGGGAACACGAGGAAGCTATACGAAAATAGTACACAAACCTATTCACTGGTAAGATTTTCGGGGACAAAAGTCCTTAAGGGGGGAGAGTTGTAACAACCCATTTTTGGTCAAATCAGAACAGTGGTTTCGGGACCATAAATCTGAAGTCGAAATATTTATTTTATTATTATTTTAATGTTTACAATATGAATATATGATTGTGTGAAAGTTTCGTTTAGAAATTTTATCATTTGATTAGTCAATTTGATAAAAATTACTAAATCGCGTAAAATGCAAAAGTTGCATTCTATTTGTTAAAGATGTCAAATAGCTTTTGCTTTTAAATATGATGGCCTTAAATGGTAATTAAATCATTTCAATGGTTAATGGACATTTATGTCCATGGTTTATGTGAAATAATAGTGTTTTAATTAAGGTTAATGTGGTAATTCATTAAATAAATGTTAATTAATTAAAACGAAAGACAATACATTCCATTCCTCTTTCTTCCTAACCGAATTTAAGAAAGAAAAGAAGCCATGGATAAGCTTTGAATTTTCGGCAAATCCATGGTTAATTTGGTAAGTGTTTTGAGCTCAGTTTTTTCTGATTTTTACGTTTTTGATATCGTTTCTTCGTATTCTAGCTAGCCCGTAAATGTGCAAATGGTTGTATCTTAAGTTTGGTAATTGACAAGTTGATTATATAATGCTAAATGATATTAGGTAATTTGGAAAGCTATGTGCTTGAGAGTTGATGATTGATAATGTATGTATGGAATGGTTTAGTTGATTGAATTGAATATTTGAATTAGGTATGAAATTAGATGATAAATTGTAGTATATTTGTAAATTATATTGATGGTAAAGAAAGGGTATGATTTGAACATTGGTTGATGTTATTTGGATGCATATTAGTGCCTTGAATTCGTACATTTGTGCTTGTATAGGTATATACAAAATGGGGTGGCAAAATGGCTTGGTAAATAGCCTATTTTTGTCTATACGGGCAGAGATACGGGCGTATGTCTTAGTCGTGTGTGACACACGGTCAAGTTACATGGTTCTGTGTCCCTTGGTGTTGAAATTGAATTAAAGTCAGTATGCTACACACAATCTCATAGACAGGCGTGTGACTGGTCGTGTGGTACAAGTCAGTATACCCTCTAATTGGCACACGGCCTAGCACATGGGCGTGTGACTTGGTCGTGTTGCATAAGTCAGTATTCCCTACAGTTTTGGCACGACCTAACACACGGCTTGGCACACCGGGTGTGTGTGGCCACTTCGAAGGGTACACGGGCTAGACACACGGGCGTGTGGTCGATCGTGTGACCCAAGTTAGTATGTATGCCCTGTCTTCACACGGCCTAAGACACGGGCGTGTCTACTAGCCGTGTAAGGCACATGGCCTGTTCACACGGGCATGTGACCCTTGTTTTCTAGGAAAATTTCTAAGTTTCCAGAATTTTTGTATGATATCGGTTTAGTCCCCAACCACTTCTAAAGCATGTTTAAGGCCTCGTAGGCCCTTATAAGGGATAATGTGATTGTGTTGAATGATTTATGAGAATGAATACTCATCATTGCATAAATGTATGCTATATATGTTGTGAATTCATCGGTAATACCTCATAACCCTATTTCGGTGTTGAATACGGGTGAGGCGTGTTACAGCAATACTAGTTTAGCTTTTAACTCAGCTAGAATCAAACCATCACCAGATAATGTCAATTGTGTATTCATTGCTCTCAAGGCAAAAAATCATTTTCTACTCAAAGCAGTAGCGACTACATTTGTTTTCCCCTTGTGATAATCAATTAGTAATTCATAATCTTTCAGTAGATCGAGCCATCTCCGTTGTCGCAAATTCAGATCTTTCTGAGTCATAATATACTTTAAGCTTTTATGATCGGTAAAGATATGGCATTTTTCACCGTACAAATGATGTCTCCAAATTTTCAATGCAAATATAATAGCGGCCAATTCTAGATCATGCGTTGGATAATTCTTTTCATTCAGTTTCAATTGTCTGGAGGCATAAGCTACAACTTTTCCCTCTTGCATCAAAATGCAACCCAAACCGTTCAATGACATGTCACTGTAAATTACAAATTCTTTACCCGATTCAGGTTGAACCAACACTGGTGCCTCAGTTAACAATGCTTTCAATTGATCAAAGCTTTGTTGACATTTTTCAGGCCATTCAAACTTTACATCTTTCTGAAGCAGTCTGGTCATCGATGTCACAATCATCGAGAATCCTTTTACAAAACATCTATAGTAAACAGCCAATCCCAGAAAACTTCTGACTTCAATACATTTTTAGGTGGTTTCCAATCAACAACTGCAGAAATCTTGCTCAGATCAACTCGAATGCCATCTGCCGAGACTATATGTTCCAAAAATCCAACTTCCCAAAGCCAGAACTCACATTTGATGAATTTAGCATATAGTTTCTTATCTCTCAAGGTCTGCAACACAATTCTCAGATGCTCGGCATGCTTAGATTCATCTTGCAAAAGGATGAGAATGTCGTCAATGAACACAACAACAAATCTGTCTAAATACGATCTAAATATTCAATTCATCAAATCCATAAAAATGGTAGGAGCATAAGTTAATCCAAAAGGCATAACAAGGAATTCATAATGTCTGTACCTCATTCTGAATGCAAGTTTCGGCACATCTGAATCTTTAACTCTCAATTGGTAATAACCCAATCTCAAATCAATCTTTAAAAACACTGTTGTACCTTTCAACTGATCAAGCAAATCATCTATTTTTGGAAAGGAATACTTATTATTTATCGTAACTTTGTTGAGCTAACAATAGTCAATACATATTCTCATTAACCCATCTTTCTTCTTAACAAACAATACCGGTGCACCCCAAAGCGAGAAAATCGATCGTGCAAAACCTCTATCTGTTAACTCCTGCAACTGAGCTTTCTCTTTCAACTCTATCAGAGCCATTCCATACAGAGCTATATATACCGGTGAAGTTCCCGGTACTAGTTCAATAGCAAACTCAACTTTTCTAATTGGTGGTAACGCCGACAATTCTTTTGGAAATACATCCGGATATTCACAAACTACAGGCACTGATTCAATCTTCTTTTCACACACTTTTGTATCCAAAACATAAGCAAGATAGGCTTTGCAACCTTTTCTTACACATCTCTGAGCTGACATAGACGAAATCACAACAGGCGATTCATTCGATTCATTTGATTCTGTAACAGCTCGGTTTAGACCCTAGTAAAAATAGTGGTTTCGAGACCACAAATCTAAGGTTGGAATAATATTTTAATATTATTCTTGGTGTTTATTATATGTGATATAGCCTGTGTGAAAACTTGGTGTGAAGATTTTATCGACTGTGTGTCGAATTGTGAGAAAGGACTTAATCGCATAAAGTGTAAAATGTTGTGTGTTAATTGTTGAGTGCTTGATTATTGTTGTTTTTATAATGTGGAGGCCTTATTAGGCAATTAACCATTATTAAAGCTAGTGGATGGTTAAATGACAAATTAACTTTAATGTATATTTGTCTTATATGACTAATAAAATGGCAAATTGGTAAATTGATAATTTAGTTAATATTAAACAAAACAAAAAGATGAAACATGTTCATCTTTGTTTCATTTCAACCGAAAATAGGAGAATAGAAAGGGTTTGGGAGCTTTGTGATATTCAGCCACTTCAAGCTTCAATTGGTATGTGATTTTTGTTTGGTTTTTGATAATATCTACGTTTTTATAATCGTTGCTTCGTGCTCTAGCTAACCCATGTCATAATTTTGTGAATTGATGATGTTTGTGGGATGTGCCACTGATGAAATGGTGAGCTTTGTGATGTTAGTTGGTGAAATATGAAAGCTTGGTGTTGGGTTAACATAGTTTGTATTTGAATTTTTTTGGTGAAATTGAGTATTTTGAGCTAAATTGTGAAAAGTGAAAATTGAGGGACTTAAATGTGAAATAAATGAGATGTGTGGACTTGTATGAATATAGAGAGAATTCGGCTAGGCATGGGTGAAATGAAATTATGTGTATTTCGTGATTTTGTGAAATAGGGACTAAAGTGTTGAAATGTGAAAATGTGAGGGTTATTTTGTAAAATTCCCTATATATGTGTTTTTGGACTAAAATGAATGATGTGGTGATTGAATGGATTGAATTTGAATGTGTATGGACAAATGGAGGAGAGGTTTGGATCGAGATCTAGATCGAGGCAAAGATAAAGTGTTCGATTAATCGACCGTTTCGGTATTTCGACGTCCGAGGTAAGTTCAGATATAGTACAAGTTGTTAATTTATGTTCTGTGTGATGTGAATTGAATGAATATCTATATAACTATGAGATTAGAAATGCTATATGCTGAATTGGATTTGAAGGCGCTAAGTGTGCAAAATTAGAAACGGGATAGAAATTATTGGCACTGTGTGTGCAAGATGATAGAAGCTTCGGCTTACTGAATTGGCACTGTGTACGATACCAATATAAGTTTGATTTAACATATTGGCACTGAGTGTGTGATGAGAACTACATTTTATCTACAAATTGGCACTAACTGTGCGAACAAAGTAAGAGAATAGCAAAGATTGATCGATGTGTAAAGTCGAGTGGTTGAGTAGCATGGTTGGTGACTAACTAAGTGTTAGCAGAGGTATGTATAAAACCTATGTGGTTGATGAAATAGAAAGTAGACGAATGGAATGCTATGTGAGTATTTGATATGGTTGGATTTGTTTGACATTGATAAATTATCTATGTGATGGTTTAATATGTATATTGATTTGATTCAATGAATTAGTTGTATGGTATTTCGAACTTACTAAGCTTTTGAAAGCTTACTGTGTGATTGTTTCTCTGTTTTATAGTGTCAGTAAAGCTAGCTCGGATCGGGGAATCGTCAGCATCTCTATCACACTATCGGCAATCTATTTTGGTACTTTTGGAAAGATCTATAAGTTGAAATATGGCATGTATAGGCTAGTTGTTTTGAAACATAATTGAGATGTGTAAATAGCTATGTGATGTGGCGAGATATATGTTGGTTATAAGCATGAGTGGATTTGGTATATGATGCATATTATGGTATGGCTTGTTAGTAATGAGAATGTCTTATGAATGGTAAACCTAGTGATTGATTGATGCTAGTATGATATAGTGAATTTGAGGATGAATCATGTTTGGTATTGAATGTGTTCAAGTAGTTCAATTTAGTTTATAAGTAAACATGTTTAGAAATGAGATTGGTTGAGATGATATGTTAATAGTTTGACATGTATTTGGTTGCTAAATTGTGTGAGAAAACATGCTTAATTGTGCTTGTAGTGTCGACCCTTGTGTGGGTGGCAAATTGGCCTTGCAAATGGTCTATTTTGCATATTTGGTTAAGGGACACGGGCGTGTATCTCCACCGTGTGGTTCAAGGACCATTTCAAAGTGTGTCAGGATAAGTTACACGGTCGTGGCACACAGGCGTGCCTGATAGCCGTGTGACCAAGTCAGTAGCTAGCCTAAGAACACACGGCCATGGCCGTGGGGATAAGTCAGTATGTATGCTCTGTTATGACACGGCCTAGACCCATGGTTGTGTCTGGTAACCGTGTTAGACACACGGCCTGATTGCATGGGCGTGTGACTTTTACAGTGATGAGAAATGCTTAAATTCCTGAAAATTTTTGTAAGTATTCGATTTAGTCTCAGCCCCTTTCTAGCATATGTTTAAGGTCTCGTGGACTTCATTAAGGGACAATATGATTATGTTGTGATATATTTTAATGATTATTGACTTTGTGTCGTGAAATGGATATGAAATGTTCTGAATGTTCGATAATGCCTATTAGTCCTATTCCGGTGACGGTTTCGGGTTAAGGGTGTTACAGATTCAATCCGAAGTATTTCATTATTCTGGCACTTCAATTCTATAATCTTTCATCTACGATTCACAATAGCATCATGTAGAGTCAACCAATCCATACCCAAAATCACATCAAATTCATCAAATGGCAAAAGCATCAAGTCAGCCAGAAAATAGTAGCCCTGACTCATTAAAGGACAGTTCTTGCATACTTTATCAACTAGAACATACTTGCATAAGGGGTTTGATACTTTAATCACAAACTCAGTAGACTCGATAGGCAATATCTTATTAAACACCAAATTCATACAATATACGAATGAGTCATCTAGGATCAATCAATGCAATAACATTAGTGTCGTAAAGAGAAA
Source organism: Gossypium australe (assembly GCA_005393395.2). Taxonomy (NCBI): domain Eukaryota; kingdom Viridiplantae; phylum Streptophyta; class Magnoliopsida; order Malvales; family Malvaceae; genus Gossypium; species Gossypium australe. Next base: position 61,089,081 of record CM016615.1, read on the forward strand.
ATGTATCGAAAATAACATCTGGTGATGATGCTTCTTCGAGAACAAGAATAGCATAAGCTCTGACAGGTGCTGTAACATCCTTTAATCGCAGTCTCTGCATTTTGTATGTGTTTGCGTGTATTGGTATGCCTACTATGTTTGTTTGGTGTGTTTTGGGGTCTAGGCATGACCTCGGGTTGGTCCTGGGTCATGGCTAAAAATCTGTGTTTTAGTACTTAAGAGGAAGGAGCTAGATAAATTAGGGGTTAAAGGTAATTGCTGGAGGATTTAGGCACAAATAATCGAGTGGTATAGTGGTCAAGGAGGCGCCACTAAGGTGTCTAAGGGGTAACGCCACAAGCAGGATGGGAGTACCTGTGTTCGAGTAGCAGGAGTTGCACTCCCTGCTATTTCTTTTTGACGCCACAAGCTAGGAGGTGGAGTGCTCAGGAGGGACTCTTGAAGATGAGGATGGAAGAGGTCAAACAAGTTTGAATTGGTGGAGGGGAGGAAATTTAGGAGTTCGAATATTTTCAAACTCACTTGAAGAGAGTTGGCCGAATGGTGGACTGTGGGCAAGGGAGGCTATCGGTTTTGGAAGACTAGGTGTGCCGAATTTTCATAGTCTAAGGGGATTGCACTTTCGGCTAGCTTAGAAGTTTTCTCATTTTCGTACAGTGTCAGAACTGAGCATCAAGTGCATTTCTTTTTCTTTCCATTTCCTTTTTTTTTGGCAACTCTTGTATTTGGCCGAACCATCTTGCCTTTTTCCTAGTAGTAAGCCGAAACTCCAATAGCCATATTCTTTTTCTCTCCTTTCGGTTCACCTTTGTTAGCCCTCTCAGTGCCGAAACCACTTTGGCACTTCTTCTTTTGTTAGTCTTGCTCAAAGCCGAAACCAAGAACCCCTCCCTCCTTCGACATCTTTTCTTTTTCCTTTCAAAATACTTGTGCCGAAATCCCCTTCATTTACCTGTGCCGAATCCTTCTTTCTCCATTCTCACCTTCTTCTTCATCTTGATTATTCTCAAGAGCCGAAACCTTATTGTTGTTCTTCTCTTGGCCGAATACCTTGACTCATAAACCCCTCTCTTTTTTTGCGTTATTTCTTCATCATCTCAAGTGCCGAATCTATCTTGTTTATGTTGATTGGCCGAATATCCTGCCGAAACCCCTAGCATCAATAGGGGGTATCGATTATTGGTGTTGAGAGGCCGAATCAATCATCAAGGGAGGGCTATAGTCGAATACAGTGAGACTTTGGGATTTGGGCTAAGCGATCTACTGTTAGCCGATTGCAAGGGGGGATTATCACAAGTTTCGGGATTTGGTAGGAGACTAAATCGGCATTAATGAAAGGGAAAATAAAGCTTCAGGATTTCGCTAGATTCGAGTAATTTCAGGTTTTCGCTAAGATCTGCGATTAGTTAGGTGTGTAAACGCTTACACACTTTATTAGTTTAATGATGCTTATTATGTTACTATATAACCTTTGGTAATAGTGACTTTGCCTTGTGGGCATAAGCTTGGATTCCGGGTAAGTCCCCTGCTATGTGATTTTTGATATGTATCACCATGCATTGTTAAATGCTATGCTATGCCTTATTGCATGACACATGATATTATGACACGTATGATATGAGCATGATGATGATGGGATTGATGACAGGAGGGGGATGATTATTTGGACTGTCACCAGTGGTTTTGACCACAAGATGGGTTGGCCCCATCATTCGATTTGTGACTACGGTCACCAGTGGTTTTGACCACATTATTACTATTATTTGTGACTAAGTCCCAGTGGTTTTGACCACCAGTGGTTTTGACCACACCATTGATATTTGTGACTACGATCACCAGTGGTTTTGACCACACATGGATTATTTGTGACTCGTCCCAGTGGTTTGGTACCACAGTGGGTTGGCCCCACATGATATATTACGGGATTGTCATCAGTGGTTTTGACCACACGATGGGTTGGCCCCATCACAGATATATTTGTGACTTCGGTCACCAGTGGTTTTGACCACCAGTGGTTTTGACCACACGGGGTAGTTAAAGGAGATTGGATGGATAGGTTATAGGGTGCATGATTTGCATGTTTAGCTGATGATCTGTGTAAGTGCATGAACTATCGGGTTGGGGATTTATACACTGAGTCTCGGTGACTCACCCCTTCCCATACATTTTGCAGATGAGGCATAGATCGCGGATATGGAGCCGAGGAGGACTCGAGGTGGCCATGCATCTTAGTTTGGGTTTGACTTTAAACTGCTATTTCATCTTCATTAGTTTTCCTTAAATTTAGTTTTGGTTTTGTAATAAGGCCGCTAAGTTTATTTTGGGTTTTTACTATTACTTACTTTTATTTTGTTTATATTTTACAAGTTGGATTTATAAATGTGATAAAATTAACTGGTAAAGAAGCAATGTTTTCTAAATTATATCTCTTCGGGTTTCAAACGTTACCATCGGGTAATAAAGTTCACATAGTAATAAGGTAACTTGGACATTTTTATAACTCTTAATTTCAAACAACTTTAGAAGCAAATGGTTTTTAACGCGATTATACGCACTACACTCAGTTTTTAACAAGTATCGTTTTCATAAAATTTGTAACAACAAAGTAGATTATCGAGCATGAGTTTCTTTTTTTAACAATCATCACACGATTTCAATATCATCTTAAACAAGGATTTCCAAACTTTTAAAAAGGGGTTTTCTAGGAAAATTATCCGACAAACTTATGATTTTAAAATGTTTTCACTCCGTAACATACCAGATTCGGTCGTGGTGTGTTGATCGGGTTTGGGGTGTTACAGGTGCTCTAGCTTCGAATCTCACAATGGAGTCCCTTGTCGCCCCTCGACTACCACTCACATTCCCAGCATTTCTTGGTGGTCTTCCTCTAGTGGACAAATTACTCGGACTCACATTCTGAGGTCTATCTTTCTCAACCATTTCAGGATAGTCTTTAATAAAATGATCTCGTGACCACAACTGTAACAAGCTTTATTATTATTTTTCACCCAGCAATCTCCAAAATGCCGTCTTCCATGCTGTTGACACTCGAGCTTAATATCTTTTACGTTGCCAGCACTAGATACTGGCGTGGCTTGAGCTTTAGTGCTGGTGTATTGTTTTTCGCGATCTCTATTGGAATATCTCGCTGATGCATTCGATCAACTAAACGAATCTCGGAATTTCTTTGATAAAGAATGAAAAGGTTTATTCATTGATATTTTCTTCGAATCTCTACCCTCTGAATTAGCTTTCTTCTTTTCTCGGCTAAAGTCTTCGACTTTGCAAGCTTGGTCAACTAACACAACAAATTCTTTTAAATCTAAAATCCCAACCAGATGTTTAATGTCTTCATTTAGCCCATCAACAAACCGCTTGCACATTATCTCTTTAGTAGAAACAAACTCTCGAGCATACTTGCTTAACCGTACAAATTCTCTTTCATATTCGGTTACAATCATGTAACCTTCTTTCAGTTCTAAAAACTCTTTATGCTTTTGATCCAGGAACCATTGACTAATGTATTTCTTTCGAAACTAGGTCTGAATGAATTCCTAGGTGACTCTCTCCCTCGGCACCACCGATACTAATGTATTCCACCACCGATACTAATGTATTCCACCACTGATACGTGGTATCTCTCAGAAGGGATATAGCAAAATTTAAACATTCAGCTGGTGTGAAAGAAAGCTCGTCAAACACTCGAATCTTATTTTCAAGCCAAAACTCGGCTCTCTTAGAGTCATCATCTGTAACAGCCCGATTTTGGGGCTAGTTGGAATAGTGGTTTCAGAACAACTAATTCAAGGTCAGACAACTTAGTTTTAATATTATTTTATGTGATATGGCATAGTTATATGAGTGCATGAAAATTTTGGTGTATTAATTTTAGAGAATTCATGCTTAATTGTGAAAAATGACTAAATCGCATAAAGTGTGAAAGTTTTATTTTTCAAGCTAGAGGTGTTAAATAGCTATAGAATTTTAATTGGAGGTCCTTAATGTGCAATTAGGCCTTGTTTAGTGTGGTGGCCGGCCATACGGATAAGAAAAGACATGGTCAATTGGTTAGGTGAGGTTTTGGTGACATAATTGATAAAATAAAGTAAAAGTAGAAGAAAGATGATAACACATATCATCTTCATCATCTTCTATCGAAAATACTAGCAAAAAGGGGGGTTTTGAAAGCTTATAAATTTCAGCAAACTTATCCTCTTTCAAGTAAGTGATTTGGTGGTTTTATTTGATAATTTTTGTACTTTTGGAACCCCTAAAGCTTAAGCTAGCTAAAGAGGGGACTATTTTGTAAAATGGATGAAAGTTTAGGGTGTTGCCATGAAATTGTTTATTTGTTTCCTGAGTTTTTATGGAAGAAAATGAACCTTAGTGGGTCAAAGAACAACTTTTGTGAAAGGACTTTGCATGAAATCTCCTAACAGGACTAGTTTATAAAGGTTGTAAAATAGATGATAAATGTGTGAAATAATTAGAATTGTGAGCTGCTATAAGAGAGAAAATGAATCAGCTAGGCTTGGATATGTGAAAAATGAACACATTTCATTTTACGAGCCTAGGGGAAAAATTGTAATTTTACCAAAGTATAAGGGCAAAACGGTCATTGTTTCCAAAGTAGAAATTTTGAAGTGTCTTGATTTATGCAGTGATTAAATGAGTAATTTTTTAATTATAGATCGAGAAGAATATGGAATTGACCTTAACCGAGGTATGTTTATGTGTAAACGATACATCCTTGTTACGTATGCTTAACCTATTAATGCAATGTGTGGATGTAAATGCTTATTGATGAGACTTATTGGAAGTGGTAGAAATTGAGAAATTCTCGGATGAACCTTTGGAATAGAAATATGAGTGGGGATAAATATTTGTAAATATTTATTTATTGGTGGGCTGTGTGTGATACCACCTTGTTATTTATTAACGATGGGCTATGTGCGATAACATCGTATCTATTATCATTTTGGTGGGCTATGTGCAATACCACCGTAATTATTATTATTGGTGGGCTATGTGCGATACCACCGTAATTATTATTGTTCATGGGTTGTGTGCGATGCCACCCTAATATTGATTAATGGTGGGATGTGTGTGAAACCACCAGATATCTTGTACCATTCGGAAGTGTTCATCGAAAAACTTAACTAAGTGGAATTTCATGTGGCTTTGTGGTGACAAGTGCAGGGTATATGTGCAAGTAAATATGTGCAATGTATATGATATCTGGTTGGGATGTGGTAAGAGTTGAGATGAGTAAGCATGATTATTCGAATATGAATAGTTCTTACATAATATGTGATGTTTTTGATTGATTAGTATATGGTATGATGCTTATTGTTTACATATGGACTTACTAAGATTAAAGCTTACTCCTTTCTCTTTTCATTTGTTTTATAGTGTCGAAGAGCCAGCTCGAGATACAGAGATAAGCAAAAGATCACCCACACTATCAGCACATCTTCGTATAGTTAGACTTAGCATTTTGAGTATGGCATGTATAGTGACTAGACTTAGTTGAATGTCATATTGTTTTGGCCAAATGTATTGGCTCATTCAAAGATGAACTCTTTTGTATAAGGCCATAATTGATGGCTCTTTCTTATTTATCTATGAGAAGTTGAGGTTATTCATGAATGTACAAGTTGCATGATTGGTTTACTTAGTTTATTTATGCATGAATGGGTTGAATGTTTGATATGATTTATGTTTGTATGAGTAGGGTGATAGAAAGGGCTTGGCAAATAGCCCTGTTCTTGTCCACACGGGTAGACACATGGGTGTGTGTCTAGGACGTGTGTGACACACGGTTAGCCTCATAGGCGTGTGGTTAGGTCGCGTGTCCCCTTGTATACTAGGTTTGCAAGTCAGTATGCTTAGCAGTAAGCACTTGGGCAGAGACACGGTTGTGTGTCTCAACCATGTGGGAGGCACAACCATGGACATGGGCGTGTGCCCAGGCCGTGTAAAGTCTGCACCTGAAATTAGGAATTTAATTTGCCACACGGCTGAAGGACACGGGCGTGTGCCTTGGCCGTGTGACATTTATGGGGTGATGACGTCAGAAACAGAATGTCTAGGTTTTTGCACACGGGCTATGACACGGGCATGTGTCCAGCTATGTGAAAACCTTTGTAGGTTCGAATTGAGAAATAATTCCATACGGGTGCCGAACACGAGCATGTGATATGCCACACGGGCGTGTGCACTGTTTAGTGAAAATTTCTAAGATTTTTAAGAGAGCTTCAAAAGAGTTCGATTCGATCCCAAACCATTCCTAAAGTGTGTTTTAGGCCTCATAGGGTTGTTTAAGAGATGTTACGAAAAGTTTTAATTTCGAGTGGAAAGTCATGTCTCGGTATCGCATAATCGTTGGTGTATAAGTCTGGTAATGCCTCGCACCCGGTTCAGGCGTCGAATACGGGTAAGGGATGTTACATTTAGTGGTATCAAAGCTATAGTTTAGTTTGTTCTCGGACTACCGTAGTGTGTGTGAGATTCTAGGTATACATGCCATAAATATATATTGATAGTGTGGTGACTCCTGACAAGATTAAAATGTGTTTTCATATAGTAAATGGATCCTGACCGAGCTACTACTGATGACACAGCTAGTAATCTGCCGGCTCTTGCACAAGGGACCGCGCCTGTAGAAAGTCGACCTAAGATTTTGGGTCAAGGAGAAGATGCTCGGGAAGCCTTTCTCCACATGATGAGTAACTGGTTCACTAAGTTCGTACTAGCAAATCATAATGCTCAACCTCCTCCACCCCCACCTATACCTTAGCTAGTCCCCGTGGCTCCTCAAGGTATAGATTTGGTAAGAATGACCAAACCCTCGATCGATAAGATTCCAAAACAAAGGGTTGAGGAATTTAGAGCTAATATAGACGATGACCCTGAGAAAGCAGAGTTCTGGCTTGAGAACTCTATGCGGGTATTCGATAAACTCTCTTGCACACCCGATGAGAGCTTAAAATGTGATGTGTCATTACTGAGGGACTCGGCATATCGCTAGTGGAAAACGCTGACATCTGTAGTACCGAGGAAAAAAGTGACATGGGACTTGTTCTTAGAAGAGTTCCAAAAGAAGTACAAAAGTCAACGATTTATTGACCATAAGCGCGAATTTGTTACGCTCAGTAAGTATGCTCAAGAGTGTGTGTCTATGAAAGCTATTTTGTGCAAAAGGTTAGAAGATGGGCTGAATGAGGATATCAGATTGCTAGTTGGGATATTGGAATTGAAAAAATTCATGGTGTTGGTCGATAGGGCTTGCAATGCTGAAGATTTGGATAAGGAAAAGAGAAAAGCTATGATTGAGGCACGAGATGCAAGGAAGAGGACAATGAGTAAGTCGTTTCAAACCCAATCAAAGAGATCTAAAGAAATGAACCCTCGGACGACTGCTTCAGCTGGGTATTCACATCGAGATCGTTGTAACACATATTCGGGCTCGAGGGTTCAAGCAACCTCGATGGCAAGCGTGGGCAATGCAAAGTCAAATAAACTGGAGTGTCTAAATTGTGGTAGGCAACATACTGGGAGTGTTGGGGAAATAATCGAACTTGCTACAAGTGTGGTTCACTTGACCACTTCATTAGAAACTGTCCTGAGAAAGATGAGAAAGATAGAAAACAAGAAGTAAGAGCGAGTAATGTACCTTCAAGGGGTAGACAACAGAGGAACCCGGGAAGTGGGACTCGTAGTAGAGGCGCACCTAGAGATTCTACTGTGAGATCAGAGAGTAGAGCACCTGCGAGGACTTATGCCATTCGTGCTCGCGAAGAGGCATCATCTCTAGACGTGATAACAGATACTTTTTCTCTTCATGATATCTCTGTTGTTGCTTTAATTGATCCGGGGTCTACCCATTCTTATATTTGCATAAATTTGGTGCCTAGCATGAATATGATGGTTAAGTGTACAGAATTTGTGATAAAAGTGTCAAACCTGTTAGGCAAACATGTGCTAGTTGACAAAGTGTGTAGGAATTGTCCTTTGACAATTAGAGGTCATTATTTCCCAGAAAATCTCATATTGTTGTCGTTTGATGAATTTGACCTAATTCTTGGCATGGATTGGTTGACTACTCATAATGTTTTAGTAAACTGTGGTAGTAAGTTTATTGAATTGAGATGTGTAAATGGAGATGTCATTCGGGTTGAATCAGGTAAATCGGATAATATGCCTATAGTGATTTCGTCTATGGTAGCTGAGAAATACATGAGAAAAGGGTATGAGTCCTATCTCGCCTTTATGTTGAATACTCAAGAGTCAGAGGTAAAGATTGAATCGGTGCCTATGGTGTGCGAGTATCCAGATGTGTTTCCGGAAGAGTTACCCGGATTGCCTCTAGTTAGAATAGTCGAGTTTGGCATTGAGTTAGTTCTGGGTACAACACCTATTTCAGTTTCCCCATATAGGATGGCACCGTTGGAGTTAAAAGAGTTGAAGGTTCAGTTGAAAGAGTTAACAGATAAGGGTTTTGCAAGACCGCACTATTCTCCGTGGGGTGCTCCAGTACTTTTTGTGAAGAAGAAAGACGGGTCGATGAGACTGTGTATAGACTACAGACAGCTCAACAAAGGGACAGTGAGGAAAAAGTATCCTCTGCCAAGGATCGATGATTTGTTCGACCAATTGAAGGGAGCTACGGTGTTTTCTAAGATAGACCTGAGGTCTGGCTATTACTAGTTGAGAGTTAAGGAACAAGATGTGCCGAAAACTGCATTTCAGACGAGGTATGGCCATTACGAGTTTCTTGTCATGCCCTTTGGCTTAACAAATGCTCCTATGGTATTTATGGATTTAATGAACCGTATCTTCCGATCGTACTTAGACAAATTCGTAGTCGTTTTTATTAACGACATACTAATTTATTCTCGAGATGAGAATGAGAATGCGGATCACCTGAGAACTGTTTTGCAGACTCTAAGAGACAAGCAGTTGTATGCTAAATTTAACAAGGTGAGTTTTGGCTTCGAGAGGTAAGATTCTTAGGACACATTGTGTCGGGTGATGGAATTAAAGTTGATTCGAGTAAGATCTCGGCCATTGTTGAGTGGAAACTACCGAGGAATGTGTCAGAGATTATGAGCTTTTTAGGTTTAGCGGGTTACTACAGACGACTCGTTAAAGGGTTATCTATGATTGCTACACTGATGATGAGACTGCTACATAAAGATGTTAAGTTTTAATGGACCGAGAGGTGCCAACAGAGTTTTGAGAAATTGAAAGCATTGTTAACTGAGGCACTGGTTTTGTGCAATCGGAGTCAGGAAAGGAGTTTGTAGTCTACAGTGATGCGTCCTTAAATGGTCTTGGCTGTGTGTTGATGCAAGAAGGAAAAGTAGTAGCTTATGCCTCGAGACAGCTAAAACCACATGAAAAGAATTATCCAACTCACGATTTGGAGTTGGCTGCTATTGTTTTTGCATTGAAGATTTGGCACCATTATTTGTATGGTGAGAAATGTCGAATCTTCACCGATCATAAGAGTTTGAAATACTTGATGAATCATAAAGATTTAAATTTGTGAGAACAGTAGTGGCTCGAGTTATTGAAGGATTTTGAGCTAGTAATCGATTACCACCCGAGGAAATTGAATGTGGTTGTAGATGCCTTGAGCAGAAAATCCCTGTATGCTTTGAGAGCTATGAGTACAAGTTTAGCATTGTCCGATGATGGTGCTATATTGTCCGAGTTGAGGGCTAAACCATTATTTCTTCAGCAGATATGTGAAGCTCAAAAGAATGATAGTGAGATGCAAGTTAAGAGAGCTCAGTGCGAATCTGGATGTAATATCCAGGATTTAGGGGTTATGAATTTTTTTCGCTTGAATGTGTGCAGTGATATGTGGTGTGCTCTTTGTATGAGTTTTAGGGACTTCGAGAATTTTAGAATATAGGGGAATGCCTTAGAAAAATATTAGATTTTTAGTCTTAGAAGGGGAGCTAAGCAAGTTTGGCCTTAAGAGAATTAATTTGAGGTTTTAATCACAAGACAAGTCAATTGGTAAAATGGTGATTGCGCATGGGTGAATGCATGAGGTGAGAGGTTCGAATCCCTTAGCTAGCAATTGGAAGGAATTTTAATTTTTGTTCTCTTTCCTATAGTGTCGGTCAAGCCTTATCTAGTATGGATGGATTTTTTCTTTTATTTTTGGATAGTAGACCAAAGGGAAAAGGCAAGTTAGTAGTTAAGGTAAGGAATCAAGATGTTATGGAAGGTTTAGGGGACAAAAGGCTTGATGAGTGGGTGATGTTTTGGAAGTTTTTCCATGGTCATTTGACCATGAACCTAGACGGCATAAGGGGCTAAGGGGGTTGGTTTAATTGTGATAGTGATTAAAGGGATGATAGGGAAGATATGAGGAGGAAAAAGGGGGATTATGTTGGCTTGTGAGTTGGCCGAATATGGTATGGGATTAGGGGGTGATAGTTGGCCAAAATTTTAACAATTTGTGCATCTTTTTCCTTTTCTCCAAATTTTTCTTCTTAGCCGAATTGGTCATTGACAATAGGTGTAAGTTTTGTCTTGTGTGGCTATCATTTTTTTTTGGTCATTTTGGTTTAAGTGCCAATTCTTTCAAATTTATTTTCCTCTATTGCCGAAAACACCAAAAAGTTTAGAAGACATTTCTCATTTCTTTTCCTTCTTTCTCTTAGCCGAAACCATCCTCTATTTTCACCATTTTTCTCTTCTCTTTTGTTAAAGCCGAAATCACCATTTCTTTTCTTTTTAATTGTTAAGGTCGAATCCCTTTATAGTTCAAGTAAGGGTGAATCAATCTCTGTGTTACGGGTAAGGATTATCTATCAATCATTTTCTTTCTTTTCTTTTGGATTAGCCGAAACTAGGAATCTAATCCCTTTTATTATCTTTGGCCGAATCTTGAAGGAAAGTATCGGGGTTTTTTTGTAGCCGACGTTTAGGGGGAATCATTCGAGATTTGAATAATCCAAGGTAAGGAGATGATGATATTCGGCCAAAGGCCATATCTTTTTCTTTTTAGTGATAATCGATTTCTCATATAAGTGTTATGTAGGTACTGTCGTCGTTGTAGGCAAAAGTCGGAAATCTTAAGTATTCTATCATTCTCCGTGTTTACAAGGTGTGTAGCTTACACTAAAATTCTAATAGAATAATAGTATTATTGATAAAAATGTGTTAATAAAGAAATATAAATGATTATGGCTTCGGGTACCATTTAATGGTACAGTGAATTCAGGTACGTTATCCCTTAGCACTTTGTATAAACATTTAATATGAGACATATCTGATTTTTGTTATGACTTTGGGGTAATGTACAAGGCATGATATCTGCATCGTTAATAATGCTATAAGCATAAATATGAAATGTGTATGATTCCGTTATGATTTTGGGGGTATATGGCATGATATTGAAATAATATGTTATTGCATGGGCATATGGGTAATATTGAAAGGGGAAGTGTTCCGGTGGTTTTTACCATATTATCCGGTGACTTCGGTCACGATATTATGAATCCGGTGACTTCGGTCACATATTATGAATCCGGTGACTCTGTCACAATTATCTGGTGGCTATGCCAAGATTATAAGGGCGATGTGCAAGTTGACTGCAGCAAATGCCTTCGATGGTGTGTAGCGGATGGAGGGTCGATTTAGTAATCCCCACGGTGTGATTGGTAGGTACGGGTGGTGTGTAGCGGATGGATATTTAGGTTGGGCTTGGGATTGCATTTCATTTTGTATGTACATATGATTATATAATTTGTTATATTATGGGCTATTGCTAAATGTGTTTTAAATGGGCCTTAGTGCTATGATTGATTGGACTTCTAGTGTATTGTTACATATTGAGTATGTTGACTCACCGTTCAGTGGGATATCATTTCAGGTGATACACAATGATTTGGACCGGGTCAGCAAGGACTACGTGGTGGCCATTGCTCAACTCAGTACTTCGGTTTTCTTTTTATTAAACTTATTACGTTTTCTTATATATTTCGGGATTTAATTTGGGATATGTTTTTGTAATAAGGGCGCTATTAGCTATGTTTCTTTTACATTTTAAATTTATATTCTGCTACGATCAACTTCAACTAAATAATTAAATATTTTTGATAATCGTATTAAAATGTTTTGACACATAAATACTTATGGTTTTCAAAATATTAATAAGTCCTAAATTTGGATCTTCTTTTGGTAAATAATTTTTTTTCTAAAAACATAGAGTTTAATGATTATATATATATACAAATTTAAATTTCAAAACTGTTTTAACAAGTTCATACTTTAAATCTTTTCTCTTACCCCAAAATCACATGTTTTACCAAAATGACAAAACGAGTTTTTCTTAAGAAGCATACCAGATCCGGTCGGGGCTTGTGGGCCGGGTTTGGGGTGTTTCACTGGAAATAACTCTAACTTTCGAGTTTGTGTAGATGATTGTTTGATGTTTTGCAATAGAGTTTGTGTACCTGAAGATGATGAGTTGATTAGAAGAATTTTACATGAGGCACACAATGGTTACTTATCAGTACATCCGGGCAGCACAAAAATGTATAATGATTTGAAGAAGAAGTATTGGTGCCAGGTATGAAAAGAGATATTTTCGAGTTTGTTACTAAGTGTTTGATTTGTCAACAAGTGAAAGTCTTGCATCAAGTAACTTTAGGATTACTTCAGCCAGTGATGGTTCCCGAGTGGAAGTGGGACCGAATCACAATGGATTTCGTAACGGGGTTACCTATGACTCCGAAAAAGAAAGATGTTGTGTAGGTTATCATTGATAGATTAATGAAATTGGCTCACATTATACCAGTAAGTGTGAATTACTCACTTGACAAGTTGGCTGAACTGTATATTGCCGAGGTCGTGATATTACATGGGGTGCCTATATCCGTTATCTAGGATAGAGATCCAAGGTTTACTTCGAGGTTTTGGAAAAAGTTGCAAGAAGCCTTTGGTATGAAATTGGATTTTAGTGCCGTGTTTCATCTACAAACCGATGACCAATCCGAAAGAGTGATTCAAGCTATTGAGGACATGTTGTTTTTAGAGTTCGAAGGTAGTTAGGAAAAATATCTACCTTTGGTTGAATTTGCCTACAACAACAGTTATCAGTCGAGTATACGGGTGGCACCGTACAAAGCATTATATGGTCAAAAGTGCCGGGCTCTTTTGTATTGGAACGAGCTTGTGAGAAACAAATTCACAGGGTTGATCTAGTTAGAGAAACGGAGGAGAAAGTGAAAGTGATCTGTGATAGTCCGAAAGTTACTTCAGATTGACTTAAGTCATACGCGAATTTGAAAAGGAAAGAAATTAAGTTTCAAGTGGTCGATAAAGTATTCCTAAAAGTATCCCCGTGGAAGAAAATTTTGAGATTTGGTCGAAATGGTAAATTAAGTCCGCCATTCATAGGGTCGTATGAGGTTATTGAGAGGATTGGACCAGTAGCTTACCAATTGGCCTTGCCGGCACACTTAGAGAGAATACACAACACATTTCATGTGTCGATGTTACGACGATATCGTTTTGATTCTTCGCATGTGATTCCTTCGACCAAAATTGAGATATGACCGGATATGACTTATGAAGAGGAACCAATTAAGAATTTGGTTCGAGAGGTTAACAGTTGAGGAACAAAAGTATAGCCTTAGTAAAAGTGTTGTGGCAAAAACACGGTGTAGAAGAGGCTACGTGGGAACTGGAAGAAGCCATGAGATAACAGTACCCAAACCTCTTTACCGATTTTGGGGCTACTGAGAATAGTGGTTTCGGAGCCACTAATTTGAGGTCGAATAAATTGGTTTTAATATTATTTTATGTTCTATGGCATAATTATTTGAGTGCATGAAGTGTGGTGGCCGGCCATAGGGACAAGAAAATACATGGTCAATTGGTTAGATGAGGTTTTGGTGACTTAATTGATAAATTAAAATAAAATAAGAAGAAAGATGATAACACATATCATCTTCATTATCTTCTACCGAAAATACCAGCAAAAATGGGGGTTTTGGAAGCTTAGAAATTTCAGCAACTTATCTTCTTTCAAGTAAGTGATTTTGGTGGTTTTATTTGATAATTTTTGTACTTTTGGAACCCCTAAAACATAAGCTAGCTAAAGATGAGACTATTTTGGAAAATGGTTGAATATTTAGGGTGTTGCCATGAAATTGTTTATGTTGTTTGCTGAGTTTTTATGGAAGAAAATGAACCTTAGTGGGTCAAAGAACAACTTTTGTGAGAGGACTTTGCATGAAAACTCCTAATACGACTAGTTTGTAAAGGTTATAAAATAGATGATAAAGGGGCAAAATAATTAGAATTGTGAGCTGCTATAAGACAGAAAATGGATCAGCTAGGCTTGGATATGTGAAAAATGAACACATTTCATTTTACGAGCCTAGGGGCAAAATTGTAATTTTGCCAAAGTATAAGCACAAAACAGTCATTGTTGCCAAAGTAGAAATTTTGAAGCGTCTTGATTTATGCAGTGATTAAATGAGTAAATTTTTTTTATTTTAGATCGAGAAGAACGTGGAATCGACCTTGACCGAGGAAAAGGCAAGGTTATGGACTAAATTGGAAACTGACATATTTTGTATCGAGGTAAGTTTATGTGTAAACGATACATCCTTACTACGTATGATTTACCTATTAATGCATTGTGTGTATGTAAATGCTTATTGATGCGACTTATTGGAAATGGTAGAAAATGAGAAATTCTCGGATGAATCTTCGGAATAGAAATATGAGTGCAGATAAATATCCGTAAATATGTATTTATTGGTGGGCTGTGTGCGATACCACGTTCTTATTTATTAACGATGGGCTATGTGCGACACCACCATAATTATTATTGTTGGTGGGCTGTGTGCGATACCACCCTAATATTGATTAATGGTGGGCTGTGTACGAAACCACCGGATATCTTGTACCATTCTGAAGGGTTCATCGAGAAAGTTGACTAAGTGGAATTTCATGTGGCCTTGTGGTGACAAGTGTATGGTATATGTGCAAGTAAATGTGAGCAATGTAACACCCCAAACCCGGCCTAAATGACCAAACCTGACGTGTCACATCGAAGTGATTTCCAAAATTTGGACTTGTTGATAAAAATTTGTATTTAAGTTAAAACCCATTTAGTTTTTATTAATTGAGAAAATTTGGCAAATTAAGTTATTACAATTTGAAAACAACTTATCAAAATGATTGCCATATTTGTTACCGTTGATTTCTTATACTGAATAAAACTGTGTAAGCTTCTCTAACTAAAAACCTTGAATTTTAAAATGCGTGTTTTTCTTGAAAACAATTGTGATTTTGAAAACCCTTTTGTGTCCTTTTGGCAGTTTAAAACAAGAAATCAAAGCCCAATTAAAAATTAAATCCAAATATCAATGGCCTTATTACATAATCAATAGCCCAATATGAAAATTAAAATTAAATAACTAAGTCTAAAGTAGAACATTAGTGATCATGTGGCCACCTCCGAGTCCCTTGAGGCTCCAAATCGTCTAAGGCTGGGGATTTCTTGTACAGTTAAAAAGAAAGGTGAGTTTACGAAAACTCAGTGTGTAATCCCCTAACAGTAAATCAGTAACAATATATGCAGCAACAGTCTGGGCCTGAGCCCTATTCAGTAACAGTGTAGTATGGGCCTTAGCCCATTACAGTAACAATGTGGGCCTAAGCCCAATACAGTATCAGTACGGTGCAAATATGCAACCCACCCCAATCCAGCCAACACACCACCCGTACCAACCAACGCACCATGTGGAGATAAAATCGACCCACCCAGCCAGCATACCAATATCGCAGCATCGCTGCCAGTAATAATAACGTAGTAGAGCTGCCAGTAACAATATATGTGGCAACGCCACCAGTAACAGTGAATGTGGCAGAGCCACCAGTACAGTACTTCCTCCATATCGAAATCCCAACCCCATGCAGTATGTCATGTCATAAATAGTTCATGTATGCAAAGTGTCCTACTTAGTACAGTCATGTAAATAATCATACACTCATCAGTCAACCGACCTCTAAGGGTAAAGTGGTCATTTCCATCAAGTAGGGGTATAATAGTAATTTTACCTTTTAGAGGTATTTTGGTCACTTTACTTATTTTGGGGTCTCGGTGCAAATAACGACCTCTCTGAAGGTCTACAGTCGCTTCAAGCGACATAGATAATTTAGATGGTCATAATAGTGTAAATGGGCCCAATGTCCACTATTTAGCCCAAGTGGGCCCACAAGCTCGTGTAGCCCACTTCAGCCCAAATTCAGTCATGGCTATGCGAATGATATAGCCAAGTCCAGTATTTGCCCCTTACCATGGGTTTATCTTGTGTGAGACCCACGAGCCCATTGGGTCCACACGACCCATTTCAGGCAAACGAGGCCCATATCGGCCCAAAAGCACGAGAACGCTCGTGTGGCCTCTATAGTCTATCGCCCACGATTCGTGGGCTCAGTTTACCACACGAGCGATCGCAAGCTCGTGAGGCCTCAAATGCCGAAGTTTTGGCTTTTTGGCTTTTGCCGATTCACAGAAGAGAGGGATGTGATTACACTCATGTTTGCGCAACGAATAGATTATCCCACACGCGATCAACCTACAATCATTCCAACACAATCAATCTCTCCTCCTTTAGAACTTTAATACTAAAATCCCAAACTGATATCACTACTTACTTTGACCGAAAGTTATGCGATTATTATTCTTAGATCGCTGGTTGAAAAACGATCGCCCCTTCTTCTTGATTTACTGCTCATAAGACGGATTTCATTAGCAATAATCGTTTAATACCAAGCTTGAGTTGATGCCCAACGTCCAAAGAATTAGAGTTAGAGCAGATTGGGTATTTGGTCAATACTACAAAACAAGCCTACTTACCCCCACAGTATTCAGGCAAAGAGGAGAAGGCAGAGATGTGTGGAGAAACAAGGTAGTTGATGCTCCACCGATTGTCAGAGACTATCATCAACAAGATTTTGAAATAACAAGACAAGATTTGTGTCATTTAGTCTATATTGGAAAAGTAGAGAAACAAAAGAGAGGGGAAAAGGAGATGTAGGAATCGACTTACCACAGTGTTATGAACAGAGGAAGAGATCGTCGCCCACTTCCAAACTGACTGGCAGAACAGAGAAAGAGAAAAAGGAGTCGACCACTAAGTCAAAGATGAAAAATAAATGTTGGGAAGAAGAACAAGAAAATTCAACTATGAGAGGAGCCGATTGAAGAAGAGATGGTAAGGGAGAGTATGTGCTAGATTCGACCAAGGAGAGAAAGAAGCAGTCGACAGCAGTAGCGAATTCCAGTAATCAAAAGAAATGACACGAATGGTCAGAAGAAAAATGTCACGAATGGTTAGAAGAAAAATGTCACAAATGGTCAGTTTCCCCGAAAATGGTAGCAAGAGAATTCGGCAGCCCCTCCCTACTAGTCTAAGCCGAATATCTAAGTAGCTAGACACCCAATTCGGCACAACTCTCTTCTCACTCAAATTCATTGATTTTCTCCCCTTATCCCTTCTTGAATCTCTCCATGACTAGTTCAAACACCATTCAAATCTATTCAAACTCCCCTTAGTTGTGTTTCAGTCCAACTCTACTTCCTACACAACTCAAGCAACAAAATAAATACCCATTACGCAACCCAGGACTTGAACCTCAGACCTCACAATTGCACACACAATACCTTGCCACTAGGCCACAAACTCTTCTTGTGTCATAAAACATGCATTGATATTTAATAGGCCTATATGCCAATGTCCAGATTCATTTAAGAGAAAAATTAAAAATTTTGCATAAGCCAAGACTTGAAACCAGGCTTCTCAAACACTCCCAAACACACCCAAATCACTTAGCCATTAAAGCAAACAAGTAATTTGTGTCAGAACATGAAAAATTAAAGACCCTATATTTTTGGGGCATTACAAGCAATGCATATGATATGTGGTTGGGATGTGGTAAGAGTTGAGATGAGTAAGCATGATTATGAGAATATGAAGTGTTCCTACATAATATGTGATGTTTTTGATTGATTAGCATATGGTATGATGCTTATTGTTTACATATAGACTTACTAAGCTTAAACCTTACTCCTTTCTCTTTTCATTTGTTTTATAGTGTCGAAGGGCCAGCTCAGGATACAGATATAAGCAAAGGATCACCCACACTATCAGCGCATCTTGGTATAGTTAGACTTAGCATTTTGAGTATGGCATGTATAATGACTAGACTTAGTTGAATGTCATATTGTTTTGGCCAAATGTGTTGGCTCATTCAAAGATGAACTCTTTTGTATAAGGCCATAGTTGATGGCTCTTTCTTATTAATATATGAGAAGTAAGGTTATTCATGAATGTACAAGTTGCATGATTGATTTACTTAGTTTTTTTATGCATGAATGGGTTGAAGGTTTGATATGATTTATGTTTGTATGAGTAGGGTGATAGAAAGAGCTTGGCAAATAACCCTATTCTTGTCCACAAAGGTAGATACACGAGCATGCGTCTAGGCTGTGTGTGACACACGATCAGCCTCATAGGCATGTGGTTAGGCCGTGTGTCCCCTTGCATGCTAGGTTTGCAAGTCAGTATGCTCAGTAGTAAACACACGGGCATAGACACGGCTGTGTGTCTTAACCGTGTGGGAGGCACGACCATGGACATGGGCGTGTGCCCAGGCCGTGTGAAGTCTGTACCTAAAATTAGGATTTTAATTCGCCACACGGTCGTGTGTCTTGGCCGTGTCACATTTATGGGGTGATGATGTCAGAAATAGAATGTCCAGGTTTTTGCACACGGGCTAAGACACGGGCGTGTCGAGGCCATGTGGAAGACACGGGCCATAGACACGGGCTTGTGTCTGGCCGTGTGAAAACCCCTGTATGTTCGAATTGAGAAATAATTCCACACGGGTGTGGAACACGGGCATGTGATATGCCATACGAGCGTGTCCCTTCCTCCACACGGGTCTGTGGACTGTTTAGTGAAAATTTTCTAAGATTTTCTAGAGAGCTTCAAAGGAGTTCGATTCGATCCCGAACCATTCCTAAAGTGTGTGTTAGGCCTCATAGGCTAGTTTAAGAGATGTTACGAAAAGTTTTAATTTCAAGTGGAAAGTCATGTCTCGGTATTGCATAACCATTGGTGTATAAGTCTGGTAATGCCTCGTACCCTATTTAGGAGTCGAATACGGGTAAGGGGTGTTACATCATCAACATTAGCTCTAACTCTTCAGCCCCGTGTTTACAGATCTTGTCAACTGGAGGCTTATTCAATCTTAAAAGCTCGACTCCTGGAGGAGCTACGGGTACAGGTTGGGGATTAGAAGGGGGTAAAGGTTGTTGAGTAGCCGGGTTCGTTCGAATATATTGAGTGAACCACTCGTTCATCATTTGGAAGAAGGCTTCTTTAGCCTCTCCTCCCTGACTGCCCGTTACAGGTCTAGAACCAGATGGCGCTGTCCCTTGAGCGGGAGCACGCACATTACTTTCAACCTCATCAACTATCGCTCAATTGGGATCCATTTTCTATTTAAAAAGAAACACATTTTCAAATGTCAGGAGTCATCACACTATCACAGTTTATATATGGCATGTATAGCTAGACTTTCACACACGGTACGTTAGTCCTAGAATTGACTAAACCGTAGTTCTGATACCAAAAAATGTAACACCCCTCACCTTATTCACCATTAGAATAGGGTTACGGAGCATTACCAAACTTTCAAAACCTTTAAACATGCATTTCATGTACAATTCAAATACAATCAATCATAGTGTCCCTTAAACAAGCCTACGAGGCCTTAAACATACATTAGGAGTGATTCGGGTCTAAACCAGAAGCTCAGGAAATTTTTCAACACTTAACAATTTTTTTCTCAAAACAGGGGACACACGCCCGTGTGGTCAGGCCGTGTGTCTCACACGGCCACTAGACACGCCCGTGTCATAGGCCTTGTCGACATTCGAATAGGGAGCACATGGCCGTCTCCTAGCCCATGTCCAAAAAAGTAAGGTTACTGACTTGGGTCACACGGCCAACCACACGCTCGCGTGTCTAGCCCTTACTCCCTTCAAAGTGGCCACACACACTCGTGTGCCAGGTCATGTGCTAGGCCGTGCCAAACTTGTAAGGTATACTGACTTATGCAACACGGTCAAGTCACATGCCCGTGTGCTAGGCCGTGTGCCAATTAGGGGGTATACTGACTTGTGCCACATAGTTGATCACACGCCCGTGTGTGAGACCGTGTGGAGCATACTGACTTCATTTGAATTTTAACACCAGGGGACACACAGCCATGTAACTTGACGTGTGTCACACACGGCTGAGACACACGCCCGTGTCTTTGCCCGTGTGGACAAAAATAGGCTATTTAGCAAGCCGTTTTTTCCACCCATTTTGCACATACCTAAACAAGCTCAAATGGTATCAAATCCTAGCATAAATAACATTCAATTTAGCCACAATCAAGACTAATCCATACCATTTTCAATACCAACATTCAACATGCTTATAACCTCAAACCTTACTCCATCAAAACATACCAATTTAACTAACTCTACTTGTAACATCCTGAAAAGGGCCTATGCATTTTTGGTTTAATTGTATGAAATGACATGTCTTATGTGTTATGAATGCATTTTGAACATTTTTGGAAACCTGGAAATGTATGGAAATGTGAAGTTCAAAAGAGGAAAGTGAACATTTTTTGGAAATTAGGAAATGTAAAAAAATGATTTAGAAATGATTCAAAAGAGGAAAGTAAACATTTCGGGAAACTTGGAAATGTAAGGAAATGTTAAGTTTAAAGGAGGCAAACGAAAATTTTTGGAAACTTGGAAATGTAAAGAAATGTCAAGTTTTAAGGTTTAAAAAGAGGAAATTAAGGTAAGGTGGCCTTAAGAAAATTAATAGGAAGAATTTGACACACAAACAAGCTTGTCAAAGTGGCTTGAAGGCACCACTTAAAAGCCCAGCAAGTGACGCCACCAGCTTGTGTATTTGGGCCAGGGTTCGAGTCACTTGGGAAGCAAATAAAAGAGATTTTATTTTTGCTTCTAGAAGTAGAGAGGTGGACGGCACAAGGTTGTTCTTTAGGAGCTTTTATTCTTTTATTTTTAAAAGATAAGTAAGGGATAAATAATGGATTTATTTATCATTATTATCAAGAGATAATGGTTGGATTAAATTCTTTTATTTTGTGATAATTAAAAGGATAAAGCTATCAAATAGAAGAGTGGTGGCCAAGTAAGGGATTCTGAGTAGTAATTTCGGTTATAAGAGGAAAAAAATAGGGCTACTCATCAATTTTTCTTCCCCCTATTCTCTCTGCCGAATTTCTTAGTGCTCTCCTCTCTTCTCTTCTTTTTCTTTTGTTAAACCGAATTCCTCTTCTCCCTAAGTCCACATTGTCGATTCTTTCTAAGTGCATATCCCTCTCTTTTCCATTCGGTTGAAGTCGAATACATATGTGACTATAGCCATCTAATCTCCAAGTCTTCATAGCCGAACCTTTAAAGGGCTACAAACAAAGGTGCAGTCGATTTCTTCAGTAAGGTAAAATCAAGTTTGATTTCTATTCTTTCCTTTAAGGACTTGTCGAAACTTCAAAGGCTAATTCTTATTTTTATTCTTTCACCGAAATATTAAGGAGAGATTCCGGGATCTTTGCTAGTGTCGACTTTTAAGGGTGATAGTCCGAGATCTAGCCAACCAAGGTAAGTACATATTCGGCCAAAGGCCATGTTTTATGTTTTAATGTTAGATTAAATCTAACATATGGTTATAGGAATTTCGACAGCATTAAGGAAGCAAGAATCCAATTCGGGATTTAAGATTTGGAAGGTAAGCACCTATGTATATTCGGCTAAGGCCTAGATTAGTATATAGATATGTTCTTTAAATGTTCAAAAGCCGAAAACTAACCAAGTTAATTGATTCAATGATGGCCGATTGAAGGAAGGAATAGCACAAAGTTTTCGGGATTTGGTTAACAGTGAAATCGGCATCAAAGGTAAGTTTTAAGAATACAAATCCTACTAGGATTTGGTTTTATAGCCGAATAGGCTTTATGCTAATATATTAAGGTTGGCCGAATGTAGGGATTAAGATCTAGGGCAGTAGATCAGATTTTGAGACTTCAGTGAATTGCTAAGATAATCAGGTGTGTAATCCACACTAATTCTTAATATGTTTTATGGCAATATTTAATATGTGGATGTTTTTAAGAATGTAAATATGGCTAAGGTACCGTGTTACGGTACAAAGTACTCAGGTACGTTTCCTACTCATACTAGGATTACGAAATATGTTATATTTAACATGTGAAAAGTGACATGAATGTGAATTTTAAGTATGATATGCATGATATGAATAATATGGGGCATTTGGGTTATATGAGAAAGGGGAAGTGAATGTGGTGACTTCGGTCTCACTATCTGAATGTGGTGACTTCGGTCACATTATCTGAATGTGGTAACTTCGGTTACATTATCTGAATGTGGTAACTTCGGTTACATTATCTGAATGTGGTGTCTCATGACACAATTATTTAATCTGGTGGCTATGCCACGAATTTTATATGGGCGATAAGCACGTCGACTGCAGCGACTGCCTTCGATGGAGTGTAGCGGAAGGAGGGTTGACTTAGTAGTCCCCACGGTGTGCAGGTTGGTACGAGGATGTGTAGCGGATGGCATCTAGGTTTGGGTTCGGGATTGCATCATTATCTTGAATTATTATGTGAACATGATATGTATGGTATGTCTAAATCTATTAAATTTTAGTATGGGTTACACATTGAGTCTGTTGACTCACCCCGTTGTGGGAACATGTTTCAGGTGATGAACAGTGTTGGACCGAGACGGCAGAACTTGTGGTGGCCATGCTCAGCTTAAAGTTTTATTTAATTTGGACATTATATTTTATTTAAGTACTCTGCAAATTTTATTTTGGGTTTTGTTTTATGTAATAAGGCCATAGTGATGACTTTTATTGTTGTTTTAATTACTATGTTACGAATTTATGTTAGTTAAAGATTAAGTCAATTCAATTTAAAATAAACTCTAAATATTTTGTCACCTGAAAGAAATGGGTTTTTAATATAAAAATCAACTTGTTTTCAAATCGAGCCCAACCCACAACCAAAGTATCTTCAAAACACACAGTTTTTCAAAGTAACAAAAGAATCTTGAATCAGTTTCCATCGAGCACCATACCAGATCCGGTCCAGGCTCATGGGCCGGGTGTGGGGTGTTTCAGTTTGGTATCAGAGCCCAGTTTTAAACTCTCGACCTGGGGTTTAAAGCCCACTATGTTTTGAAATTTAGGCCCCAAAATGAATTTGTGAAACTTTTTATGAAACTAAGCAGGTTTTCTGCCATGGCACCTAAGTCTCCGACCCGCCGTCCACCAGGTAAGTACTTTTGACTTCTGAAGTGATTTGAATATGTGAAATGTATGGGCTTTTATGGCAACATAGATTAGTGAACTAGGATCTGTTGAACCCTAGGACTAGTCTACTCAAACACAAGTACATAAGACTTAAGGACCATTAAACAAACCTGTGTCTAAGTCGCCGAGTTAGGGTGTGGCAACCATTGTACGCATGTCTAGGATTGGTATTCGGTGGGAGCTTGGTATTTAAGCAGTCCGTGTGACTCACCTCCTCTCCACTCGAATCCTACCTGGTGCGTAGCTTTGGTTCACCCTAACCATGAGGAATTATTCATGGGCTAAACCCCTAACTAAAACCCGAAAGGGACTAGCCGTATTTTTATGGAAACCCTAGTTTTAAAATGACTAAATTACCCTTTTGACTTATACAAGCTATCCCATAAAATTTTTCTGAAATATTTCTTGATTTACAAAATTACTAAAATACTGGTGGTAAAATTACAAAAAATGCCCTTGGTTTATGAAATTTCCAAAATACCCACAGTTCTTATTAAAAAAAATTCATTACTTTATAACAAGTCCAAAAACTCTACTTCTGCGAAATATTAAAATACTCCAACTTGGAAAATTTACGAAATTGCCCCTAACTTACAAAATTACCAAAATGACCCTGATTCCCAAAATTTTTGCAACATTACCGTTTTGGAAAGTACAATTCTCAAAAAGAACTCTCAAAGTTTTGCAAAATTTGGAAATACCCCAGAAATATTAAACTTTACAAATTTACCCTGGTTTATTACCAAAATACCCTCGAGCTTCAAAATTACCGAAATACCCCCGGATTTCAAAATTTTCCAAAATACCCCGGGAATTTAAAAAAAATTCCAAAATACTTTTTGACAAAATCACCAAGGAACTTTTTCTTTGGAAAAAAATTAATTACGAAAATACCCCTGTAGGGCAAATTACGAAAATACCCCTGGGTAGTGGAAAAACGACAACAATGAAAACTATAACGTTTCTCTGAATGAACGAAAGTTCATAATTGATTGATGGATGTATGAATGAAAAGACTGTGTGCATGTATGAATACGAAAGAACCACTCCCAAAACTCTTTTCATAAAACTTCTTCATGGGTAATAAGTGAAACATGGACTAATTCATAAAACTTTTTAATCAGATCGCGACGATAGAAATGAGTTCTAGAGGACGTGGCCGTCGTGGACGCGGTAGAGGAAGAATGACTGTGTCGGAACCCGTTAGATCGGGTCAAGGGTCTGATAATGAAATACCACCGCCACCACCACCCCCAGCTGTTGGTGTTGAGCAACAAGCTCAGACGGGGGAAGATGCTGTGTCGCAGGCTGTGCTGCGAGTTCTTGAAATGGTGGCTGGTGCTGGAGGAAATATGGGAACTCGAAAGTCTGTGCCTGAGCGGCTCCGCGCTAATGGAGCTGAAATGTTTCAAGGAGTATCTGGGGTGGCACCCAGTACAGCTGAGTACTGGTTGGAGGCAACTGAACGAATTATGGATGAGCTCGATCTGACCCCTGAGGAGAAGTTGAAAGGAATGGTAGCACTGCTACGCGATGAAGCGTATCAATGGTGGTTGACTGTTCGGAATGGTGCTACAGTTGAGGATCTGACCTGGGATTATGTTAAGGAAGCATATCAGAAGAAATATGTCGCCACAAGGTATACTGATGAGCAAAGGAAGGCTTTTCTGGGGCTGGTTCAAGGGAACAAGTCCGTTGCAGAATATGAAGCTGAATTCCTGAGGTTGAGCCGATATGCTCGAGGAGTAGTGGCAACTGAGCATGAACGTTGTGTCCGTTTTGAGGACGGACTAAGGGATGATTTGAGATTGTTGATAGCACCGCATCAGGAGCGGGAGTTTTCTGCTTTAGTAGAAAAGGCCAAGGTAGCCGAGGGAATTAAGGATGCTACAAAGCAGACTATGGATCGGAATAGGCCAGAAAGAGGCTTTGGATCATCTGGGAAGGTTCAAAAGAGGCCTAGAGTTGATGGGCCGCGAAATCAGCAAGCTGGTACAGGATGGCAGTATCGTCCTTGTGATCATTGTGGAAAGAAGCACTTAGGGGGGTGCTGGAAAAAGACGGGAGGATGTTTTAGGTGTGGGTCCAAGGACTATATGCTCAAGGATTGTCCTAAGAAACCAGATGAAAGTCGACCAGCAGCTCAGAATGTTAGTCAGACTGGTAGAGGTGGACAGCAGCCTCAACGAGGTCGTGGTTCGAATAACAAAGGTAATGGTGCTGGCAGAGGACGTGGTACACAGGGCCGAGGTGCTGCTAACACTGAGGCAAGGCAGCTGGGTTTGGTTTATGGGTTTGCTCTGATTGATGTGGGCTCGACCCATTCTTATGTTGCACGTAGTATAGTGGAAACACTAGGCCTAAACTCTGAACTTTCTGATAGGCAAATGACTATAGTAAGCCCATTAGGCCAAACTGTAGTGGTGGATAAGATCTTTCGGAATGTACCCCTAGAGATTCAGTGAGTGAACTTTCGGGCTGACTTAATGGAACTACCCTTTGGGGAGTTTGAACTCATACTTGGAATGGACTGGCTAGTAGAGCACCGAGTCGTGTTGGATTATGCGGCTAAACGTATGGAACTAAGGACCCCGGAGGATGAAGTAGTAGTAATGATCGGAGAAAGAAGAAACTACCTGTCTAACGTAGTTTCGGCGTTGAAGGCAGAGAAAATGGTTAGGAAAGGGTGCAAGGCGTTCTTAGCCTTCGTAAGTACGTTGGGTGGAAAGGAAGAAGGTGTCAGTGGAGTTAGAACTGTAAGGGATTTTGAAGATGTGTTTCCGGAGGAATTACTAGGAATACCCCCAGACAGGGAGGTGGAGTTTGGAATAGACTTGCTACCGGGAACAGCTCCTGTGTCAATTGCCCCGTATCGTATGGCACCAAAGGAGTTGGTTGAGCTCAAGGCTCAAATCCAAGAGTTTTTGGATCGTGGGTTCATTCGACCCAGTGTGTCTCCATGCGTATGTGTATAGATTACCGTCAGTTGAATAAGCTGACCATTAAGAACAAGTATCCTTTGCCAAGGATCGATGACTTGTTCGATCAGCTGAAAGGGGCCGCAGTATTCTCGAAGATAGACTTAAGGCCAGGATATCATCAGTTGAAGGTGAAGGAGGCAGATATCCATAAGACCGCTTTTAGGACAAGATACGGCCATTTTGAATTTGTAGTAATGCAGTTTGGGTTGATGAACGCTCCAGCCGCGTTCATGGATATGATGAACCGAGTTTTCCAACCCTACTTGGATAGGTTTGTCGTTGTGTTCATCGACGATATTTTGGTGTACTCCAAGTCTGAAGAGGAACATGATGAGCATCTCCGAGTGGTGCTACAAGTGTTAAGGGAGAAGAAGCTCTATGCCAAATTCAGCAAGTGTGAATTTTGGCTTAAGGAGGTGGCGTTCTTAGGACATGTGGTATCCGCAGAGGGAATAAGAGTGGATCCTAGGAAGATCGAAATAGTGTTGGATTGGAAACCAACTAGGTCCGTGGCTGAGATCCGAAGTTTCTTAGGTTTGGCAGGCTATTATAGAAGGTTCGTGGAAGGGTTCTCGTCAATAGTCGCGCCTTTGACAAAGTTGCTAAGAAAGGAAGTACCCTTTAAATGGACTGATAAGCAACAGGAGAGTTTTGAAAAGGTTAAGAAAGTGTTGACGGAAGCTCCAGTGTTAATTCAGCCGGAGGCAGGGAAGGATTCTGTGGTATACTGTGATGCTTCGCATACGGGATTAGGCTGTGTTCTAATACAAGATGGAAAAGTAGTCACTTATGCGTCTCGGCAGTTAAGGCCGCATGAGGTTAATTACCCAACTCATGACTTGGAATTGGCAGCAGTGGTTTTTGCTCTTAAGGTTTGGAGGCACTACCTTTATGGAGAAAGGTCGATAATCTACACAGACCACAAAAGCCTTAAGTATATGTTGACTCAGAAAGAGTTGAACTTGAGGCAGCGAAGGTGGGTGGAGTTATTGAAGGATTATGATTGCTCGATAGAGTACCACCTGGGCAAGGCGAATGTGGTAGCTGATGCCCTAAGTCAGAAGGTTGTGTCAGATCTAAGGGCTATGTTCGCTCACTTAAGTTTGTATGATGATGGAAGCCTATGGGCAGAGTTGCAAGTCAAACCCACATGGCTGAATGAGGTGAAAAGGGGACAGTTGGCTGATAAGGACCTAAGTGCTAAGTTACAGCAAGTACAGAACGGAAAGTTAGAGGGTTATGGCGTCATTGACGAAGGAGTATTGTGCTACAAAGGAAAGGTCTGTATGCCGAAGGACGAAGAGTTAAGACAAAAGATTCTTCGGGAAGCGCATAGTAGCCCTTATGCTATGCATCCTGGAGGCGTTAAGCTGTACAGAGATCTAAGGGAACAATTTTGGTGGCCTAATCTTAAACGGGAAGTTACTAAATTCGTGGGAAAATGTCTGCGTGTCAGCAAGTTAAGGCTGAACACCAAGTCCCATCGGGATTGCTTCAGCCAATCGAGATTCCGCAGTGGAAGTGGGAAAGAATTACCATGGACTTCGTTAGTGGGCTTCCCCTTACGCCTACTAAGAAGGACTCGGTATGGGTAATAGTGGACCGTTTGACTAAGTCTGCACACTTCATCCCGGTAAGAGTCGATTATTCTCTTCAGAAGTTGGCCAAACTATACGTGGCGGAGATTGTAAGGTTACATGGAGTACCGGTGTCAATTATTTTGGATAGAGACCCAAGGTTCACGTCTCGGTTTTGGAGGGCACTTCATCAAGCTTTAGGCACTAAGTTGGACTTCACTACGGCTTTTCATCCACAATCAGACGGGCAGTCTGAACGAGTTATACAAGTATTGGAGGATATGTTGAGAGGCTGTGTGATGGATTTCCGAGGAAGTTGGGAAGACTATTTGCCTTTAGCAGAGTTCGCCTACAACAACAGCTATCAAGCTAGCATTCGGATGGCACCATATAAAGCGTTATATGGTCGGAAGTGTCGAACTCCTACTTGTTGGACTGAGTTAGGAGAACGTTGGGTTTTGGGTCCAGAGTTAGTGGCAGAAACTGAAGAAAAGGTTGAGATATCAGGGCACGGTTAAAGGAAGCCTCTGATAGGCAGAAGTCATACGCCGACCTTAAGCGGAAGGAGATAGAGTTTGAAGTAGGAGCCCAAGTGTTTCTGAAAGTCTCGCCTGGGAAGAAGGTGATGAGGTTTGGTCGCAAAGGGAAGTTAAGCCCAAGGTTTATAGGGCCTTATCGGGTATCAAAACGAGTTGGACCAGTGGCATACCAGTTAGAGTTGCCACCAGAGTTGCAGCAGATGCACGAAGTATTTCATGTATCCATGTTACGTCGTTATCGATCGGATCCATCTCATGTGGTACCAATTGAAGAAGTGGAGCTAAGGCCAGACCTATCCTACGAGGAGGAGTCGATTCAGATATTGGAACGTGATGTGAAAGTGTTACGGAGGAAGTCAGTTCCTCTAGTCAAAGTGTTATGGCGCAATCATAGATCAGAGGAAGCTTTGTGGGAACCAGAAGAGACAATGCGATAGCAATACCCTCAGTTATTTTAGCTAGGAAATTTCGAGGACGAAATTATTTTAAGGGGGTAGAATTGTAACATCCTGAAAAGGGCCTATGCATTTTTGGTTTAATTGTATGAAATGACATGTCTTATGTGTTATGAATGCATTTTGAACATTTTTGGAAACCTGGAAATGTATGGAAATGTGAAGTTTAAAAGAGGAAAGTGAACATTTTTGGAAACTAGGAAATGTAAAAAAATGATTTAGAAATGATTCAAAAGAGGAAAGTAAACATTTCAGGAAACTTAGAAATGTAAGGAAATGTTAAGTTTAAAGGAGGCAAACGAAAATTTTTGGAAACTTGGAAATGTAAAGAAATGTCAAGTTTTAAGGTTTAAAAAGAGGAAATTAAGGTAAGGTGGCCGTAAGAAAATTAATAGGAAGAATTTGACACACAAACAGGCTTGTCAAAGTGGCTTGAAGGCACCACTTAAAAGCCCAGCAAGTGACGCCACCAGCTTGTGTATTTGGGCCAGGGTTCGAGTCACTTGGGAAGCAAATAAAAGAGATTTTATTTTTGCTTCTAGAAGCATAGAGGTGGACGGCACAAGGCTATTCTTTAGGAGCTTTTATTCTTTTATTTTTAAAAGATAAGTAAGGGATAAATAATGGATTTATTTATCATTATTATCAAGAGATAATGGTTGGATTAAATTCTTTTATTTTGTGATAATTAAAAGGATAAAGCTATCAAATAGAAGAGTGGTGGCCAAGTAAGGGATTCTGAGTAGTAATTTCGGCTATAAGAGGAAAAAAATAGGGCTACTCATCAATTTTTCTTCCCCCTCTTCTCTCTGCCGAATTTCTTAGTGCTCTCCTCTCTTCTCTTCTTTTTCTTTTGTTAAACCGAATTCCTCTTCTCCCTAAGTCCACATTGCCGATTCTTTCTAAGTGCATATCCCTCTCTTTTCCATTCGGTTGAAGCCGAATACATAGGTGACTATAGCCATCTAGTCTCCAAGTCTTCATAGCCGAACCTTTAAAGGGCTACAAACAAAGGTGCAATCGATTTCTTCAGTAAGGTAAGATCAAGTTTGATTTCTATTCTTTCCTTTAAGGACTTGTCGAAACTTCAAAGGCTAATTCTTATTTTTATTATTTGACCGAAATATTAAGGAGAGATTTCGGGATCTTTGCTAGTGTCGACTTTTAAGGGTGATAGTCCGAGATCTAGCCAACCAAGGTAAGTACATATTCGGCCAAAGGCCATGTTTTATGTTTTAATGTTAGATTAAATCTAACATATGGTTATAGGAATTTCGACAGCATTAAGGAAGCAAGAATCCAATTCAGGATTTAAGATTTGGAAGGTAAGCACCTATGTATATTCGGCTAAGGCCTAGATTAGTATCTAGATATGTTCTTTAAATGTTCAAAAGCCGAAAACTAACCAAGTTAATTCATTCAATGATGGCCGATTGAAGGAAGGAATAGCACAAAGTTTTCGGGATTTGGTTAACAGTGAAATCGGCATCAAAGGTAAGTTTTAAGAATACAAATCCTACTAGGATTTGGTTTTATAGCCGAATAGGCTTTATGCTAATATATTAAGGTTGGCCGAATGTAGGGATTAAGATCTAGGGCAGTAGATCGGATTTTGAGACTTCAGTGAATTGCTAAGATAATCAGGTGTGTAATCCACACTAATTCTTAATATGTTTTATGGCAATATTTAATATGTGGATGTTTTTAAGAATGTAAATATGGCTAAGGTACCGTGTTACGGTACAAAGTACTCAGGTACGTTTCCTACTCATACTAGGATTATGAAATATGTTATATTTAACATGTGAAAAGTGACATGAATGTGAATTTTAAGTATGATATGCATGATATGAATAATATGGGGCATTCGGGTTATATGAGAAAGGGGAAGTGAATGTGTTGACTTCGGTCTCACTATCTGAATGTGGTGACTTCAGTCACATTATCTGAATTTGGTAACTTCGGTTACATTATCTGAATGTGGTAACTTCGGTTACATTATCTGAATGTGGTGTCTCATGACACAATTATTTAATCTGGTGGCTATGCCACGAATTTTATATGGGCGATGAGCACGTCGACTGTAGCGACTGCCTTCGATGGAGTGTAGCGGAAGGAGGGTTGACTTAGTAGTCCCACGGTGTGTAGATTGGTACGAGGATGTGTAGCGGATGGCATCTAGGTTTGGGTTCGGGATTGCATCATTATCTTGAATTATTGTGTGAACATGATATGTATGGTATGCCTAAATCTATTAAATTTTAGTATGGGTTACACATTGAGTCTGTTGACTCACCCCGTTGTGGGAACATGTTTCAGGTGATGAACAGTGTTGGACCGGGACGGCAGAACTTGTGGTGGCCATGCTCAGCTTAAAGTTTTATTTAATTTGGACATTATATTTTATTTAAGTACTCTGCAAATTTTATTTTGGGTTTTGTTTTATGTAATAAGGCCATAGTGATGACTTTTATTGTTGTTTTAATTACTATGTTACGAATTTATGTTAGTTAAAGATTAAGTCAATTCAATTTAAAATAAACTTTAAATATTTTGTCACCTGAAAGAAATGGGTTTTTAATATAAAAATCAACTTGTTTTCAAATCGAGCCCAACCCACAAGCAAAGTATCTTCAAAACACACAGTTTTTCAAAGTAACAAAAGAATCTTGAATCGGTTTCCATCGAGGAACATACCAGATCCGGTCCAGGCTCGTGGGCCGGGTGTGGGGTGTTTCACTACCTTTACTAAACATACATTATTTTGAACCAGTTCACAAATATAATTCACATCTAATACCAGCCATATATCACATATATGCACATACTGAAATTCACCAAATTAAGCCAACTCTCACGGCTATATTTATAGCCCAAGATATAAACATTTACAAGCCAATTCATTGGGCCAAAGTCATTACCAAAACATAACTAACATGACTCAAAGTCCCTATACATGCCATATACTTAATATACAAAAGTTCAAAGGTACCAAGTGATAGGTGGTAGTGTGAAATGATCTCTGACGATCCTTGAATCCGAGCTAGCTTCGATTTCACTATAGAACACAAAAAATACACAAGGTAAGCTATAAAGCTTAGTAAGCTCGTATGAATTAAACTCAACAAATCATATTACATAAATCAACAACTTAAACTATTTAACATGTAATTCATGGTAACAACAAGCTTTCCATATACTTAATCATACACTTATATGTAAATTCATAACTTCTATTTGATTCTCATACTTTACATGTACATACTTGTACAAATTCGTAATGAACTCATACCTTTTCGAAATACTGTCGAATACTAGATATCTTGCACACTAAGTGCCAATACGTAGTCGAAGCTATTATAATCTCGCACACTAAGTGCCTTACATAGTCGAAGCTATCCCGATCTCGCACACTAAGTGCCATATATAGCCGAAGCTTTTCCAAATCGCACACTAAGTGCCATACATAACCGAAGCTATCTCGATCTCGCACACTAAGTACCGATACATAGCCGAAGCTATGTCGAATATTTTTGTACAATTGTATTCATCAACAATTCAATATAAAACATTAAATCTCAATTATAATAATGCTTATTAACATATGAACTTACCTCAGATGTGAAAACGACGAATCTAGTCTATTAGTCGATAACTTTATCTTTTCCCCGATCCAAGTCCGTATTTCACTTTTCTTGATCTAAATATATTCAAAATAAACTTATTTAATCATCTATTCATTCAATTTAGTCCAAAACACTCTTTAAGGAACATTTACACTTTTGCCCCTAAAGTTTCACAACTTTTGCAATTTAGTCCTTATTTCATAAAATCACAGATTTATGAATTTCAAGACTAATCCATGCTAGTCAAATTTCTCTAGTACTCATATCAGCCCATATTTCTCATTTATTTAACAATTTAACCCCTAAATTTGCACATTTCACAACTTAGCCCCTAATTTCCATTTTCTTTAAAAATCACTTAACAAAACTTGTATATCTATCAACAAGCATTCAAAATCTATCATCAAACATCAAAACACACATGTATTCAACAATGGCATCATTCAAAATCTTTAACAGTTTTGCAAATTGGTCCTTGGGCTAGCTAGTACTAGCTGCAATGATCTCAAAAACGTAGAAATTATTAAAAACGGAACAAAAATCGTACCTTAATAGACAAAAATCTCTTAGCCTAACCTAGGTCTTCAACTATGGCTTTCTCCCCTTTTAATTTCGGTGGAACAACTTAAGAAAGATGATGACTTTAAATTTTTATGTTATTTACTAAAGATTATATACTAATTTACCTTTTTACCCTTGATATTAAACTATTAAAATTCCATTAACCATGCACATAAATGTCCACCCACTTTTATAATGGTCTAATTACAACATAAGGACCATAACGTTAAGGTTCTAGAGCTATTAGAACCCAAGTTTTATGCTTTACGCGATTTAGTCCTTTTTATCAAATTGACCAACCAAACGATAAAATTTCCGAATGAAACTTGCACATAAACATATTATCATACCAAAGACATTAAAATAATAATAAAATAATATCCTTCCGCTTGTGCACATATCCCTCCCTCCCCGAGAAACTGGTATCAGATATCCTATCAGAGGAGCCCCGGAGTAACGATTTCTGGAGTTCTTATATCGTA
Organism: Gossypium australe; assembly: GCA_005393395.2. Lineage (NCBI taxonomy): Eukaryota > Viridiplantae > Streptophyta > Magnoliopsida > Malvales > Malvaceae > Gossypium > Gossypium australe. The sequence goes on from CM016615.1 coordinate 61,122,779, forward strand.
GTTATCATTGTAAGTTTCTATCTTTGTATCTGCAATTCTGTTTATTTCGCTGTTATTATCTCAAAACCCATATATCTGTTGTTAGTCTTCGTAACCGTTGAGTCCGAGTGGGACGTTGTTGGCGTTGAGAGGACGTTAAGACACAGAAGGTTTTAGGTACCAGGGATAATAATAATGGAAAAAATAGATTGTTTATATCAAGATAAAACTTGTAATCATACTATGCATATAGACTCTAAGAATGAAAATAATATTTCAGCTCTTAGTAAAGGTATCAATAGTTTAATAGATATGACGTCTGTATATTTTAATAGATTATATATTAAGGTTAGTAAAGTAGAAGAAAAAATAGATAATATGGGAGAAGTAACGAATTTAGATTTGAATAGCAAGTCTAAAGAGTTATTATCCGATGTTAATAATAAATTAGATCAGGTTATTAGTAATAGTAATATAGAATCAGACTTAAATTTAGGACCTTTATATTACGGTAATAGTAATGATATATTAGTTTTATCTGAAGAAGATGAGTCTTCGGATGAATCTTCTAATATTAATAATATTAAAAAAGAAAAAACAAAAGAAAAAAGATAAAAAGATAAAAAACAACAAAAATATGACTTTGACTCTTATAAAACTTTGATAGAACATTGGAAAAGCCGATTTTCTAAAACGGATGATAATCTTGAAAGAGTTGAATATCTAAAGTTAATAGAAGATCTTTATGAAGAACATAAAGAACTTTTTAATAAGTATAATTATCATTATATGTTAGAATATGATGATGATAATAAAGATAGTAATAATGATACTATTAATAATAATAATGAAAGTGATAATTATATATTAGAAACAGAAAGTAGTAATAATTCTAATAATATGGAAATAGATTTTAATGTTACGAGTCATAATTCTGATGAAGAAGAAACTTCAACAGAAGAAAAGATAAAAGTACTAGATACTATGGAAACTGAACCCCCAGATCCATATGATTATAAAATATCTAAACCAAAGGAAATAGATAAACAGGATCCTTTTGGTAAATTCAAACCAAAGAAATATTGGGAAAATAAATATCTAATTGAATTAAAACCAGTTCATTTAGAAAAACCAATAATTCAACAAATGAAAATTGGGAAAAAGGATATTATTACTTTTTCACATTTTCAATCAAGAAAATATTATACTTACATAGAAATTATATTTCAATTTAGAGAATATAAAACATATTCTTTAAATGCTTTATTAGATACTGGAGCTACAACCAGTAGCTGTAGAGAAAATGCTATTCTAGCAGAAAAATGGGAACTTATGAAAAATCCTATTAGAGCTGTTGGATTCAATGGTATTGAAACATTAATCCTTTTTAAAGCTAAAAATATACCAATCTACATAAACAATGTAAGATTTGTAATTCCAAAATTATTATGTTTACCTGATATGTATGGAGACATATTATTAGGTAATAATTTTCTAAATCAATATTTACCCTTTATTGTTAATAAAAAATCGGTTATATTATCTATAGAAAACACTTCTATAGAAATACCATTAGTAGAAAATAATAAATTTATTTTTACTAATGTTTGCTGATTTTCTTAACAGGCCTCATGGATAGAGGTAAATAACCTCTAAAAGAAAATGATGGATGGAGAACTGTCCATAAAAAACCCAACAAGTGAAAATCACCAATAAGTCCTAAACAAGGATTTATGACTGCACCTGCAAAAGTAATTCCTAAACAAGGATTTATGGCTGCACCTACACAGGTACAATTTTATCCTAACCAGGGATATTATTTACCATATCCATTGGTAAACCAACCGATTGGATCACAATCACCAACACCGGTGAATTATTCTCAATTTTCTCAAAAGCCTTATACCGATTCTGAAATTCTCAAATATGCAGAAGATTTGTTGAAAAAACAACAAACCTCTGAGTTCTCGAATCTAAAGGATTTTTATAATCCAGGCTTACCCCCAGAATATTACCATTTCATAAACAAGATATGGAAAAACCATATTTTGGAACAAAGAGCTAGTTTCCGAAAAGCTCTTACACAATTCTCGGAATTCTTGGTTGAAAAAACAACTGAAGAAAATAGATCCGAAGAATTATTATTAAATACTATTTTATATAGAGATTGGGAAGAAATCCTAGTCGAATACATGGATATTAAGGAGATAAACAATCTTCTTGATACATTTCAATATTTTATTAATAAAGGGAAAAACACTCCTGTTATTAATAAGATATTTAGAATATGTCTATATAACAAGAGTAGACAAATTCTACCTACAGATATTTTTTCAAAAATAAATCGAGCCATTTGCAAATAGCAAGCTCTATTTTTAGAAACTTTTTCTAAATATTTTTCGCAAGCATTTGTTTATACAAATGATATAGGAGAAAAAACTCCTGCTATCAAATTTCGATTAAATCATGAGCCATTTGATATAACCAGTATTGAGTGGGGATTTGTTAAAGAAATAAGAGTCCAAAATCTCTCTTTTGATTTATTAAAAGACTTTCCAGCGATAGTCAAATCCCGGCTATCAAATTTTATAGATATAGACGATTTTGTCTATTATTTTCATATTGAAATAAGCAGCTTTATTGGTATAGCTGAAAAAGAAAATTTTTATCAGCCATATCAAATTTGGAATATAAATACTATGTTTTCGGGAAAAGCCCTTTCAGCCGTTGAAGAAGATCAACAACATTTGTCAAAAACCATTGATGAGTGTTATAATAAATTTAACTATTATCAAATCCAAGCCGGAATTGATTTAATGAGTATGGCGAAGCATCTTCTCCATCAAACAACTTATATGTTCTGGACCGATGGACGAAGAATTTTATCCTATGATACTGGAAGAACCCAGATAGAAAGAAATGAAGAAGCCATTCAGTTATTAAAAAAGATAGCTGAAATGGAAATCGAAGATTATTCGTTAGCAGCGGAGATCAGAGAAGTATGGGAACACTGGAACACACCAGCACCCTCACCAGAATCATTGCACCTTGACGAGATCGAGGAAATGAATATGAAAAATATTCAAGAAGGATGAAGGCAACCAGTCAGCATCCAAATGACGCAGACAGTGATGTAAGCAACAATCAATGTCATAATACAAGCAATAATTTTGGCGGTGACTTAAAAAGAAGGAAACCACCAAAAGACAAAGATGATGTCATGCATGATGGAGGCAACCATTTAATGCAATTAAAACGTGGAAGCAACCACAACAATTTTGACAGAAGACGGTGGAAGCAACCATCAAATCAAGATGGCTACGTATCATAAAGCCATTCTTATCAACATACTGTGCGGATTTCAATTGTAATTAAATTAGAAGTATATTATTATCCGAACAATTATTTCGGACTTGAATTGTAATTAGATTCTAGTTTAGAATTTTAGTTATAAATAGGCATTCTTGTAAGCCTTGAAGGGTATCGAGTTTTAGTTAGAAAAAAAATTGGATCGAGTTTTAGTTAGAATATTAGATTTAGTTTTCCTTTTGTAAATTATCTATTTTCTTCTAGTGAAATATTATTCTACGATATATATCCTTCCGCTTGTGCACATATCCCTCCCTCCCCGAGAATTTATTATGTTAATAATAATTTATTATCACACTATCACACTATAGTTGTTAATAAAAATAGGCTTTTACATAAACTGTGAGGAGATATCACACTATCACATGTTATATATGACATGTATAGCTAGACTCTCACCCACGTTACTCTCATCTAAGAATTGACTAAATAGTAGCTCTAATACCAATAAATGTAACACCCCTCACCCGTATTCAACGTTGAAATAGGGTAATGGAGTTACAATACAATTAAACATTCATTTCACATACATTTCTGAATTTCAAATAAACAATATTCAAATTCAACCACATTGTCACTATTACAAGCCTATGAGGCCCAAAACATGCATTCAGGGTGGTTTTGTAATAGCTCGATTTTAGCTAAATTAGAACAGTGGTTTCGGAAACACAAATCTGATATTAAAAATTTATTTTAATATTATTTTCGTATTTAAAGCATGTTATTTGATTTGTGTGAAAATTTCGTGAGCTAATTTTATCGATTGGTTGGTTAATTTGATAAAAAGGACTTAATCGCGTAAAATGGAAAAGTTGCATTCTACTTGTTAAACCTATTTAATTACTATGATTAATTAAATTAAAAGTCCTAATGATGATATTAGACCAACGTTAGTGTTAATGGACATTAATGGACATGCATTATAAATCTCTATGTTTATTCATTAAGGGTAAATAAGTAAATTGATTAATTAAGTTAATAAAATATACCAAAACATGATTTTGTTCATCCATCTTTCCCATTGCTGAATTTCCAAGGTGAAAACACCATTTTTATGCATATTAGGGTTCGACAAACTCTTAGCTTGATCAAGGTACGGTTTTAGCTCGGTTTTTGATGATTTTTATGTTTTTGTAATCGTTGCAGCTCAATCTAGCTAGCCCGTACCTTTAATTTCAAAACTGTTAAAGATTTTGAGAGTTGACATTGTTGAGTGTAAGTGTTCTTTGATGTTTAATGTTGAAATAAGGAAGCTTGATGATAGTTTTATATGTTTTGTTAAGTGATTTTTGATGAAAATGCATAGTAGGGATTAAATTGTGAAAAGTGCAAATTGAATGTTTGAAATGTGAAATAAATGAAATTTTTGGGCTGCTAGGGACCTATATGTAATTCGGACAAGCATGGGTTTTATTGAAATTATGTGAATTTTGTGTTTTGTGTAATAAGGACTAAATTGTAAAAGTTGTGAAATACTTGGGGAAAAGTGTAAAAGTGCTTTAAAGTGTGATGTGAACTATATTGAAAGAATATGTGATTGAATAAGTTAATTTTGAATTCATATAGACCAAGGAAGAAAGAATTCAGATTTAGATCGGGGGAAAACAAGGATATCAAGTAATAGATTCGATTAGTCAATTTCGAATACGAGGTAAGTTCGTAAGTGGTAATTTCATTATAAATGTATGTTTATTGCTTTGATATTTCATAAATTGTGATTACGAGATTACGGATAATGTTTGAATTGTGAATACGACTCTATGGATACGTTTGACTCGGTTGAACCTTAGGAATAGTTAGGATGTTAGAAACATGTCATTAGGTTATTGTGTTGGCTCCAGGCCACGATATCATAACTTCGGGTGTGAGTTATACCTTGATTTGGCTTCGAGCCATGGTATAGGTATTTCAGAGATGAGTTACCTTAATTTGGATACGGGCCATGGTATAGGCACTCCGGGGATAAGTTACCTTGATTTGGCTACGGGCCATGGTATAGGTACTTATCGATTGAGATCATTGAATATCCAATTTCTATTCCAAATGGTTCAACATGGAAACGAATGATGTGATTTAGAAAGAGGTTAGTACGAGGCTAGACATGTATGTATAGAACCTATTCGAGTATTAAATAAAGAAAGTTCGATGAGTTTGTATTTGATCATGTTTTGAGACATGAGAAAGGTTTGTATATAATGTGTATATGACTTTGTCATGTGTAATTAGTTGAATTACATTTATTTGATGAATTGAGTTATTCACCTATGAGCTTACTAAGCTATGAAGCTTAATTCGTGTTATTTTTTTATGTTTTATAAAGAATCAAGGCTAGCTCAGATCCAGACGTTGGGAACATCATCGCACTATCAAACATCTAAGTTGGTACTTTTAAATTATACATATATGGTATATGGCATGTATAGGCTAGATGTGATATTTTGGTTGTGATTATAGCCACGAGATTTGGCTTGTAAATGATGTTAGTATTGATGTGTGTTTGGCCATTAGAAATGGCTTGTAAATGTATCTGTTTTTGTTTGTATATATAGCCATGAATGATGGATTATTTTGGTATGTTTTGGCAGGAATGTGGTTATGGTTTTATAGTTGCTTAAATGGGTATATTATGAGTTTGGTAATTGATCTATAAGGTCTGAATGAAGTTGATAATTTGAGTAGTTATGTGCTTGTGAATTTTTGCTTGATGATATAAGTGTGGAATAGTTATTTGATTGAACTGTATATGTGAATTTAGGTATGAAATTAGAGGGCAAATTATAGCATATTTGAGATTGGTATTGATGGTAATTGGATGCATATTAGTGTCTTGAAACGGTGCCATTTGAGTTTGATTAGGCAAATGTAAAATATGTGATAAAATGGCTAGGTAAATAGCCTATTTTTGTCCACACGGCCAGAGACATGGGCGTATGTCTCAGTCGTGTGTGACACACGATTATTGTAACAGTCCAGTTTAGACCCTAATCAGAATAGTGGTTTCGGGACCACAAATTTGAGTCCAAAAAATATTTTAATATTATTATCTATGTCAGCAGTATATGATTTAGCATGTGTGAAAGTTTCGTAAATTAATTTGCCTGTTTGTGTGCATAACTTGAGAAAAAGACTATATCGCATAATTGGTAAAAGTGACAAGCTATTTGTTTAATTGCTAAATTGCCATGTTCTTTTAATATGAAGGCCTTAAAAGGAATTTGGCCATTTTACAAGGGATGGACAATCATAGGCTTATATTACATGGTTTTATGATTTAATTATAAAGGATAATTTTGTAATTTGCATATTAATTTGTGTTATAATAAAACAAAATAAATAGATAGTGGAATGGTTCATTCATCTTAGTCGAACCTTGCATGAACAAAGAAAAGAAAACAAGTTTTTAAAGCTAGCTATACTCGGCCATTGTTTAAGCTTGATTGAAGGTATGTTTTGTTTTGGTTTTTGATAATTTCTATGTTTTTGCAATCGTTGCTTCGTAAACTTTGAAATCCATGTCTTAATTTTGAGAATTGATGATGTTTTTGAAATGAGCCTTTGATGAATTTATGTGTTTTGTGATGTTTGATAACGAAACATGAAAGTTATATGTTTGATTAACATAGTTTGTATTTGAAGTTTTGTTGAATTTGAGTATTTTGGATTAAATTGAGAAAATGAATTTTGAAGGACTAAATTGTGAAATAAATGAAATGTATGGACTTGTATGAGATACATGGATATTCAGCTAAGCATGGGTATGTGATAATTTTGTGTATTTTGTGATTTTGTGAAATAGGGACTAAATTGTCCAAATGTGAAAATATGAGGGCTAAATTGTAAATTGCCCTAAATATGAGTTTTTGGATTGAATTGAATGATTTGATGAATGAATTGGTTAAATCTAAATATGTATAGATTAAGAACCGAAGAAAACGGATTTAGATCGAGGAAAGTCGAAAATCATTGAATAGCTGTTCGTTTCCGTTTCTCCTGTACGAGGTAAGTCGATATACAAATAAATGCATTTGTATTGAATTATGTATGTTCATATGACTATTGATAATGATGAACGTATATGAGATGTTGTGTACATGAATTTCGAGTTAGAATTGACATATTGTTAACGTCCGAAAAGTCCCATATGAACCTAGGAATAGATACGATTACATATGTCATGACATAAGTGTCTGTTATGTGATATCATGTAAGACCGCATCTCGGACATTGGTATTGATTCAAGATTTCATGTAAGACCACGTTTGGGAAATTGGCATCGATATGAGACTTACGTGTAAGACCATATCTGGGACATGGGCATCATATTAATTCGTGTAAGACACTGTTTGGGACAGTGGCATCGATATCTGATTACATGTAAGACCACGTCTGAGACGTTGGCATTGTACAACTATTTTGATCATTCTGAGCATCCTATTAGATTCCAAACAGTTCAACGGGCAAGACAGAGAAATGAACAACTTTGTGAGTTGTATATCCGTTTCAGGTATGTTTGAAAAGTATATTATGTGTGTATGAAAGGTAAGTGTCTATATGAACTTACTAAGGTGAATATGTGTATTGAAATGATGAGATAATATGTGAGTAAATGCTTGAATGAGCTATGTGTATATGTGATATTTGAGTTGAAGAATGTGGCAAGTTATGGCCAAGCAAATGAGCCAAAGATTATATGATGAATTTGCATTGAGAAACATTAATATCATTGTATTAATTTGGTTATGTGCATTTTATGCTAAGCTTATTTGTATACGGCTTACTAAGCTTTGAAAAGTTTACATTGTGTGTGTTTGTTTCGTTTTATATATCATTAAAGCTACGAAAGGCTCGGGGACCGTCGAGGATCGTCATCACACTACTCACACTCATTTTGGTACTTTTGAAATGTGTATGTACCTAAATATGGCATGTATAGGCTAGTCATTTTGGATTATGTTTGAAATGTGTATAAATAGCCATAAGATGTGGCTAGATAAATGTTGGTAATATGCATGAGTGATTAAGATATATAATGCATGATTTGGTTTGGCTTGATAGCTAATGAAATGGCCAAGGCTGTGGTAAGCATATGAATGCATTATAAGTATGTATGTTTGAGCAAAGGATTGAGTATATGAAAGGTAAATGAGGATGTATCATGCTTGGTAATATATATGTTTTGGTTGTGCAAATTGGTATGATTAGAAATAAGATTTGATGTGAAAAATTGTTGATTAATTTAGCATGTTTTTGAATGTCAATTGTGCATAAAATGAATTGGTGTGTTGGTTGTTGAGATGGCCCTAGTGTGAGTGGCATTTTGGCCTTGCAAATGGCCTATTTTGCATACACGGTCGTGGAACACGGACGTGCCTGGTGACCGTGTGAACAAGTTAGTAACTAGCCTAATCTTACACGGCTATGGCACACAAACGTGTCTGGTGGTCGTGTGGATAAGTCAGTATACATGCTCTGCTTTGGCACGGCCAGGACACATGGGTGTGTGTGGTAGCCGTGGAAGGCACACGGCCTGCCTACACGGGCGTGTGACCTTTGTATCTTAGAAAAGTTTTTGAAGTTCCGAGAAATTCCATATGTATTCGATTTAGTCCCAACCCTATCCTAAAGCATGATTAAGGTCTCATTGACATATAAAAGGGACATTTTGATTGCGATTGATGTTTTGTATTATAAAATGTCTATAAAAGTTTTTGATCTGTCCGATAACGCCTTTAACCCTAATTTGGCGACAGATACGGGTTAGGGGTGTTACATTTGATTGGTATCAGAGTTACGGTTTAGTCGATTCTCGGACTAACGTAGCTTGTGAGAGTCTAGCTATACTTGCCATATATCTGAACTGTGATATTGTGATGAATCCTGACGTGTAAAATCTGATTTTCATATAGTAATGGATCCCGAAAGAGCCGTAGCTGACAATGTAGAAAGCAATGTGCTTGCTCCCGTGCAAGGGATAGCGCCATCTGATTCGAGGTTGGCTACGAGCGGTCAAGAGGGAGAAGCTAAACAAGCTTTCTTCCAAATGATGAGTGAGTGGTTCACTCAGTTCATAAGAAATAACCAGACTGTTTCACAACATCCGCCCCCGTCTAATCCCCCTTAGACCTCAGTTGTACCTCCGGTAATGAGTATAAATTCGTAAGTATGGGGCTAAAGAGTTTAGGGCTACGAGTGATGACAATGCCGAGAAAGTCAAGTTTTGGTTAGAAAACAATATTAATGTATACGATGAGATGTCTTTGACTCCGGAAGAAAGTATTAAATGCGTTGTTTCACTGTTACGAGATGTATCTTATCAGTGGTGGAAGACTTTGATTTCTGTTGTTCTAAAAGAGTGGGTCACCTGGGATTTCTTTCAGATTGAGTTCCAGAAGAAATATATTAGTTCAGAGATTTATTGATCAGAAACGAAAAAAATTTCTGGACTTGAAACATGGCCGAATGTCTGTCACTGAATATGAACGAGAGTTTGTGAGATTAAGTCAGTATGCTCGGGAATGTGTATCGTTCGAAGCAATAATGTGCAAAATATTTGAAGAAGGCCTTAATGAAGATATCCGTTTGATAGTTGGGATTCTAGAGATAAAATAGTTTGTTGTACTTGTTGATCGAGCATGTAAAGCCGAGGCACTCGGGAAAGACAAAAGAAAAGCTGAGTCTGAAGCCAGAGATTTGAGAAAAATATTTCCAAGAAAATCATTTCAGTCTGCATCGAAGAAATTTAGAGATGAGCATAGTTGATCAAAGACTAATGTGGGACATTTGAGTAGAGATCGAGCTAGATCCCAATTGAGTTCCAAAACTCCTGCAACATCGATGGCGAGTATTGGAAATGTTCGATTCGAGCGACCCGAGTATAAGAATTGTGGTAAAAGACAGCTGGGAAGTTGTAGATTAAATGATCGAGCTTGCTTCAGATGTGGATCGTTAGATCATTTCATCCGTGATTGCTCAGAGTCTGTTGAGCAAGAGATTGTTCAGAATCTGAGATCCGATAATGTTCCAGGAAGAGGTAGATCATCTAAAAATGCAAGAAATGTTAGTAGCAGTCAGAGAACTACGAGAGACACTATAGCGAGATCTAAAGCTAGAGCGCTTGCCAGAGTGTATGCTATCCGAACCCGTGAGGAAGCCTCATTTCCTGATGTTATAACGGGTACATTTACTCTTTATGATACTTCTGTGATTGCATTGATAGACCCTGGTTCTACTCATTCGTATATATGCATGAAGTTAGTATCCAGTAAGACTTTGCCTGTAGAGTCTACTGAGTTTGTTATAAAAGTATCGAACCCCTTAGGTAAAAGTGTCCTGGTTGACAAAGTATGCAAGAATTGTCCATTAATGTTTCGAGATATCTATTTTTCTGCTGATATGATACTATTACCATTTAACGGGTTTGATATCATTCTGGGTATGGACTGTGATAAATCGTAATTATAACATATTTTAATCCCACATCTAGCTTGTTTTTGGATGATTTATTCCTCAATTTATGTAAAAGGTTGATCTTAATCCTTTCCTTTCATGTCTTATACCCAGGATAGCACCCGAGGATGAAAAGAACATAAAACGGGCCCAAAACAGAGTAAATAGGCCATATCACGAAATCGACACGGCCTGGCCCAAAGAGCACACGGCCGTGCCTTGTCAAGCATCTAGAACATGGCCTCACCCCCGATCTACACGGTCGTGCCTCAACTTAGAAATCCGAACACGGCTTGAAGACGAGTCACACAGGCATGCGACATGGCCGTGCCCCTGTCGTGGCTTTAGACAATTTCAATCAGAAAAGGATACTTAGAAAGAATCGCATTCCAAGAGCCTATAAATAACTCCCAAGTACCACCTTTGAAGGGGGCGTGGAGCTAGGCCAAGGAGCCAAGCCGGAAAGGTCAGAGTTGTGGGAATCACTCGAAGTTATCCAGTTGATCCATCCCAAGAAGCCGGAATTCTACTCAAGACGACGGATTTCTCCATCAATTCCTTCAGGTAGTTTTAGGGATTTCTTATGTTTTGCTTTATCTTTCTCTTGATATGTTTTCTTTAGTTGTTATGAACTAAACCCCTCAGATACCTGAAGGGGATGAAACCTAGATGAATCATGTTATCATTTTCTGAATTATATGATACATACTTAGTTTGTTTTTAATTATGTGTGCTTAATTCTTGAGTTAATATTTCGCGGATATTGATTCAAGTTTGATGTGCTTAGGTGGAGGAGGAATAGACCCTGCTTAAGAGTAGATCTAGCATAATTAAGCGGAGTTGATCGCACGCCTAGAGATAGGGTGACGAGTTTTTGCCGAATTAGGGTGAAACTTAATATGGGAATCCATAGATCGATTTACTACTATTCTAGGGGGTTATTATAAGAGAATGAGAGTTCCACTAATTAACCTAGGGTTAGACGTTATTCGCCTTGAGAGAGGTTTAATATACGTTAGGGAGTCTTACGGATCAAACTAAGTGAATAAATCGTATGGTTCAGTGTTAGATAAATAGTGAAGTCTAGGTGAATTCTTCCTGAGGGTATCATCGTGATCAACTGAGTTTTTCTTCTAGTTATTTCCCAATTTGTTCTTTTTGTCTTTGCGTCTTTAGCTTAGTAGTTGTTAATTTAGATTTAAAGCAACTTCACTTTATTTTAGGCTAAATAATAAAAAGAAAGTTAGTACTAGTACTTTTAGTTCCTTTGGGTTCGACAATTCGGTCTTGCCTAAGCTATACTACTGTTCGATAGGTACACTTGCCTTTAATCGTTGTCAGAGTTAGTTTCTAGTTTTGATCATTTGTTTTATAAATTTTAAAGCTCTAATTTCATCGATCAAGTTCTTGGCGCCGTTGCCGGGGAACTAAAATATTAAGAAAGCTCTATTTTTATTACTTTAGCCAGTTTCTATTTTTCTTTTTCGCAAAATACTTTTATTTTTATTTTCTATGTTAAATTTTAATTTTTGCTAAATTTTCCTTCTTTTTCTTTTCTCAGCAGGTACCTCTAGTTTAAGACTAGAAGGAACCCGAGAGGACCTTTGGTATACGATAGTGAAATTGAAGCTACCGTTCATAGGACCCACAGAGAAATTAGGCGAGCCCTAAATTACACGGAGGAAGAGCAAGAAGGCAGATCCAATCCTACTATAGGGATGGACGAGAATAATCCACCACCACATGATGTGGGGGAGAACAATGCTCCACATACAATGTTTGATTATGCTAAACCACATTTAACAGGAGTGGAATCAAGTATTGTTAGGCCTGCTATAGCTACTAACAATTTTGAATTAAAGCCTAACACAATAAAAATGATTCAACAATTTGTTCAATTTGATGGTTTGCAGGACGAAGATCCAAACATGCATATAGCTAATTTTTTAGAGTTCTGTGATGCCTTTAAAATAAATGGCGTTTCTGATGATGCCATACGTCTTCGGTTATTCCCTTTTTCATTAAGGAATAAAGCCAAAGAGTGGTTAAACTCGTTACGACGAGTTTATTGAAATATTTCCCACCGGCCAAAACGGCGAAATTACGGAATGATATCTCTTCGTTTGTGTAGATGGATTTAGAGACATTATACGACGCATGGGAGAGATACAAGGATCTCTTGAGAAGGTGTCCACACCACGGTCTGCCCTTGTGGCTACAAGTCCAAACATTCTATAACGGTGTAAACCCCTAAACGAGACAACTAATCGATTCAGCAGCCGGTGGAACCCTTAACAACAGAACTCTTGAAATAGCCTACGAATTCATTGAAGAGATGTCACTGAATAACTATCAATGGCAAGTGACAAGGACGAAACCAAAAAAATCAGCCAGAGTTTACAACCTCGATGCAATAACCACACTATCAACACAGATAGAGATGAAAAATAAAAAGATTGATAGTTTGTATTCTTCGCAGGTACACCCAATCATACAGTGCAACGCAAGTGGAACTGTGGCGAATCCTGAGTACCCACCCTACCAACCAGATGTAGAGAGCGAACAGATGAATTACATAGGTAATAATTTCAGATCTAATAATAATCCCACAGTAATACTTACAATCCAGGTTGGAGGAACCACCCAAATTTTTCGTGGGGAGGTCAAGGAAATCAAGGAAATCAAAGGCAGCAGCCTCCTCAAAACTTCCAAAATCAGCCTTATCCGCAAGAGAAGAAGCCAAACCTTGATGAAATGCTGACAAAATTTACGGCAAACACAAAAAACCATTTCCATGAAACTGAAAGAACAATTAAAAACAACAAGAACCGAGTCGGGGAACTTACTAAGTCAGTCAAGAAAGTCACTAATGTAGTCGAGCAACTCGCAAAGCTAATGTTTGAACGACCGCAAGGACGTCTACCAAGTAACACCGAGATTAACCCTAAGGAGCAAATTGAAGCCATCACAGATCATGAGAGCAAAGGGGTAGACGAACAAAACCAAGAGGTAGATGAAGGTAAAATAGAGGTAACACAAGAAAAGCTGAAACCTGTAATCAAAGAGTACCAACCTCGTATACCTTACCCCGAAGTAATGAAAAGAGACGATTCAGAGGAACAGTTCGCTAAGTTTCTTAAACTTTTAAAGAAATTACATATTAACTTACCTCTTATTGAAGCTCTTTTTCAGATGCCAGACTCGAGGAAATTCCTAAGACATCTCTTGACAAACAAACGCAAAATAGATGAAGAGCACCATGTGGAATTAAACGCAGCATGCTCAGCAATGTTACAGAATAAACTACCGCGAAAGCTAAAAGATCCAGGGAGTTTTACTATTCCATAATTAATTAGTAGTTTAACTACTGATAATGCGTTAGCTGATTTAGGGCCAAGCATAAATGTGATGCCTTATACATTGTTTAAATGACAAGGTCTAGGGAAGCCCAAACAAACTAAGATGAGCATTCAATTAGCTGATAAAATGGTTAGAATTCCTAGGGGCATTATCGAAGATGTTCTTGTCAAAACCGATAAATTTGTTTTCCCAGTAGATTTTGTTGTCTCAGACATGGATGAGGATAGTTCAATCCCCTTAATTTTAGGAAGACCTTTTCTAGCAACTGCCAAAACTAAAATTGATGTTGCCACAGGCGAACTCATTCTTTGCGTAGGTGACGAATCACTCAATCTCCAAGCTCTTGACTCGGCCAGGACAATTGTTGATGAAGGTAAGAAAGTCACTTCATTTGATAATCAAATTGTTCAACTTTCATCGCAAGAAACACTACAGGAATACAACCCTGAGCCAAATCTTAGACCCCAAACCAACAAAGATGAATTACATAAGGAACAAAGCCTTAGGGTCAACAAATTAGAAAAGCAGAAGACACAGGTCAAAAAAGAACCGGAACCACACAAAGCAAAACCTAAGGAACCACCTGAGGAACTCGTAGGAACATCAAATCACTTCAAAATAAGAGACCAGGTGCCGTTAGACAAAGCCGATCCTCGCATCACCACATCAGACCTGAACGTAAGGGAGGAAATTCCTCTAATGGTACACGATATCTTTCCCCACGGAATAGTCGAGGTAAGCAATCCAACATTTGGCACTTCTAAAGTAAACGCTTCTCGACTTAAACTTTATCAAGAAAATAGAACTATAAGCATGAGGGAAGATATTCAAACCTTTAAACCTCCCTGATGTTTTTTCAATTTCGAAGAAAGTCTAGCTTAAGACTATAAACGAGCGCTTCTCGGGAGGCAACCCGAGCAACTAATACTATTTACTTTTAAATTTATCGGTTTCTTTTCTTCCCTTCTTTCTTTTCTCTTAAACTAACCAAAAGTGCAGAATTTCCAGGTCACACGGCCGTGTCCGTGACCATGTGGACCACTAGAATCTCTGTACAGACTTATCAGAGGCCGTGCGAATCAGTCCCAACCACTTTTGGACGTCACGGATCCAACCACTACCCCACGAGCTCCGTAAAAGTGGCACGCCCGTGCCTCTCAACCGTGTGAAGCTACTGACTTACACACCTCGGGTGGAACACGCCCGTGTCTTACAAACGTGCGAGGTTACTGACTAGTCGACCACGGGCAGAACACACCCATGCCTCCCAACCGTGCTAACATACTGACTTCACATACACGGGCGTGGTTAGCAAAAGAACGGCCAGGGAGAATCAATACGCACAGACACACGACCGTGCGAGATGGCTGTGTAAATCGACACGCCCTCAGACCACGGGCGTGGGAACGTGGCAGATTTGAAATCCTATTTAAACCCCACAGCCCTTCCCTTTCTCCCCATCTAATTTTTTCTTTCTTTTCCACCTTCTCCCTATCAGACTTTCCCTCTTTCTAATAAATCTCTAGATCCTTGAGCCATCCAACATCATGTCGAAGAAGCGAAAAAGGCCAACCATAGTCTTCTCGAAGAAGAACGATCAACATGAGTTCATGCTGCCAGCTTCGTCTACTCACCAAGCCAAGGGTCTTTGAGACCAATTAGTTTCTATTTTTCTTTTCTCTTTTGCTTCAATTTCCTTCTCGTTGACAATCTTATGCTTAGTTTAGTTTAACTTATTTTAGTTTCTTAGTATCAGGTTCGCCAGGCTGCTAGGGAATCACGCCACTTCCGCCACCGCCAGCACCTCCGCAGCCCTAGAAGTCACACCCATCTTGCGAACCATCCATCAATAAGGACTCTCCGGTCCATCCACCTTTCCTTTTATTTTTATTTTCCTTCTTAGTCTCTTTTCATTTTTCTTTCTTGTCTTAAATTATATATTTAGGTTATTTTAAATGTCTCTTAATAATCCCTGGTTAATCCTTTACGAGCTCCCCAATTTCTGCATCTAGCACAGATTCCTCATCCAGACCGACCTCTTCAAACATACACACCACGACTTCTACCATCCTCCAAGGACACCATCCAAAATTCAGGGAGTATTCTTTCCCCTTTTCTTTTGATTTATCCAGCGAATGTTATATCTATCTTTGTACATTGAGGGCAATGTACATCTTAAGTGTTGGGGGTGAATATTTATATGAAGAAAGGGCCTAACTTTTTGCATTATTCTCAAATCCAGCCAAAATTTTTTTCATTATTCACAAATCCCTGAATTTAGTCTTGTTTTTAAGTAAATTTTTCATATTACTAATTAGGATGAAATTTCTGATGATTTATGATTTTTATTGACATGTTTTAGATTAAGTCATTGATAATTAAATTTTAAAGATATTAGAGAATCAAGCATGATAAGTCTATTTTTCAAAATAAATATTTTTGCCAGGTTGTTAACCTAAATTTGAATATTGCTTTGAAATTTGAAATTTATGAGATTGATGTCAAAACACCCATAATTTTTGTGAGATTTTGAACCTTATAGAGCATATATTCTTTTTTGTTCTCACTTTTTGATTATGAGTGTGTCAACTTTGAACTGTTATTCTAGAACTTGCCTCGTTTATACATGTTGAGACCACATTCATGATTTGATATACAGAGATGACAAAGGCACCTAGGTTTTAACCCACTCACTCCACTAAATAGCCTACCTCCATAAATTAACCCCTAGTGAACCCCGTTGATCCTAACAACCCCTTTCATTGACTCACCTATTAATAACCCAAAAACCCTTTGTATTTGTTATCACCCTCCTTTTGACTACCCTTTAATCGGGATATGATTTGATTAGTTACCGAATTATATTATCCTATGAGCTGAGTTCATTTAGTATTACTTAGTCTGTCCTTAAAAAAAATCGAAGCATATTCAATATTAGTGGTGAGCTTATACAGTTAAAACTTATTTTCTGAAAGAAAAGCTCGTATTATTAGGATTATTATTTTCAGTTAATGTAAATATTATTTCAGTATTCTTAGGTAGGTACTTGTCAAATTCAATCTCGATTCTAACCTTCTAATTTCAGCCTTTATCCACACCTTAACCCTAGCCCCGTTACAACCCTAACAAAGACCTTTTGATCTGTTTATCATCTCATTTTACAGTGGTGGAGATTTGATTTTCAGGCAAGCGTATGGGATTAACTTTTCAGGTTCGACGTACGAGTGCTTCTTTTATGAACCTTAAACACTTTGAGTGATTTGAGTGAATCTTTTAGTGAGGATGTCAACTCTTGTCAATTTCGAATTAAAGGTAATTATTCAGATAAGGGGAGACACCTATGTTTTCGAATTACAAATGAATGGCTTATTAATTGTTTGAATCTTTAGGACTCTTTGAATTGAATTATCCATGTATAAATTATCTATGAATTATGATAAGGCGTTGTAGTAGGAATTGTGAATTACGGAAAGAACATTTTAATTGTATGTTGAGAATTTTGCTTGAAGACAAGCAAAAGCTTAAGTGTGGGGGTATTTGATAAACCGTAATTATAACATATTTTAATCCCACATTTAGCTTGTTTTTGGATGATTTATTCCTCAATTTATGTGAAAAGGTGCTCTTAATCCTTTCTTTTCATGTCTTATACCCAGGATAGCACCCGAGGTTGAAAAGCACATATAACAGGCCCAAAACAGGGTAAATGGGCCATATCACGAAATCGAAACGGCCTGGCCCAAAGAGCACACGGTCGTGCCTTGTCAAGCATCTAGAACACAGCCTCACCCCCGATCTACATGGCCGTACCTCAACTTAGAAATTTGAACACGGCTTGAAGACGAGTCACACGGGCGTGTGACATGGTCGTGCCCCTGTCGTGGCTTTAGACAATTTCAGTCGGAAAAAGGATACTTAGGAAGAAAGAATCGCATTCCAAGAGCCTATAAATAACCCCTAAGTACCACCTTTGAAGGGGGCATGGAGCTAGGCCAATGAGCCAAGCCAGAAAGGTCAGAGTTGTGGGAATCACTCGAAGTTAGCCAGTTGATCCATCCCAAGAAGCCGGAATTCTACTTAAGACGGCGGATTTCTCCTTCAATTCCTTCAGGTAGTTTTATGGATTTCTTAGGTTTTGCTTTATCTTTTCTCTTGAGATGTTTTCTTTATTTGTTATGAACTAAACCCCTCAGATACCTGAAGGGGATGAAACCTAGATGAATCTTGTTATCGTTTTCTGAATTATATGATAAATACTTAGTTTGTTCTTAATTATGTGTGCTTAATTTTTGAGTTAATATTTTGCGGATACTGATTCAAGTTTGATGTGCTTAGGTGGAGGAGGAATAGACCCTGCTTAAGAGTAGATCTAGCATAATTAAGCGGAGTTGATCGCACACCTAGAGATAGGGTGACGAGATTTTGTCGGATTAGGGTGAAACTTAATATGGGAATCCATAGATCATTTTACTGCTATCCTAGGGGGTTATTATAAGGGAATGAGAGTTCCACTAATTAACCTAGGGTTAGACGTTATTCGCCTCGAGAGATTGTTTAATATACGTTAGGGAGTCCTACGGATCAAACTAAGTGAAAAAATCGTATGGTTCAGTGTTAGATAACAAGTGAAGTCTAGGTGAATTCTTCCTGAGGGTATCATTGTGATCAACTGATTTTTTCTTCTGGTTATTTCCCAATTCGTTCTTTTTGTCTTTGCGTCTTTAGCTTAGTAGTCGTTAATTTAGATTTAAAGCAGCTTCACTTTATTGTAGGCTAAATAATAAAAAGAAAGTTAGTATTAGTACTTTTAGTTCCTTTGGGTTCAACAATCCAGTCTTGCCTAAGCTATACTACTGTTCGATAGGTACACTTGCCTTTAATCGTTGTCAGAGTTAGTTTCTAGGTTTGATCATTCGTTTTGTAAATTTTAAAGATCTGATTTCATCGATCAGTCTGGTTGACATTACATGATGCTGTTGTGATCTGTAAAAGAAAGACTATTGATTTGAGATGTCTGAATGATGAAATAGTTCGGGTTGAGTCTAATGATTTGAATGGATTGCCTACTATGATATCTATATTGAAAGCTCTAAAATATGTGAAAAAGGGATATGAGGCATATTTTGCTTATGTGATTGATTCGAAAGTGTCTAAAAAGAAAGTTGACTCAGTGCCAGTTGTTTGTGAGTTTTCTGATGTATTCCCTAAAGAATTGTCGGGATTACCTCTAATACGTGAAGTTGAATTTGGTATTGATCTGTTGCCTGGTACGACACCTATTTCGATAGCTCCGTATAGAATGGCACCAATAGAGTTAAAAGAGTTAAAGTCACAGTTGCAAGAGTTGATTGATAGAGGGTTCGCTAGACTAAGTTTTTCACCTTGCGGTGCTCCCGTTCTGTTTGTGAAAAAGTAAGATAACACGACGAGAATGTGCGATTAAGGTCTCACTGACCTACAAAAGGGACATTTTGATTGCGATTGATGTTTTGTATTATAAAATGTCTATAAAAGTTCCCGATCTGTCCGGTAACGCGTTTAACCCTAATCTGGTGACGGATAGGAGTTAGGGGTGTTACAGTTACGTTACATGGCAGTGTGTCTCCCGGTGTTGATATTAAAGTAAAGTAAGTATGCTCCATAAGGTCTCACACACGGGCGTGTGATCGGCTGTGTGGTACAAGTCAGTATACCCCCTAAATGGCACACGGCCTAACACACGGGCATGTGGTCGGCTGTGTGACCAAGTCAGTATACCCTCTAGTTTTCACACGGTCTAGCACACGGGCGTGTCTTCGGCTGTGTGATGCAAGTTAGTATGTATGCCTTGTTTGCACAAGACCTGAGACATGGGCGTGTCTACTAGCCATGTGAGGCACACGGCCTGCTCACACTAGCATGTGACCCCTAATTACATGAAAAATTTCTAAGTTTTACAAAATTTTAGTATGTTATCGGTTTAGTCCCGAACCACTTCTAAAGCCTGTTTAAGGCCTTGTAGGCCCTTATAAGGGACAATGTGATTGAGTTGAATGATTTATGAGAATGAATGTTTTATGTTGATAAAAGTATGCTATATGTTGTGAATTGATCAGTGATACCTCGCAACCCTACTCCAACAACGATACGGGTTAGGGGTGTTACATTTATTGGTATCAGTGCTACGATTTAGTCAATTCTAGGACTAACGTAACGTGTGTGAGAGTCTAGCTATATATGCCATATATACTCTGCGATAGTGTGATGATTCCTGACAGCTTAAATTGTGCTTTCATATAGTAATGGATCCAGAACGAGCTGTAGCTGATAATGTAGAAAGTAGTGCGCCCGCTCCTGCTCAAGGGGCAGCGCCATCTGATATTGGGCCTGTAACGAGTATCCACGAGGGAGAGGCTAAACAAGCCTTTTTTAAAATGATGAGTGAGTGGTTCACGAAGTTCGTTCGAATGAATCCGGCTGCTCAATAACCTCCACCCCCACCAATTCCTTAACAAATCCCTGTTGTTTCTCAAGTTATAGATCTGATACGTTTGAATAAGCTGCTAGTAGATAAGATACGTAAACATGGGGCTGAAGAGTTTCCGGCTACTGTTGATGATGATGCGAAGAGAGTTGATTTCTGGCTCAAAAATACGATTCGAGTATTCGATGAATTGTCTTGTACTCCTGATGAATGTATTAAATGTGTTGTATCTTTGTTAAGAGACACCCGTACCAATTGTGGAACATGTTGATATCTGTAGTTTCGAAAGAACAAGTTACTTGGGAGTTCTATCAACCTAAATTTTGAAAGAAATACATCAGTCAAGATTTCTCGATCAGACGCATAAAGAGTTTTTAGAGTTGAAATAGGGCCGAATGACTGTAACAGAGTATGAAAGAGAATTTGTACGATTGAGCACGTATGCTCGGGATTATGTTTCCAATGAAGAAATTATGTGCAAGCAATTTGTAGATGGATTGAACGAAGATATAAAACTACTAGTTGGAACTCTAGAGTTGAAAGAATTTGTCGTTCTCGTTGAAAGGGCTTGTAAAGCCGAGGATCTTAGCAAAGAAAAGAGAAAGGTAGATTTAGAAGCTAGGGGCTCGAGAAAAAGATCGATGAGTAAGCCGTATCAATCTTCATCGAAGAGATCCAGAGATTCGTATGCTTGCCCAAATGCTTCAAATGAATATTCGAACAGAGATCGTAGAAAACAATACTTAGGTTCTAAAGTTCAAGCTACATCAGTATCGAGTGCTGGCAATGTGAGAGACAACCAACCCGAATGTTAGCAATGTGGGAGACGACATTTTAGGGAATGCTAGTATAAAAGTAATAAAGCTTGTTACAAATATGGTTCGCTAGATCACTTCATCCGAGATTTCCCTGAGCTGGATGAGAAAGATAAAGTTAAGAATGTGAGACCTAGTAAGAAGACTACTAGAGGGAGACCACCCTGAAACACTGGAAATACGAGTGGTATCCGAGGTGCTACGAGAGATTCTTCTCTAAGATTTGTGGCACGAACACCTACCCGAGCTTATGCTATCCGTGCACGGATGGAGGCATCATCACCAGACGTTATCACCGGTACTTCCACTCTCTATGATACTAAGTGATTGCATTGGTAGATCTAGGATCAACTCATTCTTATATATGTATGAATTTAGTATCTAGTAAGACTTTCCCTATAAAGTCTACTGAATTTGTGATTAGACTATCGAACCCCTTAGGTAAATGTGTTTTGGTTGACAAAGTTTGTAAGAATTGTCCATTAATGAATCAGGATTTCTGTTTTCCAGCTAATCTGATGTTGTTGCCATTCGATGAATTTGAGGTGTTTTTGGGTATGGGTTGGCTAACGATGCATAATGCTATGGTGAATTGTAGACGAAAGACAATTGAACTGAAATGTCAGAATAATTAGACTATTAGAATTGAATCTGATGATTTGAATAGCTTGCCAGTTGTGATCTCGTCTATGTTAGCTCAGAGATTTGTGACAAAGGGGTGTGAAGCTTACCTTGCTTATGTACTTGATACGAAAGTGACAGAAATAAAGATTGAATTAGTACCTGTTGTGTGCGAGTATCAAGATGTATTCCCAAAGAGTTATCGGGTTTACCACCTATCTGAGATGTTGAGTTTGGTATTAAATTAGTACCAGGAACAACACCGATATTGATAGCTCCGTACAGAATGGCTTCGACAGAGTTAAAAGAATTGAAAGCTCAGTTACAAGAGTTGACAGATAGAGGTTTTTCTAGACCGAGTTTCTCTCTTTGGGGCGCACCGGTGTTATTTGTGAAAAAGAAAGACGACATGATGAGAATGTGTATAGACTATCGACAGCTTAACAAAGTGATGATTAAGAATAAATTCCTGTAACACCCCTTACTTGGGTTCTATGCCAGAACCAGGCTCAAGGCGTTACCTTAATAAAGTCCTCATAATCTCCACTTAGACCCATCATGACTACTTTCTCTAGTCGCCTTAACAACCTCATTCTCGACTTACGAGACCTCACTCATACACACGAAGACTCTCGAGGCTATACCGGAAATTTTTTTTCAACCTTTACAAATTTTCTCTTTTATACAGGGCTCACACGGCCGTGTAAAAGAGACACGCCCATGTGTATACACACACGCCCATGCTTCACAACCGTGGTGAATACTGACTTCACACACACGGTCTCAAAGCCTAGTCACACGCCCGTGTTCGACACCCGTGGGTGACACTGACTTGGGTCACACGACTTGGACACACACTCATGGCTTGATCATGTGTCACACACGACCTAGACACACGCCCGTGTGCCTACCCATGTGGACAAGAACAAGGCTGTTTGCCAAGCTCTTCGCACCCCTATAGCTTACACTACATGAACCCATTCAACACACTAATAGACATCTCATAATTCAATATGAATTCCCGTAGATAACTTTGTAATTTCATTAATGGTAAGGTGAGCCATCATTCATGGCAATTTACAAAATAATTGTCTTAACTAGAGCCAATACATCTTTGGCCAAAATAACAAAATAATCTAACTAGTCTAGCCCCAATACATGCTATTTACAAAATCATTAAGTCTAGGTATACCGAGATGAGCTGATAGTGTGGGCGGTCTCCTGGTTATCGACGTATCCCGGCTTGGCTCTTAAGCTCTATAAAACAAGGGAAAGAAAGGGGGAATAAGCTTTAAGCTTAGTAAGTTTACATGTAAACAATACAAGCATTTTAACATGTATTAACAATTTCATAACATTATATACTAAGCAAGAAGCTATCTACAATCATGATCATGCCTACTCATTTCCTCCATTCACGCATTCCAACCACAACACGAGCATAATGCATACATTCATTAATGGTTCCCCTGCACTTAGCATCACAAGGTCACATAATACAACACATCACTATATCTAAATCCATTACACATAGTCGAATTACTCGGTGGTTTCGCACTTAGCCCACCATCAGCCTTTATTAGGGTGGTATCGCACATAGCCCACCAAAAAGGTTAGTTATGGTGGTATCGTACACAGTCCACCAAAGGATAAATAGATGATGGTATCGCACATAACCCATCGTTATTAAACAACAAGGTGGTATCGCACTTAGCCCACCATCAAGTGTCGTCATTACACATTCATATGATCATTTCATCATTCATATAGTAATTATTCAATGACTACCACATCAATCTACTAGAACCACATATGTTCTCAATCATGCCATACACTAATTAGCAACATAATGTTTACAAAAATATACATTGCTTACACATAAACTTACCTCGGTGCAAAAAGTGTTAACCAATGACTTAATTTGTCACCTTGCCTTTTCCACGGTCAAGGTTGATTCCACGCTCTTCTTGGTCTATAACAAGGAAATTCAATTCGTTTAGATCATTCAATGATCATAATGCATTAAAGTCTACACTTGGGCAAAAATGACCATTTTGCCCTTCTATTTTGGAAAAAAAGGGGGAGAGGTAGTGTTATCTAGGCTTCTTTTAGAGGTGTGATCAGATAAGGATAAGGGAGGAAATTTAGGATTTATCGGTTGGTCACAGTGGTGGCTGAAATTCCAACACTGAGGGGGAGGAGGAATCGGTTCTGATATGTTCAAGGGGTGCCGAAATTTCCCTTGACTAGTAGCTTAGTTTTAGTTTTAAAAAAGGGGCATTTTTGGTTTTTAGGTAGTAGGTGCCGAAATTTGGTTTAAGTAGGGATATCTCTTCAATTTCGGCATTTGGATCCTATTCTTTCTTTACTTTTTCCTCTCGTCTCCACTTTTATACAAAAGCCAAAATTTCATTGTTCTTTTCTCTGCTTTCCTCTACAAACCGAAACCTCATAGTTCCTCTCTACATCTTTTCTTTTGATCTCTTCTAAAGCCGAATCCCTTCACTTCAACTTTCTTCTCCACTCTTTCCTACTGGCCGAATACCTTGTCCACTCTTTTCTCCTTGCCGATTTCTTTCTTCTATTGTGCTAAGTGCTAGAATCTCTAAGGGTTAGTCGAATCTGTTGGTGTTAAGGTAAGTTCCGAATTCTCTCTTCACTTTTTCTCTTCCGATTTTTAGAGGCCAGAGTCGAAAGGCTAGTTGGCGTGATAAGATTATCCTTGGAGTAATGTTTTGATTGTTCTCGTGTTCTTATTTTGGGGTGACACATCGGGAATCGAAGTAGATTGTCTAGATCTAAAAGCCAGAAACCGCTAGTCTCTAAACTCCATCTCTTTCGGGATTTCTAGGTAAGAGATCTCTGCACTATGAATGTACATTCGTGTTTGTATGCGATTCAATGTTTTAATCCGATTTGTTGACTAAGATCTGTTCCGTGGATACAAACGCTAGTCAAATGAAAGAGGGGATTGGGCCCGTAAATCCAACCCCTAGATTTAAGAAGCGAGTGGTGTCAGCAGTACAGGATTGGCCACCGGGTTATGGACCGGCTTCAGAACAGAACTGTAGGCAGTTAGCAGTCGTATCGGCTACTGATAGTGTCGACATAGAAAGTATCATCTTGACTGCAATAATGTGTGTGTAGATCTTTATCACATAAGTTTCCTGTATTATATCTGTTATGGGCTGAAAAGCCGGAAAAGGCTGTGTGGACAGTCGAAAAACCTTTCGGGGTTAGGCTAGGGATGCCAGGTACATAAACATAGTATTTTCTCTATGTGTCTAGATGTATGTGTTAACCTGCTACTCTGTAAATGGTATATCATCTTTGTTATGACATGTGTGTATGCATGGGGCACGGGATTGATATGATGAAGGGGAAGAGCATGTTAATAGGTCACTTAGTGATCGGTGGTTAAACCACAAACTGTATATTTAGGTCACAATAGTGATCAGTGGCAATGCCAGGTTAATTTGATTCCTGCATAATATGATCGACGGCAGGGCTGTCAAACTGGCGTGTAGCAGTTCGTGGGTTGATTGTAGAAATCCCCGCGGTGTGATGGCTGGTAAGGGTTGGCGTGTAGAGGATGGAACTCTAGGTTGGGTTGGGTCATTCGGCATGTACCTGTTCTGTTGCCATTTTGCATGGGCCAAGGCCTAGAATGTGTTTTTGGGCCTCAGGCCGTATATGTGATTCCGGGATTTGCACACTGAGTCTTGGTGACTCACCCCTTTATTTTCCTTAATCTTTCAGGTGAGCAGTAGGTCGTGGATATGGGAGCCGAGGCGGACTCGAGGGGCCATTAAGTATTTTATTTAAGCAAACTTATTTCATGTTTTCCTTTGTTTTCTTTATTTCGGGTTTATTTCGGGTTTATCGGTGTTCATGTTTATGGATTATGAACTTATGTTTTCAAAGACTCAATTATAATAAGTAATGAAATGGGAGTTTCAAACACGTTTAACGTAAAGCAATGGGTTCTTGAAAAATCACTTTGTTAATGAATACTCCATCAATCAAACCGAGATTTCCAAAACCAACAAAGTTAAGTTTTCAACACAATATGTTATCGAAGGATTTTCCAAACAAAATACGTGCTCTCTTTAAAGTAAATAAATGACTTCGATTTTAACATTCCAACTCGTAACATGCCAGATCTGGTTGTAGCGTTTGGGCTGGGTTTGGGGTGTTACAGATGCCACTGTCCCGGACAGGGTCTTACACAAATCAGAACGATGCCAATGTCTCAGACATGGTCTTACACGTAAAAATCATAAAGATGCCAACGTCCCAGACGTAGTCTTATACGTAAATCTTATATTGATGCCAACGTCCCAGACATGGTCTTAAACATATTCAGATATCGATGCCACTGTCCCAGACAGGGTCTTACACGAGTCTTAAATCAACGCCAACGTCCCAGACGTGGTCTTACATGATAAAACAGAACAGTTACCTATGCCATGACATAGCTAATCCTAATTATTCCTAGGTTCGTACGAGACTTATCGGACTTAATCACTATATCGAACTTATCTCGGAATTCATTTTCATTACTTCTCATAAACCTTCATAGTCAACATTAATCATATGAACACATATAATATCAAACAAGTACATTTATTTGCATAGTGACTTACCTCTGATTCGGTTTATTGGAATAGAAACGGCTACTCGTTTACTTTCGCTTTCCCGTGATCTAAATCCGTTTTCCTCGGTTCTTGATCTAAACATATTCAAAATTAACCCTTTTATTTACTAGGGTTTTGAAACTATCAAAGCAACGATTGCAAAAATGTAAAAATTATCGAAAACCGACTGAAAACATACCTTGCATTCAAGCTTAAAAGTGCCAAAAATCAAAAGAACTTAAGCCTTTCTTCCTTCTCTAATATTCGGTCAAAAGATGAATGAAATAATGTCTTTTATTCATACTTTGTTTTTGTCATAAAACATTTAAATTCAAAAATGACATTATTAACCTTTTATAATATAAAACCAAACATATATATATAAGGTCAATAATGACCATTGCCGTCCACTATAAATAAAAATGAGCAATTTGCCATATAAGGCCTCCAACCTTACAAAGCCACAACACTTAGGTACTTTAACAAATAGCAAGCAACTTTCACATTTAATACAATTTAATCCTTTTGTCAAATTAAACACACAGATAAACAATTTAGCTTACGGAAGTTTAGCACATGCTTAATCACATATTAGTGGAACAAAAAATAATATTAAAATATTATTCAGACTCAGATTTGTGGTCTCGAAACCACTGTTCCGACTAGGGTATAAAACGGACTATTACAATTCTCCCCTTAGGGATTATCATCCCCAAAAATCTTACCGTTAAACAGATTCGGATATTGTTATTTCACTGAGTCTTCAGGCTCCCAGGTAGCCTCTTCAATCCCATGTCGATTCCACAGTACTTTCACTAACGGAATCTTCTTATTTCTCAACTCTTTCACTTCACGAGCTAAGATACGGATGGGTTCCTCTTCATATGTCATAACAGATTGAATTTCAATTTCAGATGGGGCAATCACATGTGACGGATCGGATCGATATCTACGGAGCATCGAAATATGAAATACGTTGTGTATCTTTTCTAGCTCAGACGACAACTTTAATCAATATGCAACAGGTCTGACACGTTCAATGATCTCATACGGTCCGATGAACCTCAGACTTAATTTGCCTTTTTGTCCGATTCAAAGCACCCCGTGCAATCTTACAATCTCAGCAATATAAAGCTCGGCAAATCTCTCAAGTGAGAAATCAGATCTTACCGGAATAAAATGGGCAGATTTCGTTAATCGGTCAACTACGACCTATATCGCATCTTTCTTTCTCGGAGTCAGAGGCAAACTAGAAACAAAGTCCATCGTCACTCTATCCCATTTCCACTCAGGAATTAAAATCGGTTGTAACAATCCAGGTGGAACTTGATGTTCAGCTTTCACTTGCTGACAAATTAAACATTTCAAAACAAAGTTAGAAATATCCCTTTTCATACCAGACCACCAGTAGTGTCATTTCAAATCATGATACATCTTAGTACTCCCCGGATAAACAGATAGACGACTATTATGTGCTTCATTCAAAATCAACTGAATCAACACTGGATTTCTTGGAACACAGATACGATCTCGGAATCTCAAAAAATTATCAACAATTTGAAATTCAGATTTAGAGTTCATTTCACACTGAGCTCGTTTCGCTAGCAATTCATTATTAGACTTCTGAGCATCACATATCTGTTGTAAAAACAACGGTTTCGCTTTTAATTCAGCTGTCATAGAACAATCATCAGACAAATTCAGTTGAGTATTCAAAGCTCGTAGTGCATACAACGATTTTCTACTCAATGCATCAACAACTACGTTCGCTTTACCCGGATGATAATCTATCACAAACTCATAATCTTTCAACAGCTCAAGCCATCTTCTTTGACGTAAGTTCAAATCTTTTTGAGTCATCAAATATTTCAAACTTTTGTGATCTGAAAATATGTGACATTTCTCACCGTATAGATAATGATGCCAAATCTTAAGTGCAAACACAATCGCAGCTAACTCAAGATCATGTGTCGGATAGTTCTTCTCATGAGGCTTTAACTGTCTCGAGGCATAAGCTATCACTTTGCCTTCCTGCATCAAAACACATCCCAAACCATTAAACGAAGCATCACTGTATACAACAAATTCTTTACCCGATTCTGGCTGTACTAATACTGGAGCTTCGGTTAACAGAGTTTTCAATTGATCAAAACTTTTCTGACATTTATCCGACCATTCAAATCTGACATCTTTTTGAAGTAATCTAGTCAACGGAGTAGCTATCACTGAAAACCCTTTTACAAATCTACGGTAATAACCAGCAAGTCCCAGAAAACTACAGACTTCAGACACGTTTCTCGGAGGTTTCCAATCCAGAATAGCAGAAATCTTACTCGGATCCACTCGGATTCCAGAAGCTGACACAATATGTCCTAGAAAGCTAACCTCATGCAACCAGAATTCACATTTGCTGAATTTCGCGTATAATTGCTTTTCTCTCAAAGTTTGCAACACAATTCTCAGATGTTTAGCATGCTCATTTTCATTATGTGAATAAATCAAAATATCATCAATGAATACAACAACAAATTGATCAAGATACGGTCTGAAAATTTTGTTCATCAAATCCATAAAAATAGCAGGAGCGTTTGTTAGTCCAAATGGCATAACTAGAAACGCATAATGCCTGTACCTCATTCTGAAAGTAGTCTTCGAAATGTCTGAATCTTTCACTCTCAACTGATAGTATCCCAATCTCAGATTAATCTTGGAAAACACAGTAGCTCCTTCTAACTGATCAAATAAATCGTCGATTCTGGGCAACGGGTATTTATTCTTTATGGTTACCTTATTCAACTGACGATAATCAATACACATTCTCATCGTGCCATCTTTCTTTTTCACGAACAGAACAGGAGCACCCCAAGGCGAGAAATTCTGTCTAGCAAACCCTCTATCAGTCAATTCTTGCAACTGTGACTTTAACTCTTTTAACTCTGTTGGTGCCATCCTATACGGAGCTATCGAAATAGGTGTGGTACCAGGTAGCAACTCAATACCGAACTCAACTTCACGAATTGGAGGCAAACCCAGCAATTTTTCAGGGAACACATCAGAAAACTCACAGACTACAGGTACTGACTCAACCTTCTTCTCCGATACCCTTGAATCAATCACATAAGCAAAATATGCCTCGTAACCCTTTTTTCACATAATTCTGAGCTTTCAAAATAGATATCGTAGTAGGCAAATCATTTAAATCATCAAATTCAACCCGTAGAATCTCATTATTCGGACCTTTCAAATCTATAGTCTTTCTTTTACAGTTCATAACATCATCATGCATAAACAACCAATCCATACCCAGAATAATATCAAATTCATCAAATGGAAAAAGCATCAGATCAGCAGTGAAACAGATATCTCGAAATAGTAACGGGCAGTTCTTGCATACTTTGTCAACAAGGACACTTTTACCTAAGGGGTTCGATAATTTCATAGCAAACTCAGTAGACTCTACAGGCAAAGTATTGCTGAATATTAAATTCATGCATATATATGAATGTGCAGAACCAGGGTCTATCAAAGCAATCACAGAAGTATCATAAAGTGTAAAAGTACCAGTTAATACATCAGGTGTGAAGCTTCCTCACGAGCTCGGATAGCAATACGCTCTGGTAGGCGCTCTAGCTTCAGATCGGACAACATTGTCTCTCATAGTTCTCTGACTACCACTGACATTTCTTACATTCTTCGTCGATCTACCTCTTGCAGATGCATTATCAGACCTCAAATTCTGAACAATTTCTGGCTCGACAGACTCAGGGCAATCACGGATAAAATGATCAAGTGATCCACATCTGAAGGAAGCTCTGTCATTCAATCTACAACTTTTCGAATGCCTTTTTCTGCAATGTTTACATTCAGGTCTCTCAGTTCGAGCATTTCCCGCGCTAGCCACTGAAGTTGCTAAGGTTTTAGAACTCATTTGCGGTCTAAATTGATTTCTATTCAAATGTCCCACATTATCTCTAGAACGACTCTGATTTTCTTTGAATCTCTTTGAAGATGACTGGAATGATTTGCTCGAAAATCTCTTTCTCACATCACGAACTTCAGACTCAGCTTTTCTCTTATCGTTCCCGAGTGCCTCATCTTTACAAGCTCTGCCAACAAGTACCACAAACTCTTTTCTTTCTAAAATCCCGACTAACAAACGAATGTCTTCATTAAGGCCATCTTCGAATCTTTTGCACATTATAGCTTCAGAAGATACACATTCCCGGGTATACTGACTCAGTCTCACGAATTCTCGTTCATACTCAAAAACAGTCAATCGTCCTTGTTTAAGTTCCAGAAATTCCTTTCGTTTCTGATCAACGAACCTCTCACTGATATATTTCTTTCGGAACTCGATCCGAAAGAAGTCCCACGTTACTCGTTCTCTCGGAACAACAAAAATTAAGGTTTTCCACTATTGATAGGCTGCATCCCGAAGTAACGATACAACACACTTTATGCATTCTTTCGGAGTCAAAAACATTTCATCGAATACCCAAATGGTATTTTCAATCCAGAACTCGGCCTTTTCAGCATCATCATCTTTAGTAGCCCGAAATTCCTCGGCCCCATACTTACGGATCTTGTCAACAGGAGGCTTATTCAACAGATTCAGATTTACAGCCGGAGGTATATCGGATGTCTGAGGGGGATTAATTGGGGGCGGAGGTTGTGAAACAGTCGGGTTATTTCTTACGAACTGAGTGTACCACTCACTCATCATTTGGAAGAAAGCTTGTTTAGCTTCTCCCTCATTACCGCTCGTAGTCGGTCTCGAATCAGAGGGTGCAGTCCCTTGCGAGGGAGCAGGCGCATTACTTTCTTCGTCGTCAGCTACGACTCTTTCAGGATCCATTACTATACAAAAATCACATTTATACGTCATGATTCATCACACTATCACAATTCAGATATATGGCATGTATAGCTATACTCTGACACGCTACGTTAGTCTGAGAATCAGCTAAATCGTAGCTCTGATACCAACCAAATGTAACACCCCTATCCTGTGTCTGTCACCAAATTAAGGTTAGGAGCGTTACCGGACATATCTAAAATGTTCGCTGACAAAATCATACATTCAATCATCATTCCCAGACATAATGTCCCTTAAACGGGTCCTCGAGACCTTAATCATACTTAGAAGTCGAGTCTGGACTAAACTGAAACACATATGAAATTTCACGAAAATTTAAAACTTTAATAAACTACAGGGGAGACACACCAATGGGAGGAGACCGTGTGCCCTCCACGGCTTCTAGACACCCCGTGTATCCATCTGTATCTATATACTGACTATACCAACACGGTCATTAGGCACGCCCGTGTGCCATGGCCGTGTACTTTTAGGTCATATACTGACTTCCCCACCACGGCCACCAAGCACGCCCGCGGGTTTTGGCCGTGCAGTTTTATGCTAGCTACTGAATTGCACACCACGGCTAGATGACACACCCGTGTCGAGGCCGTGTGATGTTAAACCACATCCTACAATTCACCCACGGTCGTTAGGCACGCCCGTGTGCCACCACCGTGTGACATTATAGGCCACTTACAAGGCCAAAATGCCATCCATAAGGGTCAAACCTACAAGCCATATTTAACAAGATATCTCATGCACATTTTACCATCAAAACATACCAAAATAATCAACCAATTCATGCATCTTTGTCAACTAAGGTAATCACACTACAAACTAATTCCAAACATACCAATTTGCATGACTAAATCTAAATTATACCAAGCTCCTTTCATCAATATATATACTTACCATCTCATAACCATTTCATATATCAACTAATCATGCCCAAACGACTTCACATATCACATTCATTAAGGTATATTAACAAAACATAATTAGCCAAATCACATGGCTAAGTTCATTATACAACTTATACCAAAACTAGCCTATACATGCCATATTGAGCTATATACATTTTCAAAGTGTACCTAAATAAGTTTTAGTAGTGTGATGACGATCCGTGATGGTCCCGAGCCTATCAGTAGCTTTGACGACCTACAGAACAAAGAAACACATACAGAGAGTAAGGTTTCCAAAAGCTTAGTAAGTAAATACACAAACAAACTTGATATGTAAAGCATGTAAGCATATAACCACATTGGCATATTTCTTCTACAAGGTCAATTTCTCAAATTTATACTTTGATTCATATTCTTGGTCAAATTGCCACATTTATCAATTCAAGAATCACAAACACATAGTTTTTCATATATGCTTTCATGTATCATATTTCCAATCCATCATAGTAAAACACTTAGTCACTTACCTTATATACACATTTGGTGTATGATCAACATACCTGAATCGAACATTCATTTACTTAATCTATCAAAGCTCAGATTTGTCATTCGTATTTCATACTTGCCCGTTGAACCATAAGGAATCCCATAGGATACTTTAAAAGCTCGGAATAGTAGTACAATGCCATTGTCCCAAACGAGGTCTTACGTGCACTCAGATATTGATGCCACTGTCCCGGACAGGGTCTTACACAAATCACAATGATACGAATGTCCCAGACATGGTCTTACACGTAAAAATCATAAAGATACCAACGTCCCAGATGTGGTCTTATACATAAATCTTATATTGATGCCAACGTCCCAGACGTGGTCTTACACATATTCATATATCGATGCCACTATCCCAGACAGGGTCTTACACGAATCTCAAATCAACGCCAACGTCCCAGACGTGGTCTTACATGATAATACGGAACAGTTATATATGTCATGACATAGCTAATCCAATTTATTCTTAGGTTCATACAGGACTTATCGGACTTAATCACTATATCGAACTTATCTTGGAATTCATTTTCATAACTTCTCATAAACCTTCATAGTCAACATTAATCATATGAACACATATAATATCAAACAAGTACGTTTATTCGCATAGTGACTTACCTTGGATTCGGTTTATCGGAATAGAAATGGCTACTCGTTTACTTTCGCTTTTCCACGATCTAAATCTGTTTTCCTCGGTTCTTGATCTAAACATATTCAGAATTATCCGTTTTATTCACTAGTTCATTCAATTCAATCCAAAGACATACATTTAGGGCTATTTGCAATTTAGCCCTCACATTTGCACATTTTATCAATCTAGTCCATTTTTCACAAAATACCAAATTCACAAAATCCACATATACACATGCTTGGCCGAACCTCTCTAGGGACTATATAAGTCCAAATATTTCATAGTCCCTCAACTTTCTATTTTCTCAATTTAGCCTCAATTAGCTAAATTTATCAAAACTTCAAGAACAAAGTATGTTCATCTAACTCATATCTTTCATTTAACACCAAAATCATCAAAAAGCTTAACATATCATCAATGGCATAACTCACAAACATCACCAATTCATCAAATTAACACATGGATTTTGAAGCTATCAAAGCAACGATTGCAAAAATGTAAAAATTATCGAAAATCGATTGAAAACATACCTTGAATTCAAGCTTAAAAGTGTCGAAAATCAAAAGAACTTAAGCCTTTCTTCCTTCTCTAATATTCGGTCAAAAGATGAATGAAATAATGTCTTTTTTTCATACTTTGTTTTTATCATAAAACATTTTAATTCAAAAATGACATTATTAACCTTTTATAATATAAAACCAAACATATATATATATATATAAGGTCAATAATGACCATTGCCATCCACTATAAATAAAAATGAGCAAATTGCCATATAAGGCCTCCAACCTTACAAAGCCACAACACTTAGGTACTTTAACAAATAGCAAGCAACTTTCACATTTAATACAATTTAATCCTTTTGTCAAATTAAACACACAGACAAACAATTTAACTTACGGAAGTTTAGCACATGCTTAATCACATATTAACGGCACAGAAAATAATATTAAAATATTATTGAAACTCGGATTTGTGGTCCCGAAACCACTATTCTGACTAGGGTATAAACCAGACTGTTACATTAGTAGTTAAGGAAGGGCTATTAGAACCCGGTGGCACACGGTAAGGTTACGGTAAGGCTTTGGCTTTTTGTAAATGTTTTGATTTAGTGATTGATTGAAGGTTGGTTGGTTGTAGGTTCGAGGCTAAGGATAGTATAGCACGTCACAGTAACCAGGTGTGTACAAACACTACACACACACGATTATTGGCAATGCCGGAAATGCCGAAAGTGGCTAAATGGGCCTGGTGGGCCCTAAGGCTAAGTTTGATGAAATTGTTTGCTTGGTTATACGAATTGAGTTAGTCATGCATGTTACTTGATCTGGAATTGATTTGGGCCTAATAGGCCATATGGATGAGATTTCGGCCTAATGGGCCGTAAGGATGTGATTTGGGCTTGATGGGCTTTATGGGGACGTAGACAAGTATGCTAGGGTTTAATGGACTTTAGGCCTAGTTCTGAACAACTCTTAAACCTCATAAGACTTAGTCTAATAATTAAACATGTTCGTGGACAAGTCGTTGGGTTAGAGTGTGGCAACATACATACGCATGTCTAGGATTGGATCTAGGGAAAGCTTGGTACTTAGCGGTCCTAGTGGCCCACCTCCTCTTATTTGGAATCCAACCTGGTGCATAGTGTCTGTTCACTTTAGCTGCAAGGACTTGTAAATGGGCCAAAGTTCATAACTAAAACCCGAGAGGGACCAAATACCCCTAGTTTATGAAATTACCGAAACACCCCTAGTTTATGAAATTACTGAAATACCCCAAGTTTGTGGAATTATCAAAATACCCCATTTTGCAAAATTACTGAAATACCCTTAATTTTCCAAATTACTAAAATACCCCTGATTTAGAAATTACCAATGTAATATCCCGAAATAGGGGATTGCGAGTTTGGTATAACTCAAGTGTTGGTAGGCTTTAATAGTGATTTAGAAGTGTTTTAAAAATTCTTAAAATTAGAGGACCAAAAATGAAAGCTTTAAATTTTTTTTTGGAAACTTTAAGTTAAAAAGGGGAATTAGGCTTTGGAAGCCTTAAGTTAAATTTTTGGGAATTTATTGGCACGAAAGGAGGCTTGGTATAGTGGCTTAGAGATGCCTCATAAGGGCCTGGCTTAACGCCAGCAAGGACCCTGGTTCGAGTCCAGGCGGCAGCAACTAGTGGACTCTTATTTTCTTTTTGTGCCAAGTCAAGTGAGGCTGGGTTAAAGAGGACTTAAAATGATTTGTGAGGAAAATATAACACGAATGGGCTAGCGACAAAGTGGCTGGTGGCCTGTGAGGGTTCCAGCGGGTCGGGAGTTCGAGTAGTGCGAAAGGCAAATGGATTTTTATTTTTTTAAAATGGGCGCTGCTTTGAAGGAAGCCTTAAAAGAATTTTCGGTGTAATTGTTGGCATGAAATAAACACTAGCCGAGTGGGTAAGACGCTTGCAGCATGGGGGGGCCTCTCGAGGTCGGGCGTTCGAGTCCCGTTGGGGGCGCGAATGCTTTTATTTTTGGTTCTTAGCATTAAAGTGAGGAAGCCAGTGAATTATAGCTAAAAAGAAAATGCGATGCAATATATGTCATGAAATTAAAATTGGCCGAGTGGCCAAGGGCATTGCGAGAGAGCTAAGACTCGGAGGACTCGCGTTCGAGTCCTGAGGATAGCGCATAAGGCGTTTTATTTTTCTTTTAAGCGCTAGAACATAAGGCGCCAGAGAAGTAAGGCTTAAAAGAAATTCCTATGAGATTATTGCATGAAATGCATAAGAGGACGAGTGGCTGGGGCATGGATATGCCTTCTCCAGGTCTCGGGTTCGAGACCCTGGAGTGTGGCGTGGCTTGTTCTTTTTATTATTTCTTCCTTGCGGACGTAGAGTGGCTGCATGCAGTATGCGCAGCATGCACGCATGGAACAAAGGGGTTGCCTTTTCTCTTATTTTAATTGTTTTTGGAAGCATGGGACTTCTATCTTTTATTCTATTGTTTTATTATTTTAATTGGAGGCATGGGTTTAAATCATGATTTTCTATTTTTGCTTGCTTAGATAGATGAGAAAGTTTTTTATTATTATTATTATTATATTTGTTTTGGAATGAATAAGGTGATGGAAATTAGTGTTGAATTTAGCAAAAAGAAGGGCATGGCCGGCCATGACATAGCAAGCTTGAGCATTAGTCTTTTGTATTATTTTATTATGTATAGAAAATGATGAGGCATGGGACATATTTTGAAAGTTT
This sequence comes from Gossypium australe, assembly GCA_005393395.2. Taxonomy (NCBI): domain Eukaryota; kingdom Viridiplantae; phylum Streptophyta; class Magnoliopsida; order Malvales; family Malvaceae; genus Gossypium; species Gossypium australe. The sequence continues at coordinate 61,159,649 of CM016615.1, forward strand.
GTGTATGGTAATGGAAAAAAAAATGAATAAACAATGTATCATCCTATTTCAAGGGTGATGGGTCTTTTGCTTGGGGGAATAAACTCATTTGTTGAAGCATGTCTTGGGGGATTTGACCGGCCATGTGCTTTGGAGGGATGCATGGCCAAATTTTCACACTTCAATTTCTTTTCTTTTTGTGTCTTAACCGAAAATGGAGGGGAGAGCATGGAGTGGGTATTTTTCTCTTCTCTACTTCGTAAATGGCCTAATATTGAACTCTTGAAGGACCTTTATTCGACTTTGAGTGTAAGAAAGGGTGCCCAATCTCTTAGTTTTGCTTTCCTTCTTCCTATATGTTGCATGGCCGAATGTGGTTCTTGCTAAGGAGGCATTTTCGAATAGGTATGCCTTGCTTGACCAACTTCTCCACCCTTGCTTGAAGGACATAGCCAAATCTCTATTAATGGTGCTATCGACAGTGTGTTTGAAACCCTCCTTTCTCTTCAAAGCAATAATAGTAAGTAATTTCTCCTTAGAAATCAGTTTCGCTTCATTTTTTTTTATTGTGTGCCAAAAATAGTGATTTTATGTTGGTCTAAGGTTGGCCAAATGTGGGTGAATGCCATAACCTCATGTTCCTTGGTATGAAGCCAGCATTAAGGGACCTTGGAGGGATCTCTTGGTTTTAGATAAGCAAGCTAGTGTTTAGGAGCACAATGAGTCTCTCGGGAATTTAGGTGCTCAAGGTAAGTGTTATGTACATTTCTCTGAGATATGGATGTTAGCCGATTCTAACCACGCTTTAGTAGGACTTTCGATGACTTCGAGAGCAAATCGACAAGATCGAGTGGTGTTCGGGATTAAAATAAGCTAGGTAAGTGGTTATGAAATTCGGCCTAAGGCCATCATATTGGTATTATGTGTGACCGATTTCGGTTATGTGTTCTAGGAGCAAATCGATAGAAATAACAAAAGCTTTCGGGATTTTAGTTGCTGTTAGATTCGATAAATCAAAATCTCGCTAAAGTCAGGTGCATAGTTATCGCACTGTACTCTTGTTTATTATTCATGATATGTGTTGTATGTGTCGTTTTATGTAAACGAATATGTTATGCATGTTATCCAAAATAAAGGCTAAGAGTAAGGATACCAAGGTAAGTGATCGAATAATCAGGTTAGTGATTATGATATTAACCTTTCAGTGATTTGCGATTATAAATGATTATCGATGAAGGTAAAATAAAGTGATGACATGTGATGTATATTGTTCTGAGCAATGTGTGACCATGATATATAAACATACATATTTGATTCGTACAAAGTGTTGCATGGTACATATAAGTACGCATGAGACTTGTGATGTGGCTATTGAAGAAAAGGGTGTATACTATGTGAGTGGTCTAATCCGAACCTCGTGCTGCATTCGTGCTTGATGATTTGTGAATTTAAAGATATGTGGGATCCCTACGGGATCGGTGGCTTAGCCACGACCTTAAGGAATAATGTGCAAAAGAAAGATATGTGAATCACTTTGTGGATCGGACTTCGTAATTATATTTATAATATGGTGTATTCATATTTGCATATTATAATTGTATGTTATATATATATAGAATGTGTGGATGTGGGCCAAGCCCATATGTGAGGACGTGTGTATTAACTATGCACTGAGTCTTGATGACTCACTCTATTTTTATTAAACCCTTTCAGGTGGCGCGTAAAGCTTGGACCGGGTCGAAGAGGATACAAAGGTGGCCATGCAAAAGTGGATTTTCATGAAAAGGAATCTTTTGGTTAATGAATTAAATATTTATATTTTCCGTATTTTGATTAAGTGTGTATTGTAATAAGGCCCACTAAAGTATTTCAGTTCTTTTATTAAGTATTATTAATATTATGCCCTACTATGGATGGATGATTTAAAGAAGATTGCAAATGGTTTTATTTTATCAAGTAAAACTTGAATCCGATATTTTTAACAAACTTCGATTTTTACTTAGAATATTACAAGTCACGAAAATGTTTTACCAAACTCGACAAAATTTTAACGGTTTACCTCTTAAGTAAGAATGTTTTCGGAAATGTTCCGCAGTGACATTCCAAATTTGGTCGGATTGAATGGGCCGGGTTTGGGGTGTTACAACCAAAATATCCTTAGATTTGCAAAATTACTAAAATACCCCCGAATTGTAAAATTACCAGAATACCCTTGATTTGCAGAAACATCCCTGATTTGCAAAATTTTCAAATTACTTCTGTTTTGCAAAATTACCTAAATACCCCCTGTAGGGTAGAATTACGAAAATACCCCTGGGTAGTGAAATGACAAAAATACCCCTAAGTGTTTAATGTGTGAAAATGTGTATTGCATTAACGAAATATATGTTGCACTTGGGTGGATTTTGATGATACAGATGAAGATATGTGAGGATCGCATAGTTGCTTGATGACCGTGGATCCACCAGTGGCTTTAAGCCCAAAATAGCAGCTTTGCTGCAACGTTTGAGTAGTGCCGCTGTTGGTGCTACCTTTCGTGTGTAGGGATGGGTGGGTTGATATTTATATCCCCACAGGTGTGTAGGGTTGGAAGGGAAATGGTGTGCAGGGTTGGATTTGGGATGGGTGCATTGCATTCATGTGATTCTGATGTGGTATGAGGTCATTGTGGGCTAAGGCCCAAGACCACTGATTTTGATAGGGCTTAAGACCAATGTAATATTTGTATGTTGATTTGATTGCAAATGGTCGTACACACTGAGTTTCGAAACTCACACCCTTTTTATTAAATGTTTCAGGTGACCCTCAGTAGATGGCTCGACGTGGGAGAGGACTCGAAGATAGCTACACTACAAGTTACTTAGAAGTTTTTGCTTATTTGATTTCGAATGACTTATTGTCAATAATTTCGTTTGTAATAAGGCCTTGTATCTCCAATTTGATTTTACGTTTGAGTTTCCTTATGTTTTCAACTGTTTAATTTTTAGACTTGAATAAATTTCTAAAAGTTTAAACACGAGTTTTGAAATACTTAAAAACATAGGCTTTTATCATTACTTAACAAGATGTCAAGGATTTTTGGGCTTTTAGGCCTTAAATTTCAACTTAGCAAATATTGTTTTGAGTTGTGCCTTTGATGTGACATTTCAGGATTCGGCCATAACGTCTGGGCCGGGTTTGGGGGTGTGACAAAAACTAAAAGAGACAGAGATAAATAAAGTAAATGAAATCTGATTATGGATGAGCAGCTCGCTTAAGCAATTCCAATTAACTATCGTCTTGGGTTTCTCATCAACCAACTTGTCACTACACTAGCAGGATCTTCCTATCTTCTACTAACATAACGAGTCAACAAGAATTACTTATCTTCTGACTCCAGACTAGCCTGGGGTAAAGGTGTTCACGAATGGGAAGTACCAATTTTGGATTGATTCCCACCTTGATGACTTCCTAGGGTTGTCAGGCAGAGGGTTTGTTCACGTTCTTCCTTTTCCAAATAGTTGATCAATTGAGTAACCCTACAAAATAGTTAAGAGATCATGCCTCCACTCGCTAATCCCCTATATAAACAACATGGAAAGAATGGAAATATTAATCATAGGGAATGGAGTGAATTAAAGAGTTTAAGAAAGCCTGATTGATATTGATGAATAGTGCGAATCCAGAGGAGTTGATCTCCTTTACAATCAAACCTCTAGAAGAAAACAAATAACTCTAAAACTATGAAAACTTTAGAAAGAAAGAAAACAAGACTAAATTTGATGGAAGAAACTAGGTTAATGCTTCGGTCTTTAACATGTGCCAAATGGGCCTATTTATAACCTTCAGGTGGCCATTATCCTTAACCCTAGGTTAGCTAATGTTCCCGAGCTTAAAGTTTGATTGGGTTGACCATGTAACAGCTTGGTTTAGACCCTAGTCAGAACAGTGGTTTTGGGACCACAAATCCGAGGTCGAAAAAATATTTTAATATTATCTTTGATGTTTATAATATGTGATTGAGCATGTGTGAAAATTTAATAAAACAAAGGTAAAAACACATGTATTCATCTTTTTCTAACCGATTGAAAGAAAGAAAATAAGGGTTTAGGAGTTTTGAAGCATTCGGCCAACATCTAGCTTGATTAAAGGTTCATTTTTGTTCAGTTTTTGATAATTTCTACATTTTTTGTGATTGTTGCTTTGTGTTCTATCAAGCCCATGTCTTAATTTTAGAATTTGATGAAGATTTTGAGATGTGCCATTGATGAATATGTGAGCTTTGTGTTGATAGTTGGTGAAATATGGAAGTTTGATGTTGAGTTAACATATTTTGTCTTTGAATTTTTGGTGAAATTGGATAATTTGGGCTAAATTATGAAAATAATATTTTGAGGGACTAAATTGTAATATCCTAGATTAGGGGTTATGCGTTTGGAGCATAACTCAAGTGTTAATAGGCTTTATGTGTGTTTGGAAGTGTTTTAAGAGTTTTTAGAACTCTAGGATGAAGGGGAAAAACTTTGGGAAAATGTTGGATTTTAAGTCTAAAGGAGAAGCTAGGCGAAGGAGGCCTTAAGGAAAATTTTGGGAGTTCTTGGACATAAGAATCACCTTGGTAAAGTGGCTGGGATGCGCCACTTAGGGCCTGGTGAATGACGCCATGTGCAGTAGGGTAAGGGCCTTGGTTCGAATCACGTTGGTGGCATAGTGTTTGTTTTTATTTTTGCTCTTTGCGTCAAGAAGGAAACTGGGCTAAAGGAGGCTTTAAGGGGAATTCGTGAGGGATTTAGGCCACAAGAAATCATGTGGTAAAGTGGCTGCAGGGCGCCACTTAAGGCTTGGGCAAGTGACGCCTCAAGCAATGGGTAGAAGGCCCAGGTTCGAGTTGCGAAGGAAGCAAGAAGGAGCGTTTTATTTTTGTACTGCAAGAAGGCGCTGGGCTAAGGAGGTCTTAAAAGAAATTCTGGGTGAATCATGTCACAAAAAGCGCCTTGGCAAAGTGGCTTGGGGCGTTACCTGAGGAGCAGGGCAGCTTGCGTCAAAGGGTTCCAGCAGGTCTCATGTTCGAGCCTTATTGGCAGCAGTAAGTAAGTGCTTTTATTTTTGCTTTGGCGTCAAGGAAGAAAGGTGAGAAGAGGTTGGACGGCAATTCTTAAAAGAAATTCTGGGTGAATCATGTCACAAAAAGCGCCTTGGCAAAGTGGCTTGGGGCGTTACCTGAGGAGCAGGGCAGCTTGCGTCAAAGGGTTCCAGCAGGTCTCATGTTCGAGCCTTATTGGCAGCAGTAAGTGCTTTTATTTTTGCTTTGGCGTCAAGGAAGAAAGGTGAGAAGAGGTTGGACGGCAATTGGACTTTTAATTGGAGGAGGATTGAGCTTAGTTCTCCTATTAATTTTCGGCTAAGGTAGGATAAATGTGTTTAATTTATTTTATTTATTTTAGATAGGTAGATAAGAGATAAGTGAGGTGATAAGTATTGTTTTATTTTATTTATTTTATTTAAGTGATTAAGAGATAAAATAGGAATTTGATAAGGGATAGTGTGATGGATTTTATTTTATTGTTAAGGTGATATAGAGGAGATTATCAAGGAGTTTCATAAGAGCAAGGATATAGTAGCCGAATTCTTTATAAGGGGGAGTAATCATCTTTGATATTCTTTTTCTTCTTTAATTTTCTTAGTGCCGAAATTCCCCTACTCTTCTCCTCTTCTTCCTTATTTTCTTTCAACCCCAAATTCCTTCCTACTTCTTTGAAAGCCGAATGCCCTTGTCATTGAAAGCAATAGCCGCAACTTTGCTACCATTGTACTCCATTGCCGAAATCAGCTAAGCTTCACACTCCCTCCATCTTTTTGTTAAAACCTCAAGCCTAGTCTTTCTTCTTATACATTGAAGCCGAATCTCCCTATATTGGTAGCCATAGCCGAATCTCTAAGGGACTGTCGACTTTTCTCTTGTAGTCTCTCCAAGCGACATAGTGGTATGTATGATCCTCCTTATCAATCGGGTTTCCTTCTCTTTTCTCTTAGTATGCCGAAATCATATAGTTAGGCCTTAGGGATGACCGAATGTGCTTTAAGTTTTGTGATGTGTTTCTGTGAAGGTAGCTAAGCGATAAGAAGCATCAAAGGAGTTGTTTTGGAATTTCATTCTTCGAGGTAAGCCTATGAGGTATTCGGCCATAGGCCACTTTCGTAAGTTTTGGATGTTAGCCGATTCTAACATGTGCCAAATAGGGATTTCGACAGTTTCAACAGCAAGGGTGGTGATCCGGGATTTAGATTAATAAGGTAAGTGGTTGTTAATATTCGGCCATAGGCCATATTTGGTATAAGTGATGACCGGTTGTGTACTTTGGTTTTAGGGCCAAATCGACAGGAATAAGGGCAAGATTCAAGGTTCAGATACCTTTTGGTAAGTATGTTAGATTATAGTTTATTCGATTAAGATCTCGTATATGGATGATTAACCGTTTGATGCTGATTAAGTGTTGTCGATGGATTCGAGTGCCAGTCAAGGAGTTCAAGGGGTAGTCCCTATCCCTAAGTTTAAGAGGAGATCTATTTCTGCAGTTCGGGATTGGCCACCGGGGTGTGGACCAGCGTCAGAACAAGAAAGTAGGCAGATAGCCGTAGTATCGCTTAGTGATAGCATCAGTATCGAAAGCGTAGTTCTTCAAGTTATAAGGTGTGTAGTTAGCCTACCGTTTTTTGGGTTTATGATTGTATGTGATATCTGTATGTGTGTTATGAATGTGCTAACTAGTGCAGTGGAAATGGTGATATGGATACCCTCATGGGGTATGTCGATAAACCGGTAAGTACCGAATCTGATGAAATGTGATTACTGATGTGAATATGTGATAATATGCTAAATAACATGTACATGCATTATCATGGCATTATTTCATGTTGCATGCGCATGGGTGGGATATGATATGGAAGAAGGACAGGGTGTACTTCGAGTACGTGGTTGATATAGGCTATGTGCCATATCGTGGTTACTGATGGCCTTGTGCTCATCGTGGTTTTGATGATAGCTTCGGCTACATCGTGGATTGGCGTTGACTGAGGTCGCGTTGTGGATTATTTGCGATTAAGTTCGCGTGGATGGCATTTGTTGCCATATTGGAGTAAAAAGGAGAGGGTGATTTAATAATCCCCTGGTGTGTGGTAGGCTAGATACGGGGGTGTAGAGGATGGACCCTAGGCTGGGTTGGGCTGCATAATTACATAATTTGATATGTGAAAATATATATGTGAAAATGGGCCAAGCCCAACATGTGATATGAATAAATGTGAAAATAGGCCAAGCCCAATATGATATGTGGATAAATGTGGAAATGGGCCAAGCCCAGTATGTGGTGTGGATTAATGTGGTAATGGGCCAAGCCCAATATATGTGGAAACATGTGGTTAATTACACTATTATAAGAATGTGATATGGTTATGGGCCAAGCCCAATATGTGAACTCTATTGATATGGATATGGGCCAAGCCCAATAAGTGAACTCATGTGAATAATGTTGCATTAATATCTGACATGGGGGTAAATATGTGGTTTGACATGTGGGTGGAATTCAGTGGACTAAATGCACACTGAGTCTGTATGACTCACCCAAATTTTTACCAACATCGCAGTTGATTAGTTGATCAGACTGGGTTGGAGTGGATACGAGGTGGCCCATGCAGAAGAAGTTTCTTTCCTTATGTTATATATTTTATGTTTTCAGTATTTTAAATATCCATTTGTTGTAATAAGGGCCTTAAAGTATTTGATTATTTGAATTTTGTTATGTTTAAGTTGAACTTATAAATAAGTTAATATTTTGAAAGTTTAATTTTAAAAAGATGTTTATATCCCAAGAGTCATATCAAAGTTTTGAATCCGGTATATTTTTATAACAACTTAATTTTTACTTAGACTGTTTTAAATATAGAAAATGTTTTAGTAAAGGCAACAAATTTTTTAACGGTTTCTACTTTCAAGTAAGAATATTTTTAAACGTTTTCCGCAGTGGCATTTCAAATTCGGTCGTAACGAATGGGCCGGGTTTGGGGTGTTACATAAAATGTGAAATAAATGAAATATGTGGGCTTGTATAAACAGAAGGAAAATTCAGCTAGGCATGTGTGAAAAGAAATTTTGTGAATTTGATGATTTTATGAAATAGGGACTAAAGTGTCGAAATGTGAAAATGTGAGGGCTATTTTGTAAAATAACTTAAATATGTGTGTGTGGACTAAATTGAATGAATTGGTGATTGAATAAGTTAAATTTTGAATTTGTATAGACCAAGAAAGGAGAAATTCAGATCGAGATTAAGGCAAAGAAAAAGTACTCAATTAATCGGCTAGTTTCAGTATTTCGACGTCTGAGGTAAGTTTGGATATAGTACAAGTTGTTAATTTATACCTATGTGATGTAAATTGAATGATAGTTATTGAATTAGAAATGTTTTATATGAGATTGAGAAATGAGGCACTAAGTGTGCGTAATTGAAACCGAGACAGAGTTGAATAGCACGTGTGTGCAAAGTAATGGAAGCTTCGGCTTTATTGATTAGCACTGCGTGTGCGATACCTAATTAAGTTTAGTTTTACATCAAGGTACTAAGTGTGCGATATTACTTAAGCTTCGGCTATGATTTGGGCACTAAGTGTGCGATTGAGTTGAAAAGATATCGAACAGTGAATGAGATATGGTATTGAGCAACAAATTAAAAGAACGTATGGTAACTAAGTGTTGGCAAAAGTATGTCCAAACCCATGTGGTTGATGATAGTTTTTAAGGTTGAATGAATGGATGTTTGAACATATGGTTGAGGTTAAAAATGTGCCTAATTTTGAACCTATCTATGTGATGACTTAAATATGTATTGTGGTTGCATTATTGAGTGGAATGTATTATATTACGAACTTACTAAGCTTTAAAGCTTACTGTGTGATGTGTTTCTCTGTTTTATAGTGTAAGTAAAGCTAGCTAGGATCTGGGGATTGTCAGCATCTCTATCACACAATCGACTATCTATTTAGGTACTTTTGAAAGATGTACATATTTAGTGTATGGCATGTATAGGCTAGAAGTTATGGTATGTTTTGGTAATGTTGGACCTTACCGTGAGATATGGCTAGATGGTTGAATGTTGATAGTGCATATACATAGGCTATGAAAATGCTGAATGAGTTATAAAATAGTGAGAATGGAAAAGGTATGTTTCATACTTAAATTGGTTGATGAGAATGATGGATAGAATGTGAACTTGTAGTATGAATTACATGATGCTTGGCTTATATAATTTGGGATGTGAATTTGGGTGTTTTGAATGGACTTATTTGAGTAGAAATGGAGTATGGAAATAAATGATGTAGTTGATGATGATTCGGTGCTTATATTGGTATGAATTGGTTGCAATTGAAGCATGAATTGGTTTTAGTTCGAGACTTATAGGTGATTCAAAGTGTGGGTGGCAAGTTTGGCCTTAAAAATGGTCTATAATTGCCCACACGGTCGAGCACACGGGCGTGTGGCTCGACCGTGTCATGTAGGTTTGTATTTTGGTGCAAAATAGACTCGACCACGGGCAAGACACACGGGCGTGTGACTGGCCGTGTGGATCAAGTCAGTAGCGACCACGGGCTGGACACACGGGCGTGTGACTGGCCGTGTGGTGCAAGTCAGTTTCGACCACGGGTGAGGCACACGGGCATGTCTTAGGCCGTGTGAATAAGTCAGAATATATGCCTTATTTTGCCACGGGTTGGACGCACGGGCATGTCTAAGGCCGTGTGAGGCACACGGCCTACCCACATGGGCGTGTGACCTCTGTAACTTAGAAAATGTTTAAATTTCAGAAATTTTTGTGTTTGTTCGGTTTAATCCCGACCCTATTTTAAAGCATGTTGAAGGTATTGTTGACCTAATTAAGGGACTATATGATTGTGAATGATATGAATTGTTCAAAAATAATTAGTAATACCTCTTAACCCTAATGTGGCGACGGTTACGGGTTAGGGGTGTTACAGACTAGACGCCCCTGCTTCGTGTTTTATTTTCGTCAGAGAGTCGATGTTGCGATACACCAGGACATGTGTCGCGATATATTAACTAGTATGTTCCTTTGTAGCCATCTTCAGGGGTATGTCACGACACCCTCAGCCTGTGCCACGACATTGGAGGCAGTTTCTCACTTTATCTATTCTGCTCTCTATGTTGCGACATCGGATGTCCCATGTTCTGACATAGCATCCAATATTGACCCGAAATGCCTTCTAATGGTCTCCTGCACACTCACGAAGTATGTTATCTCTCCCTTAGCCCTCATTCGGCCCTTAAGGTTAATAAAAGACTCAATGTGCACATTTTATTGAATGTAAATAAAACTAAAGAAACTTAATTAAAACATACTGAAATGCTTCTACTCAAGCTCATGAAATGTGAAAACTAGTTTAATTTGCTACACTAAATCAGGGCAGATCAAACTCCCCCACACTTAAGTCATTGCTTGTCCTCAAACAACACAAACAAAAATGAAACAAAAATAAAAAAAAAATGACCCTTGAACAAGTATGGTAAAAGTATTAATTTCAGAGCATAAGACTTAGGCTTTTCATACTTACTAACAATTTCAACATGATGAGCAGTCGAATTACCACTTTTTATCACAAACATATACGTTCAGTATGTTACAAAATGTACAAAAATTAAGGTTCTCGCCTATAGAAATCCATCAACAGATCATACAAGTACTTTGATTATCTGAGCAGAATACCAGTAGTCATTTATGCATATGTTCAGTATGATGTCCATTCATGTATGAGGATACTTAGGTCACATAGGGCTTTTCAGCTTGTAGAGTTCTGCGGCTTAGGACAGGTACGGAATTCAAAAACATTAAGCATCAAAAGGTTACAAACACAAAAATAGTTTGGCACATCGTATTGATCCCTATTCTTCTCCCCTTAGTGACCCTTACCAGCTCACCACCTTATTTCTCCTTCTCTCACCTTCCTTGCCTCTCCATATATAGGAAATCATAGCATGACATAGTAACTATGTCTAGCCTACGAGTTTCAGTGCACTAATGAACGAGTTTTTTCTATTGTTGTGACTTTGTCATTGTTATTTTTCGATTTTTTTTCTCACTCAAGAATGCTTTTTGGCTTTTCAGGTACTTTTTTTTACTTGTATGGCTTTTCTTTTCTTTTTTTTCTTTTCATTTTCTTCTTGTTTTTCAGTTTCAAGCTAGCTTATAATTCCCATATCACACTAATATTTCCTATTTCACTCTATTTTTAAAATCTCTGCCATGATGTATCTACTTAGCCCTCAATACGTATGGCCAAACATCTATAATCGTGTAATACAATACCAAAGAAAAAGGGCATATACAAATTAAGTTTTTAGGCTCAAGGTTTGTAATGAGGTTCATCAAGAAGTGTCAAATGGCTCAAAATTGGTACTAAAGGCGAAGTATAAATATGATAGTTTTTTGACTCTAGATGTGTTCCAAACAATGCCTCAGGTCATCCCTAAATATCTCATCATGCACAAATTTAATCAACCAAACAAACACAAATTCAACCATTTATCACTGATACTAGCATGCTCGTTTCTGTGTATTTTCTATATCACTTGGTACAAATGATAACTTAATACCAATTTATAGTGTAACATATAGAACTTTAGTCGTCTAATAATCAAAGGTTTAAAATCACCTATCATCATGCCAGATTTATTCTTAAACACAATCAACCTATGTACATGCTCCTAACCAATCACTTGTATTTCTACAAGTTCAAGCACACCAAAAGACAGAAAAATTTAAAAACATCCTATGTTACTCCCCACACTTTAGTTTACACATTGTCCTCAATGGGTAGCCTACCAAAAGATAAGAAAAGAAGTTACCCGATTTATCATGATTCTTTTAACTGCCACTAGTGGGTGCTCCCTCTTTTGATCATGTAATGTTCGGATATGTTTGTGCCTTTTTTTGTTGGTTCCGACATAGACTGTTTAAACAGAATGCAACATACTAAAATCTACTTATTAATCCTACTCCTATGAAGTCTTAATTAAAATTATCCAAAAATTGATACAAGTCTATATAAAATTAAAAATATTTCAATCATCATCCTTATAGTCAATCTCCTTATACAAGTCATCCTCCTCTTCTTCTATTTCCTCTTCGCTTTCTAACGCTTCTTCTTCTTATTCTATTCTCTTCAGACCAAATATATCTAGTGTATAATTAGGGACTCAGATGATATTTTGCCTAGCACACTCTTGAAAAATTGGTTTCGATTCTTGCATCCACTGAATCATCCAATCTAACTTTGGATGACTATTCTCACCAACGTCTTGTTGAACTCGTGCCAACCTTTTTGACGAAGTGGGTGTAGTTGTGGTTTCTTGTTGTCGCTTGTTCCTATCTGTTTTTTGTTTGGCCTGCAGCTCGATGTATTGTTGGAACAAGGTGTCCCTATAATGCTTTGAGATTATTTCAACAACTGCTCAGAGGATGTCATAGGTACAGCTGCCTTTTTCCATAGAGCTGTCATTAGATGGGGAAAGAATACTCCCACCTTCTTGCTACTAATGCATCTTCCCATGTTCTGGTGGATCCATTTGCCAACACATACCTACTTTTTCTACAAAATAGCATAGTGTAAAACAGCTCTAAAGGCATTAACATTAGAAACATTTAAAGTAGGTGCAATTTGTGTGCAAACGAATTGAATCCACATCTAAGCTTCATGAAACATAATAGCTTGATGGAAATATAATAGGATATTGGTACCTGTGCAATACTTTCATTCACCCCTTCCTTCAGTTAAAAATTTTATAATATTATCCATATCTATGTCTCTAAAATATTTTGAGTCAATTTCATTAATGAAATCATTCTCATAGTATGGAACATTATAAAAGTCGCAAATTATTCTAGGAGTTACTTGCACCACTTTCCCTCGCACATGTATTGTATCCCATATATGACCATCAATATTTCTGGATTCGTGGACCCATATAGATGTGTAGAACTCCTCGACAACGGGGACCATGGCATTATCTTTCGGGATCGTCCAAAAATGTTCACATCGATGATATCTAACCGAAGGCCAAATTTCTTTACACAAAATCATCGATGGATCAAATCCCCTCTCTTGAATGAATGTTTTGCCTTGAATTTTATTAAAATTCTTTTCAACATTCGGATTTGGAAAAGTAGAGGGATTTTGAACCACCAATGGCTTCGTTTCCATTGTTTGCCTAACTTTCCTAGGAGGCATTATGTATCAATCCTAATGACTTACTAAATAAATGATTCAATGGCACAATTAAAGGTTTATGTAATATCCCAGATTATGGCTTATGCATTATTGTTAAATTGTGTGAAATAGCATGTCAGTGCGTGCTTGAATGTGTTTTATGAATTTTGTGAACCTTAGTGTATAGTTAAATGCCTTAGAAATTATTAGATTTTTAAGTGTTAAGAGGAAGCTAAGTCTGATAGGGTCTTAAGAAAATTTGTAAGGGAAATTGGACATAGAAATGGGCTTGGTAAAGTGGCTACAAGGCGCCACTCAAGGCCTAGTAAGAGACGCCATAAGCTGAGAGGAAGGGCTTGTGTTCGAGTCACAAGGGAAGCAATAAGGGAATTTTTATTTTTGCTGCATGGATAAGCAGTGATGGATGGCATGGGGATTTCATTTAGATGAGGTTTTCTCTTTTAAAATTCGGCTAGGATAGAAGATAATTGTGGGTTTAATTTAATTATCATATATGAGTAGATAAGAGATAATATAGGAGAAACATGAGGGATATGATAAGTAAATATAAGGTGGCTGGCCAAGGGACTCTTTTGATGTGATTTTCGGCCAAATTAGAAAGGGGAGTAGCCGAAATTCATAAAAAGATTCCAGCCTTCTTTCGTTTTCTCTTTTCTCTCCATAGAATCAAACCCCTCAATTCTCTCTTCTTTTGGTCTAGCCGAAATCTCTCTCAAAATCTCACCATAGCCGATTCTTCCTAAGCCCCATACTCTCTCTTTGCTTTCCCTTGTTGAAGCCGAAATCCTCTAGTGTTCATCAAAAGCTGAAATCAAGTGAGCAGCATTTAGGCCATAGCCGAATAGCCCTGTGGATTCAAGTAAAGGTGTTGCCGATTTTAATATAAAGGGGTAAGGATCTATAGTCATCATCTTATTTCTTTTCTTTAAGCCGAAATTAAGATTCTAATGCCATCAATGTCTTTGGCCGAAACTATAAAGGTTTCTTCCGGGATTTCTAGTATAGTCGACTATAAGGAGGATCATTCGGGATTTAAGGTAAGTCATGTGATATTCGGCCAAAGGCCATGTATTGTGATTAAATGTTAGGTTGGATCTAACATATGTCTGTAGGGTATTTCGACAACTCCCTAATCAAGTGGTTGTTTTCGGGATTTAAGATTCACAAGGCAAGTGAATCTGACATTCGGCCAAGGCCCTATTTTGGTATTTAGATCTGTTTCTTATTCGTTTAAAAGCCGAAACTAATTAGTTAAGTGATTTTAGTGCCTAGCCGATTGTAAGGGAGGAACTCTACGAAGTTTCGGGATTTGATTTGTGGTCAAATCGACAGCAAGGTAAGGATTTAAGTGTGTTAATCCTTCGGGATTTGGTTGTTTGGCCGAATAGGCTTTTTCCTAAAATGCTAAGTGTTGGTCGAATATAGGAACTAAAGGATCTAAAGCTTAGATCGGGAATTTCGGGATTTGAGTAAACTCGCTAAGTGAATCAGGTGTGTACCCCACACTATCTCTTAATAGATTTACGGTACCCATGTAATATGTGTGTTTATAATAATAATGTGAATGTGGCCAAAGGTACCATGCAATGGTACCAGTACTCAGGTACGTTATTTTAACATTAAGTTAATAAGTGATATGAATAGTGAAATATGGCACATGTGTAAACAATGATAAGAATGTGAAATAAGGCCTATGGCATGAGAATGCATGATATGTATGACATGGGGCATATGGGTGATATGAAAAGGGGAAGTAATCTGGTGGTCTTTACCACGATATCTGAATGTGGTGACTTCGGTCACATTATCTGAATGTGGTGTCTTATGACACAAAATGTTATCTGGTGGCTATGCCACAATATATAAGGGCGATGAGCACGTCGACTGCAGCGACTGCCTTCGATGATGTGTAGCGGATGGAGGGTTGACTTAGTAGTCCCCACGGTGTGCAGGTTGGTATGAGTGATGTGTAGCGGATGGCATCTAGGCTTGGGTTCGGGATTGCATCATTAATTATAAATTGTCACATGCATATGTATGATATGTTATATGCCTAAATCGTTTGGGACTTAGTGTTGGTTGTACACATTGAGTCTGTTGACTCACCCCGTTGTGGGATATCTTTTCAGGTGACACTCAGTAATGGACCGGGTCGGCAGGAGCTTAGTGGTGGCCATGCTCAGCACGAATTTTATTATTTAGACATTTTATTTTGTTTAAGTACTTTAAATTTATTTTGGGATTGTTTTTGATGTAATAAGGCCATAGTATGAACTGTTTTATGCATGCATTTTAATTCTTTTATTACGAAATGATTAATGTCAAATCGAGGTTAAAACAATTTTTATAAAAAAATAAATCTTTAAATGTTTTGACACTTAAAATCAATTGATTCTTAATTTAAAAGTAAAATCTTTAAAAACAAAATCGGCATGTCTTTTTAATATAAAAACAAAGTTTTTAATAAATCCCTGATTTCAAAATTCACAATGTTTTCAATTGAACCCAACATAAGCAAATCTTTCTTCAAAACCGCTCGAATTTTTCCTAAGTAACAAACGGATTCTCAAATGTTTTCTCGAGGAACATACCAGATCCGGTCAAGGATCGTGGGCCGGGTTTAGGGTGTTTCAGTTTAAGTTTAAGAACCCTTAACCTTGAATGTATAGTCGAAGTTCGTTTGAATTCCTTGCTTCCTCCTGATGTTCCCATTCCTTGTTGCACTGAGTAGGATTGAAAAGTTTGTACAAGGAAATTTGAAAAAATTCGAGGTTTAGGGTTTTAGAAGTGTTTTAATTAGGTGTAAATATGATTTTAGTTTAGAAAATAGGTTTTTAAAGGTTTAGAAATCAAGTAAAATTAATTTTTAAGCCGTTGGGTTGCACAATGGGTCAGGTCAACCCTACCGAAAATTGCAGAGATGTTGCGACACAAGGGTTCTGTGTCGCGACACATCCGTCAGTTTGGAGATTTTCAAGGATTGTCTACTATATCGCGACTTTCTATTGTGATGTCGCGACATCGATTCTATTTTAACCCAAAACTCTATCTTAAAGATATTTCGATCTAAGGATAAACCTACATCAAATAAAAGTTAAAATCTAAACTATGTGGTTAGTTAAATATACAATAATTTGCAAATATCATGTATCAATTCATAAATTTTAAGTTAACTGCCATATTTATCCAGTTGTATTGTCAATTCACCCATGGACGATCTTTTTTATTGTATTAGTATTGGTCCACCGCCCATCGTGCCATTTAGGCCTTGCTCGTTTGTCCCGTTCCTTGAACTTGTTTATTTTTTCTGTACTCATAAAAGGAAGCATTTCTCATGACTTGGGAACACCAGATATAGATAAATTTTTGCAATGCTCCCCTAATTTCCTTGTTCGGTTGATAGCCACATTTGAAGGTTTCAGTCTCACCATTAATTTTCATTGTCAACTTATTTTTCTCTAAATCAATGGTGAATCTAGAAGTGGCTAGAAAATGTCTTCCTAGTAAGATTGGTATCTCATGATCTTCCTTAAAATCAAGTACTACAAAATCCGCAGGAACAATAAAGCTTCATACCTTGACTAACACATCTTCTAGTATGTTCGGGTGTACTGAAGTCTTGTCAGCCAATTGCAAAGTTATTTAAGTTGTTTTAAGATTCTCTAACCCTATTTTTTCAAAAACTGATAAGGGCGATAAATTAATACTATCTCCTAAATTACATAAGGCTCTATTAAAGTGAATACTCCCTATTTCTATGGGAATAGTAAAGCTACCTAGGTCTTTTAATTTTCATGATACCTATCTGTAAACGGAAAAATATATAGGATTTTTCCTATGTAATTTATAACCTTTTTACTTAAATCCATTGTTAAAACTAAGTAATTGTTTAATAAATTAATGAAATATGTGAAAATATGAAAATAGGACATAGAAATTATTAAAATATGATTTTATGCTTTATTATATAGTTTTCATGCATAAAATGGCTTATTTTATATATATATATTTGAGCTTTTATTATTTTTATGGGCCATTCATGGTTAAATTAAAAAATAAAATATAAAATTATATTTAATAATTCATTTTAAAATAGTTCATTAAAAATTTGGGTTTTAATTAATTAATTAAATTGGATAAATTTTATTCTCTGGTCATCTAACTTGTTGATTTATTTTGGACAGGTCTGGTAGCTTTATTTAATTACAAAACCGTCCAAATTGGGGACCAAGTCAACCCAAAATTCGACTGCACGCTATCCATAAACCACTCTTTTGTTTAATTGCACAAGGCCCTTGAGGAGTTGAAGAAATTAGATATTTACCTGAATATTTGCACTTGACCGATCTCAGTCCTAAGTTGTTGTGGAACTCAAACTGACCAAAACTCAAGAAAAAATCAGCTCAACTTCGTCAATTTATGGCCGGCCACCCATGGAAGATGCTTCAAAAGATGAAAACTCCTATTTTTAGTAAACTATCCCCCTCTCCTCACCTATAAATAAGACCTCATTCTCATATTTCTACACATCCCTCAATCATCCCTTATTCATTCTCATCATTCATTCTCTCTTCTCTCCAAATTCTCCTAGCCTTTTCCATTCTCACGCCTAGCATCATCTTTTCATAGAGATTTTTAGCAATTACACCCTCTTAAAGAACCCTTGGTCGACCACATTAGAGAGCCATCAGCAAATGAGTAAAGCAAAGGAACGAATGAGCCTCGTCAGTCAGAGTCTTGGGTGACAACCACTCTAAATTGGGTTTAATCTTTCTTTTCTTTAATTTAATCTAAAGATGTTTGCTATGTGTTATTTGTTCTTGTTTACAACAATGTTAGCTTAATTTTATTTAAGCTAGGATGATTGCTTTGATTAAATAATATTTATTTGATTCATGCTTATAATGTTTTTGCCTCAATCGATCATGTTTTCAATTAAAATCAAGTTTGTATTTCGTTCATACGTGATTGAAATGCACCTGAATTAGCTGAGCGATCCTGACCAGATGACAGCTAATGGACACATAATTGAAATGTGCATGCTCAATTTAGATCCTCACCCGAATAAATTGTAGGTTGCATAACAACTCTAACCAAGCTCTGTTATCTGCATAGTTTTTAGATTTGTGTGATTAAACTATTTCAAACCTGCCACATCCCTGTTACTTCACACAAATGCTAAGTAAAGGATTTCGAAAGGACCTAATGTGGTCCAAGGTCATGAAAGATCGAGTTGCCATGGAATGTTTTTCTGAATATTATTAAGCATGTTAATAATAAATTGAGTTTAATTAAAGTAATAGTCCTAGTTTATTTATGTTATAATTGTTGCAAATTGTGTTTAATTTTGCTAAAATCTATTTCATTCATATAGCCTGCATACTTAGGATAATTTGCATTAGGGATCATTGCATTTAATTTAATATATTTTATTCACCACTTCTCAACTATATTGTGCTTTTATTTACCAATTTGTTAATATAATTTTACAAATTGAATGACTTAGCACAAATACAATCTCTGTGGAGACAATAACTCGATATTTACTTATTACTTGATAATGATTGTGTACACTTGTACAAACCTACACGTTACAAGTTTTTGGCGTCGTTGCCAGGGAATGTTAACTGTTGCCATAATCTTTTTTTCGGTGAAATTATTTATTTTCAATTTGATTTATTTCTAACATTACTAACTTATTCTTTTTAATTTTGTGATTTTCTTTTCAGGTGTTTATGAGCATAGATCGAATTATCAATTTACTCCTTGTACACCCTGAAATTGAGTGAACTTTCAGACAAAGAAAACATGAACGAATAGCTTAAAGACAAGTGGAAATCAGAATCAAGACCGAGGTAATGAAGTCGATCATGTATGAAATCCCATCCTCATTGTCGATGATAGGGATCAATGCATCAAACAATATGCTGTGCCACTTTTCAGTGAGTTAAATTCAGGAATTAGAAGGCCAGATATTGAGGCAACCCAATTTGATTTGAAACAAGTGATGTTTCAAATGTAACAGTCCGGTTTATACCCTAGTCAGAACAGTGGTTTTGGGACCATAAATCCGAGTCTGAATAATATTTTAATATTATTTTCTGTGCCATTGATGAGTGTTTAAGCATGTGTTAAATTTTCGTAAGTTAATTTGTCTGTTTGTGTGTTTAATTTGACAAAAGGATTGAACTGCATCAAATGTGAAAGTTGCTTGCTATTTGTTAAAGTACCAATGTGTTGTGGCTTTGTAAAGGTGAAGGCCTTATATGGCAATTAAGCCATTATTTAGATAGTGGATGGACAAAAGACAAATGTGTCCTTAATAAATATTTGTTTTATATGAATTGTTAGCATATTATTAATGAAACTAAAAGATGAAGTGTTCATCTTTTTCTTCTCTCCATTTGACTGAAACAAGCAAGGAAAGAAAAGAAAACTTAAGTTAGGGTATTCGGCCATTCTTTTGCATGATTAAGGTATGTTTTTGCTTTGGATTTTGATGATTTTTATGTTTTTGAGATTGTTGCTTAGTCTACTATCAAGCCCATGTCTCAATTTGAAGAATTGATGTTATTCATGAGATATGCCATTGATGTTATGTTGAGCTTTGTGATGATTTATGGTGTTAAATGAAAGATTTGAGCTAGATGAACATACTTTATTCTTGAATTTTTGATGAATTTAGCTAATTAGGGCTAAATTGTGAAAATAGTAATTTGGGGGACTAAATTGCAAATTTGATGGAAAATATGGGCTTGTATTATATATATATGCATTCGGCTAAGCTTGGATGTGTGTTGATTTTGTGAAATTAATGTTTTGAAAAAATGGACTAAATTGATAAATTATGCAAATGTGAGGGTTAATTTGTAAATAGCCCTAAATGTGTGTCCTTGGATTGAATTGAATGAATTAGTGAATAAAAGGGTTAATTCTGAATATGTTTAGATCAAGAACCGAGGAAAACGGACTTAGACCGCGAGAAAGCAAAAGTAACCTAGTAGCCGTTCCCGTTTCAGTTAAATCGAATCCGAGGTAAGTCATGCCTTATAAATTGTTTAAACAACTAGGTCTAGGGAAACCCAAACAAACTAGGATGAACATTCAATTAGCTGATAAAACTGTTAGAATTCATAGGGGTATAATCGAAGATGTACTCGTGAAAATTGATAAATTCGTATTCCCAGTAGACTTTTTCGTTTTAGACATGGATGATGACAACACGATCCCCCTAATTTTAGGAAGACTATTCTTAGCAACTGCCAGAACTAAAATTGATGTTGATGCAGGCGAACTCATACTTTGTGTAGGTGAGGAGACATTAACTCATCAAGCCCTCGATTCAGCTAGAACATCGAACAACCAAGGTGAGAAAGTAAATTCTATTGATAACCATTCGGTTAACCCTTGCTTTCAAGAAGCACCACAAAAGAACACAACTGAATCTGATCTTAGACCCTATGCCAACAAAGAAATAACTCATGAGGAACAAAGGATTCAGATCGATGAACTAGAAGAGGGGAGGACGCATCTTAAAGAAGAACTAGGGATACACAAGGAAGAACCAAGGCCACCCTACGAGACAAACAAGTTAAAATTGGAGATCAGGTATTGCTAGATAAAGTAGATCCACGAGTGTCCCCTCCTAATCCTAACACCAGCAAGGAAATCCCTTTCAAGGTAATTGATGCTTTCCCGTATGGAACGGTCGAGGTAAGTAACCCTATGTTTGGCACTATGAAAATAAATGACACCCGTCTTAAACTCTATCATGATAATGGAACTGCTGTCACAAAGAAGGACTACCAACTCCTCAAATCACCATGAATATGCGAATGAGAGGTACGTCTAGCTTAAGACTATAAACGAGCGCTTCTCGGGAGGCAACCTAAGTACTAACCCCATTAACTTCTACATTTTTTTATTTTATTCTTTCTTTTTTTTATCACGTAACTTTAAAATAACCAAAGATGCAGATTTCTAGGCCACACGGCCTTACACACTGCCATGGCCGTGGCCGTGTGGACCTCTCGAATCTTCGTACTGACATGGCAGAAACGGTACGAGTCAGAGCAAATAAAATCTTCATGACACAGACTCCAACCACCACACCACGGTCACCGACAAAACCCCACAGCCGTGGACAACACTGTTAGATCACATACGGCCGTGGGACCGTAACCATGGGCATGTGAGAAACGAACGAAGCATAAACACGACCGTGTGACACGGCCATGTAACTCGACACATTCAAGGTGCACGGGCGTGGGGATGTGTCAGGCTTGAAACTTTATTTAAACCACCACCCCATTCACTCCCCACTTACTCCCAAACCTCTTTTCACTCACACCTCTTTTGTTCCACCCTTTCATCTTCCTTCATTCTCATTTTTCCAACCCTTGACATCCACAATATCTATGTCGAAGAAGCGGAAGGAGCCAAGAATAACCTCCCCGAGGGAGACCGATCTACATAAGTTCATGTCAGCCGCTTCATTTACTCAACAAGCCAAGGGAATTTGAGACCATTTAATTGTTCTTCTTCTTTACTCTTCTCCTTTATTTTCCTTCTTTTTGACTATCTTATGCTTAAATTAGTTTATTTCATTTTAGTTTCTTGATTTTAGGTTCAAAAGGCTGCTAGGGAATCACACCAGAACCACGACCACTACCTCAATGCAGCCTTAGAGTTTCAAAAGGCTGCTTGGGAATCATGCCACTTCCGCCACCGCCAGCACCTCCGCAGCCTTAGAGGTCACACCCACCTCGCGAACCATCCAACAATAAGGACTATTTGGTCCATTAAGCTTTAATTTTAATTTTATTTACACTTCTATTTTCTTTCTTTTTATCTTTCCCGTCTTTAATTATACATTTAGTTTATTTTAAATGTGTCTTAATAATTCCTGGCTAATTCTCTATGAGCTCCCCAATTTCTTCATCTAGCGTAGAGCTCGGTAGTAGCCACCACCCCTATCGACTTCCAACTCCAGGAAACCATCCAAATTCAGGAAGTCTCACCCCCTCTCTCTCTTAAAATGCATATACATCTTTGTACATTGAGGGCAATGTACATCTTAAGTGGGGGGGTGAATATTTATTTCGAGAAAGTGCCTAACTTTCTTCATTATTCTCAAATCCCTGAATGATATCTGGTCTAAAGTAAGTTTCTCATATTATGATTAGAATGAAATTTCTTTTGATTTATGATTTTTATTGATATGTTTTAGATTAAGTCATTGATAATTGTGCATTGATGATTAAATTTGAAGAATACTAGAGAATCAAGCATGATAAGACTATTTTTCAAAAATTAAAAAGTTTGTTAGGTTGTCTACCTGAATCTAAATGTTACATTGAAATTTGAAATTTACGAGGTTGATATCAAATATCCATAATTTCTGTGAGCTTTTGAGCCTTTTAGAGCATACATTCTTTTTCCTGCTCACTTTATTGATTATGAGTGTGTCAACATTGATTTGTTATTCTAGAACTTGCATTGATGATACATGTCAAGACCACACATTTGATTTGATATACAGAGATGATAAAGGCACTTAGGATTTAACCCACTTACTCCACTAAAAGCCTACCTTCATAATTAACCCTAGTGAACCCCTTTTAATCCTAACAACCCTCTTTATTGACTCACCCACTAATATTAACCCAAAACCCTTTGTATTTGTTATCACCATTCCTTTTGACTACTTTTTTTTTCGTGATTTGATTTTGAACAGTTGCCTAATTATGTTCTATATTTCAGTTGTAAAAGTTCTTTCCTATTATTGATTTGTTCTTAAAAAAATAGTTCTATAATTAAGTGAGCTTACATGTTTAAAATTCAAATCTTGAAGAAAAAGCTCGTATTATTAGTTTTCAATTGATGTAATTATTTAGGATCAGTTCATTTTTTCTAGTTAGGTAAATTGTCAATTCAATCTCGATTCTAACCCCTTAATTCAGCCTTTATCCACACCCTTAACCCAAGCCCCGTTATAACCCTTTTTAAAAGACCTTTTGATTTGTGTATCATCTCATATTATAGTGGTAGAGATTTGATTTTCATGCAAGCCTATGGGATTAGCTCTTCATGTTTGACTTTTGAGTGCTTAATTTTGAAAACCTTAAACACTTCGAGTGATTTGAGTGAATCTTTAGTGAGGATGTCAACTCTTGTCGGTTTTGAATCAGAGGTGATTATTCAGATGAGGGGAAACATCTATGTTTTATGCTACAAATGTATGACATTGAGTGTTTGAATCTTTAGGACTCTTTGAGTTGAATTATCCATGTATGAATTACCTTTGAATTATGATGAAACATTATTGATGAATATTACGAATCGAGGAAGTTCTTTTTATTTGTAAGTTGAGAATTTTGCTTGAGGACAAGCAAAAGCTTAAGTGTGGGGGTATTTGATAAACCGTAAAAGTAACATACTTTAAGCCCACATTTAGCATGCTTTTGGATGATTTAAGCCTTGAATTATAAAATTTGGTGCTCTTAATCCTTTGTTTTCATGTTTTATACTCAAGAGAGCACCGGATGACAAAAAGAATGGAAAACGGGCCCAAAATGGAGTAAATGGACCATACCACGAAATTCACACGGCCTGGGCCCAATACCACACGACCGTGCCTCATTCAACGGCTCGAACACGACCTGGCCATGATTTACACGGGCGTGTGCCATGGGCGTGTCCCTGCCGCGGCCAAGAGGAGTTTTACTCGGAATAGGATACTTGGAGGTAAAGAAACACATTCCAAAGCCTATTCAAACACCCTAGTAGGAATTCTACTTGAATTAGGATACTTAAGGGCCAAGTAAGGCATCTCAAAGTCTATATAAACACCCAAGGGGGCAACTTGAAGAGGAGCTCGACAGAAGCTGGAACCCAAGGCTTTAGTTAGGGGGCATCCAGCTAGGCCAAAGAAGGCAGATTTGTGGGGATTTACTCGGAGGTAGCCAGTTGATCCGTCTCAAGAAGTTGGAATCATACTCAAGACGGAAGATCTCTCCTTCAATTCCTTCAGGGGGTTTTAGGGATTTCTTATGTTTTGTTTTATCTTTTCTTTTGAGATGTTTTCTTTTATTTTTTTGAACTAAACCCTCAGATACCTGAGGGGATGAAACCTAAGATGAATCTTGTTATCGTTTGCTAAACTATATGATAAATATTTGATTTGTTCTTAATTATGTGTTCTTAATTCTTGTGTTGATATTTCCGGGATATTAATTCAAGTGTGATGTGCTTAGGTGGAGGAGCAAAAGTCCCTGCTTAAAAATAGATCTAGCATAATTAAGTGGAGTTGATCGCACGCCTAGAGATAGGATGACGAGATTTTGCTTGATTAGGGTGAAACCTAATATGGGAGTCCATAGATCGAGTTAATGCAATTCTAGGGGTTTTAATTAGAAAGAGGTTTCAATTAATCAACCTAGGGTTAGACGTTAGTCGCCTCGAGAGAGGGATTAATATAAATTAGGGAATCTTACGGATCAAGTCAAGTGAATAAATCGTCTGGTTCAGAGTTAGATAACAAGTGAAGCCTAGGTGGATTCTTCCTTGGGTTTCGTCTTAATCAATTGGTTTTTTTTTCTAAAAGTTATTCTCCAATTTCATTCTTCTTTGTCTTAGAGTCTTTAGTTTAGTAGTTAGTTAATTTTAGATTAGATAAAAATCACTTTAATTCTTAGGCTAAATAATAAAGAGAGAGTTAGTATTAGTACTTTTGGTTCCTTTGGGTTTGACATTCCGGTCTTGCCTTAAATATACTACTGTTCGTTGTCATAGTTAGTTTCCAGGTTCGATCATTCTTTATATAAATTTTAAGACTTTGACATCGCATAAAAAAATGATCACTGAACATCAAGTTCTGTTTGGTTTGCTACAACCAATTCTAATTCCTTAATGGAAATGGGATAGAGTAACAATGGATTTTGTTTCTGGTTTGCCTCAGACTCTGAGAAAGAAAGATGCGATTTGGGTCATAGTTGACCGATTGACGAAATCTGCCCATTTTATTCCGGCAAGATATGACTTTTCACTTGATAGATTAGGTGAGCTTTATATTTTTGAGATTGTTAGATTGCACGGGGTGTCACTATCCATTGTGTCAGATAGAGATCCTAGATTTATATCGCGGTTTTGGAAGAAATTGCAAGAAGCATTATGCATGAAACTGCACTTCAATACAGCTTTTCATCCGTAAATGGATGGTCAATCCGAGCGAATCATTCAGATTCTTGAAGATATGTTAAGATGTTGTATACTTGAGTTTAACAGTACGTTGGAGTAGTACCTACCATTGATTGAATTTGCATACAATAACAGTTTTCAGTCAATCATCAAAATGGCACCTTATGAATCTTTGTACGGACGTAAATGTCGTACACCTTTGTATTGGACCGAGCTCAGTGAAAATAAACTACACGGGGTCGATTTGATAAAAGATTTAGAACAAAAAGTGAAACTAATCCGAGATTATTTGAAAGCAGCATCTGACCGTCAAAAGTCTTATGCAGACTTGAAATGAAAAGATATAGAATTTGAGAGCGGCGACAAAGTATTTCTGAAAGTGTCTCCATGGAAGAAAGTGATTTGATTCGGAAGTAAAGGCAAGTTAAGTCCGAGGTTCATTGGACCATATGAAATTATTAAACGTGTTGGGCCTGTTGCATATAGATTAAGGTTGCCCTCTGAGCTAGAAAAGATACACAATGTATTCCATGTCTCAATGCTTCGAAGAAATCGATCTGATCCATCACATGTAATTGCCCCATATGAAATTGAAATCTGATCAGATATGACATATGAAGAGGAACCGATCCGTATCTTAGCTCGTGTAGTGAAATAGTTGAGAAATAAGAAAATTCCGTTAGTGAAAGTACTATGGAATCGACACGGAATAGAAGAGGCTACGTGGTAGCCTGAAGATTCAATGAGACAGCAATATCCGAACATGTTTAACAGTAAGATTTTCGGGGACGAAAATCCCTAAGGGGGAGAATTGTAACAGTCCGGTTTATACCCTAGATAGAACAGTGGTTTTGGGACCACAAATCCGAGTCTGAATAATATTTTAATATTATTTTCTGTGCCATTGATGAGTGTTTACGCATGTGTTAAATTTTCGTAAGTTAATTTGTCCGTTTGTGTGTTTAATTTAACAAAAGGATTGAATTACATCAAATGTGAAAGTTGCTTGCTATTTGTTAAAGTACCAATGTGTTGTGGCTTTGTAAATGTGATCGTATGCCTGTCGAGTTTTAAAATTTATAAAGAGAATGATCAAACCTGGAAATTAACTCTGACAACAATTGAAGGCAAGTGTACCTATCGAACAGTAGTATAGCTTAGGCAAGACCAGATTATCGAACCCACAGGAACTAAAAGTACTAATATTAACCTTCTTTTATTATTTAGCATAAAATAAGTGAAGTTGCTTTAATATAATCTAAACTATTTACTAAGCCAAAGACACAAATACAAAAAGGATGAATTGGGAAAATAACTTTAGGAAAAACTCAGTTGATTAAGACGATATCCTCAGAAAGAATCCACCTAGACTTCACTTGTTATTTAACCCTGAACCATACGATTTATTTACTTAGTTTGATCCGTAAGACTCCCTAACGTATATTAACCGCTCTCTCGACGCGAATAACGTCTAACCCTAGGTTAATTAACGAAAATCTCTTTCTCGAATAATAACCTTCTAGAATAGAAGTAAATCGATCTGTGGATTCCCATATTAGGTTTCACCCTAATCCGGCAAAATCTCGTCACCCTATCTCTAGGCGTGCGATCAACCCCGCTTAAATATGCTAGATCTACTCTTAAGTAGGGTCTATTCCTCCTCCCCCTAAGCACATCAAATTTGGATTAAGCTTGCATAATTAAGAACAAACTAAGTATTTATCATATAATTCAGAAAATAATAACAAGATTCATCTAGATTTCATCCCCTTCAGGTATCTGAAGGATTTAGTTCATAACAAATAAAGAAAACATATCAAGAGAAAAGATAAAACAAAACATAAGAAATCCCTAAAACTCCCTAAAGGAATTGAAGGAGAAATACGCTGCCTTGAGTAGAATTTCGACTTCTTGGGATAGATCAACTGGCTATCTTCAAGTGATTCCCATAAATCTGACCTTCTCGGCTTGGCTCCTTGGCCTAGCTAACCGCCCCCTTCAAGGATGAACTTAGGGGATATATATAGGCTCTTGGAATGTGTTTCTTTGCCCCAAAGTATCAAAATCCAAATGAAACTGTTCATTGCCACGACAGGGACACGGCCATGTCACACGCCTATGTGACAAGTCTTTAGGCCGTGTTCGAATTTCTTAAATGAGGCACGATCGTGTAAATCGGGGGTCAGGCCGTGTTCTAGATGATCAACAAGGCACGGCCGTGTGGGCTTAAGTCCAGGCTATGTCGATTTCCACCATGGCCCAATTTGCTCCGTTTTGGGCTCGTTTCTCGTTCTTTTTATCCTCGGGTGCTTTCCTGAGTATAAGATATGAAAAGAAAGGATTAAGAGCACCTTTTTATATAAATTGAGGCTTAAATCATCCAAAAGCATACTAAATGTGGGATTAAAATATGTTACTATTACGGTTTATCAAAAGGTGAAGGCCTTATATGGCAATTAAGTCATTATTTAGATAGTGGATGGACAAAAGACAAATGTGTCCTTAATGAATATTTGTTTTATATGTTTATAAATGTTAATTTGGTAAATGAATTGTTAGCATATTATTAATGAAACAAAAAGATGAAGTGTTCATCTTTTTCTTCTCTCTATTTGACCGAAACAAGCAAGGAAAGAAAAGAAAACTTAAGTTAGGGTATTCGACCATTCTTTTGCATGATTAAGGTATGTTTTTGCTTTGGATTTTGATGATTTTTATGTTTTTGAGATTGTTGCTTAGTCTACTATCAAGCCCATGTCTCAATTTGAAGGATTGATGTTGTTCATGAGATATGACATTGATGTTATGCTGAGCTTTATGATGATTTATGGTGTTAAATGAAAGATTTGAGCTAGATGAACATACTTTGTTCTTGAATATTTTATGAATTTAGCTAATTCGGGCTAAATTGTGAAAATAGTAATTTGAGGGACAAAATTACAAATTTGGTGGAAAATATGGGCTTGTATGATATATATATGCATTCAGATAAGCTTGGATGTGTGATGATTTTGTGAAATTAATGTTTTGAAAAAAATGGACTAAATTGATAAATTGTGCAAATGTGAGGGTTAATTTGTAAATAGCCCTAAATGTGTGTCCTTAGATTGAATTGAATTAATTAGTGAATAAATGTAACACCCCAAACCCGATGAACACACCATGACCGAATTTGGTATGTTACGGAGTGAAAACATTTTGAAAACATAAGTTTGTCGGAAAATTGTTTCTTAGAAACCCTTTTATTGCTTTAGGGTTTTAAAAATAACTCAGTAATAACGAATGTTGAGGTTGTTTAGTAGTGGTTGTAATACTGGGAAACTCATGATTGAAAAACGTGTTTGCATCTACCGATTTTTTTGAAAACATTGGGTACTTCTTAAAAACTGAATGCGATGAGTATGATCAGGTTTAAAACCATTTGCCTTTAAAGTGGTTTGAAATTTAGAGTTGTAAAACATCCAAGTTACCTTATTATTTTGTGAGCTTTGTTACCCGATGGTAACGTTTGAAAAATCCGAAGAGATATAGTTTTGAAAACATTGCTTTTTACCGGTTAATTTAACAGGTCACTATATCTAACGTGTGTATAATATAATCAAAATAAAAGCAAATTATAAAACCCAAAATAATAAATCTTAGCGGCCTTATTACAAACCCAAAACCAATTTTAAAGGAAATAAATTAAACCAAAACTGTAGTTTAAAGTTAAAACCAAACTAGGATGCATGGCCACCTCGAGTCCTCTTCGGCTCCATATCCGCGATCTATGCCTCATCTGCAAAATATAAGGGAAGGGGTGAGTCACCGAGACTCAGTGTATAAATCCCCAACCCGATAGTGCAACCACTTACACAAATCATCAGAAATAACATGCAAATCATGCAACCCATAACCTAACCATCCAATCTCCTTTATCTACCCCGTGTGGCCACTGGTGGTCAAAACCACTGGTGACCGTAGTCACAAATCAAGTGATGGGGCCAACCCATCGTGTGGTCAAAACCACTGATGACAATCCCATAATATATCATGTGGGGCCAACCCACTGTGGTACCAAACCACTAGGACAAGTCACAATATCCATATGTGGTCAAAACCACTGGTAACCGTAGTTACAAATATCAATCGTGTGGTCAAAACCACTGGTGGTCAAAACCACTGAGACTTAGTCACAAATTATAATAATAATGTGGTCAAAACCACTGGTGACCGTAGTCACAAATCAAATGATGGGGCCAACCCATCTTGTGGTCAAAACCACTGGTGACAGTCCAAAATTAATCATCCCCCTCCTCTCATCAAACCCATCATCATGTTCACCACATACGGGTCATATTATCGAATGATCATCTAGATAACATATAACATGGCATTTAACAGTAACATGATGATATATCAAAAATCTCATAACAGTGGACTTACCCGGAATCCAAGCTCATGCCCACAAGGCATAATCAACAATCTCATTGGCTATAACAGTAACATAATAAGCATTGTTAAGTGTGTAAGCGTTTACACACCTGATTACACGCAAGACTATGCTTTCTATGTTGGTACTGTCGTTAGTCGACACTACCGCTATCTGTCTACTGCTTTGCTCCGATGCCGGCCCACACCCAGGTGGCCAATCGCGAACAGCCGACACTGCCCTTTTCTTGAACTTAGGAGCTGGGGTCTCAGATCCAACCCCCCTAACGTTCGGCTGACAACAGGGTCCATGACGCCTTCGGTCACTAAATCGGATTAACACAGAGATTAACATTGAATAGAAATTAAACCCAAATAAATAGATCCCTTACCTAAGTCGACGAAACCCCGAGGCTCTAAGCGTAACCCACAACCAATGAACCCCGAAAGTTCACACACGATGGCGTCACCACACTCCCCTGCTTTCGACCAAGCACAACACTATTAAGCTAATAGCCCTTCGGCTTATCCACAAAATCCCGAAAATATAACGCATGAAGATAACTCCTTACCTAGAGCCGATTTGGTTTCCAACCAAATCCTGAAGCCACACAATGATCTCCCTTGCAATCGGCTAGATCAACAATCAATCCCGAAGATCCACTGAATCTGCTACACTCCTCTCTACAATCGGCCAAACCACAACCTCTTAAATCCCATAGTCATTCGGCATATGGCATAACAATATACGTTGACTCAAATGAAATATAGATCTAGAGTACCACCACTAACCTTAAGAGAATTTGGCAATACCTCAAAAGAGGAGATGATTCGGTAATGGATTACTGCACGAAGTGTCCCGCAGTTCCTCTAAATGAATCGGCTTGGAACAAGAGAAAAAGAAGAAAGTAATCTCAAGGATAGGAAGGGGTGATTCGGCTCTTGAGTAAAGAAGAGGAAGAAGAAGATGGGTCGATTTCAGGAAAAGATGGGGAAGGAAAGTGGAATAAAGATGGATGGATTCGGCTAAGCAAGAGGGTTTCGGCTTATGATCCAAAACTGAGGAAAAGAAATCCAAAGAGAAGAAGATGAAATGATTTTGTTTACAAAGAGTAAACCGAAAAAAAAGAAAAGAGAAAGTGGATATAGAGTTTCGGCACTAGGAGATTGAAAGAAGAAGATGAAGAAATTGCAAGAGAGATGGTAAGATGATTTCGGCTATGGCACAAAACAAAAGACAAGAGCCTAAAGGAGATTCGGCTATGACCTTTTTGAGAGGAGAAAAAGAACTAACCGCATGTAAATTGTGCCCCTGAACACACCCCCATTCGGCACCAAAGAAAAGCAACAATTACAAGGCCCCTAATGCTCTCTACCTAGCCGAATGCTTACTCCTCACCAAAACCACACACCTAAATTCGGCACATCCCCCCTTCTCAACACCAAAACCGATTACTTCCCAAACTCATACCACAACCAAAAATTCGGCTAAGCAAAACCCATTCCTACTCAAACACTTGTCGTCCCCCCCCTTACCCCTTCTTGAAATCCTCTCAACCACTCATTCAAATTGGTTTGAATGAGTCATCTCCACATTTCTCCTCTCCATCCATTCAAACATTTGACCCCTTCATCCTTATCTTCTAGAGTCCCACTTGAGCACTCCTCCTCTAGCTTATGGCGTCAAAAAGAAATAGCAGGGAGTGCAATTCCTGCTGCTCGAACACAGGCACTCCCTCCCTGCATGTGGGGTCATCTTCATGGTGCTTAAGTGGCACCTCCTTGCCATTTTACCAAGGCACTTCTTGTGTCAAAGTTCCCCAATAAATTCCCTTAACCCCTATCTCACTTAGCTCCCTCTTCCCAAGTACTAAAAGTAAAACTTTTGGTCATTGCCCAAGACTATCCCGAGGTCATGCCTAGACCCCAAAACACACCAAACGAACACAGCAGACATATCAACACATGCAAACACCTACAAAATGCAAAGACCCCAATTTAAGGATGTTACAATAAAAGGGTTAATTCTGAATATGTTTAGATCAAGAACCGAGGAAAACAGACTTAGAACGTGGGAAAGCGAAAGTAACCGAGTAGTTGTTCTCGTTTCAGTTAAATCGAATCCGAGGTAAGTCATATTGCAAATAAATGTAATTGTACTGAATTGCGCATATTCATATGACTATTGATGATAATGAATGCTTACGAGATGTTATGTATATGAATTCCTAAGTATGAGAAATCCCGTATGAATTTAGGAATACAAAGGTATCTATTCTGTTTTATCATGTAAGACCACGTCCGGGACATTGGCGTTGATTTGATATTCGTGTAAGACCACGCCTGGGGCGTTGGAATCGATATGAGCTTTACGTGTAAGACCATGTCTGGGACATCGGCATCATTTTGATTCGTGTAAGACCACGTCGGGGACGTTGGCATCGATATGAGATTTACGTATAAGACCATGTCTAGGACATTGGCAATGTATTGATTCGTGTAAGACCCTTTCTGGGACAGTGGCATCGATATCCGATTACATGTAAGACCTCGTCTGGGATGTTGGCATTGTACAATTTTTTTGAGTTTCTGAGAATCCTATTAGATTCCAAACGGTTCAATGAGAAAATCTGAGCTATGAACAATTACGTGAATGTATATTTGTTTCAAGTACGTTTGGTATGTACACTAAATGTGTATAAAAGGTAAGTACCTATATGACTTTGATTTGAAGAAAAGTATGATTGAATATGAGGACGAGAATGAGATGCAAGAATGATTATGAAAGAGTTATGTATATACATATGATTCTTGAATGGATGAATGTGGCAATTGTGGCCAAGTATATGAACCAGAGCAAATATGTGTTAGTTTGTTAAGTAAATGTTATGTGCCAATGTACCTTATGCATATATGCCTTTTATGTTAAGTTTATTTGTATTATGACTTACTAAGCTTTTGGAAAGCTTACTCTGTGTGTGTGTTTTCTCTGTTTTATAGGTCGTCAAAGCTACTGAAGGCTCGGAACCATCAAGGATCGTCATCACACTACTAAAATCATTTTGGCACACTTTGGAAATGTATATAGCTAGATATGGCATGTATAGGCTAGTATTTGATATAAGTTTGTTATATGAACTTAGCCATGTGATTTGGCTGGTTATGAGTTGAGAATTTGCTTGAATGAATGTGATATGTGAAGTATGTTTTTGGCATGGTTAGTTGATATATGAAATGGTCAAGTTTTGATTAAGCGAATGAATGAATTATGCTTGTGATGTGATGAGTTTTAGTCTTGTAATTTGGATGGTTATTTTGGTATGTTATTGGTTGAAAAAAAGGCATGAGATGCCTTGATGATTTTTGCTTGTAGGTAAGACCCATGTGGGTGGCATTTTGGCCTTGCAAATGGCCTATTTTGCCATACGGGCGTGCCTAGTGACATGGGACAAAGTCAGTAGCTAGCATAAGAGTACACGGCCTTGGCACACGGACGTGCCTTGTAGCCGTGTGGTTTTCAACAGGATCGACCATGGCCAAAGTACACGGGCGTGCTTGGTGGCCATGGAGCAAAGTCAGTTTCGACCACGGGGAGGACACACGGGTGTGTCTAGCAGCCGTGGGAGGGACACGACCTGCCCACACGAGCGTGTAACCTTTGAAACTTAGAAAAGTTTTAAATTTTCGTGAAATTTTGTATGTGTTTCGGTTTAATCCCGACCCGGTTTTTAGCATGTTTTAGGTCTCGATGACCTACTAAGGCGACATTATGGTTGAGTTTAATATCAATTGTAAGACATTTCTGTAAACATTTTTGATCTGTTTAGTAATGCCTTTAACCCTAGTCCGGCGAGGATACGGGTTAGAGGTGTTACATCAAATGCTACAAACAGTGGGCCAATTTAGTGGTAAGCCCATGGAAGATCCACATCTCTACCTTTAATTGTTTATGGAGGTGAGTGATTCATTGAAGATAGTCGGTGTGACTGGAGACACACTGAGGTTGAAGTTGTTTTTGTACTCGTTGCGAGATCGAGCACAAGCATGGATCAATTCATTCCCACCAAGTTCCATATCTACATGGCAAGAATTAGCAGAGAGATTTTTTGTTAAGTATTTCCCACCTAGCAAAAACGCTAAGTTGAGGAACAAGATCACAACTTTCCAACAATTGGATGACAAGTTTTTGTATGAGCCTTGGGAGTGATTCAAGGAGTTACTTCATAAGTGTCCTCATCATGGGATTCCTCATTGTATCCAGTTGGAGACATTCTATAATGGTCTTAATGCACATACAAGATTGATGGTAGATGCTTCCGCGAATGGTGCAATTTTGTCTAAGTCTTATAATGAGGATTATGAGATCATCGAGAAGATCGCGAGTAATAACTATCAATGGCCAACAAATCGAACAACTTCAGGAAGACGTGTAGCCGGAGTTCATGAAGTTGACGCCCTCACTCCATTATCAGCTCAGGTATCGTCGATTTCCTCTATGTTAAAATAGCTTACCGCTAATAGAGCAATAATTTTGTAGCTCAGCCACCAAGTCCATTTGAAGCAGTTTCCTGTGTGTACTGTGGGAAAGGTCATTCTTTTGAGAGTTGTCCATCAAATCCCGAGTCAGTGTACTATGTGGATAACCAATATCAAAATAGGAGTGGACAAGGACCCCAGTCCAACTTCTACAATCCTTCATGGCGTAATCATCCTAACTTTTCTTGGAGCAACCAAGGAAATGGACCGAACAACAACTTATTGCAGCAAAGACCCAACCAATCTCAAGGGTTTAATCAGCAAGCTCCAAAACCACCTCATGCTGAGGCATCAAATAGTTTGGAGAACTTGTTGAAAGCGTACATGGCAAAGAATGACGCTTTGATCCAAAGTCAAACAGCAACATTGAAAATTTGGAAAACCAAATAGGTCAGTTAGCTACGGAGCTTCGTAATAGACCATAAGGAACCTTGCCGAACGATACTGAGAATCCAAGAAATTTGGGTAAAGAACATATCAAGGCAGTGGCATTGCGAAGTGGTAAAATTTTGGAACCCCGATTGATTGATGTCGAAGATAAGCTCATTGAGAAGAATCAACCAGCTGTTGAAATTCCTACACCAAAGGAATCAAAATCTATAACCTCTGACAAGGTAAACCCTGACTTAGTGAATTTCGATATTTTAACATCTTCTATGGATGCAGATTTACCTACTCAGAAAATTTGTCTGGTTTAACCGAAAGTTCCATCACCTCTATATCCATAAAGATTGCAGCAACACAAGCAGAAACAGGAGGTTCAATTCAAGAAGTTTTTGGATGTTCTAAAGCAATTACACATCAATATTGGTTGGTGGAGGCTTTAGAATAAATGTCGAATTATGTGAAGTTTATGAAGGATATACTATCTAAGAAGAAACGAATGAGTGAGTATGAGATTGTTGCCTTGACAAAGGAGTGCAGTGCGTTCTTCTAGAACAAACTGCCACCGAAATTGAAAGACCCAGTAAGCTTTACTATACCCTATAACATTGGTGAATCTTACTGTGGTAAAGCTTTGTGTGACTTAAGAGCGAGTATCAACTTCATGCCTAAGTCTATTTTCAAGATGTTAGGGATAGGTGAAGTAAGACCTACAACTATGATGCTTCAGCTAGTAGATCGATCTTTAGCATATCCCGAAGGAAAGATCGAGGATGTTTTGGTAAGAGTTGATAAATTTATTTTTCTTGCTGATTTCCTTGTCATAGATTTTGAATCAGACAAGGAAATGCTGATCATCCTTGGGAGACCTTTCTAAGCCATGGAAAGAACGTTAATTGATGTGCAGAAAGGTGAACTCACCATGCGAGTTCAAGACGATCAGGTAACCTTTAACATTCTTAAAGCGATGAAATTTCCCCAATCCTGCAGGAGAGTGTTCAGTTATTGAAGAGATAGAGACCTTGGTTTCTATGGAAAGCAATATTGAAGAAGATCCATTGGAGAAAGCCTTAGATCTTGACCCTTTTGCGCATGATGGCAATATTTACTGATATGGTTGAAAATTTTGTTGAGGTTTTCATGGATGATTTTTCTGTCTTTAGTAACACTTATGATATATGTTTGAGTAATTTGGCTAAGGTACTTGTAACACCCCTAACCCGTAACCGTCGCCGAACTAGGGTTTAGAGGTATTACTTGACAAAGTTACAAATTGACATTCTCATAAAGATATTAATCGAAGCGTGTACAATGTGATCCTTACTATAATCATAACTTTTCAACATTTTAGATTTTAATTCTAACATAGCCAAATATATGAACATATCCTCTCAATTACTTCACGTCACATTGCAAAAGATTCTTTTATCAAGTTATGTCATCAACAGACAAGTATAAATTAAACACATCTTAACTGAATGTACTATGAATTAATCAGATTTAATATCTCACATGTTATTATTTAATCACATGCTGAATATGTACCTCATAAATTCGACCAAATAATATTACCACTCATCTTATTCAACTGAATGTAAACTCATTATTCGCCACATATACATTTGTTTTTTAATCAAATCTACTCAACCAAATTAAGCAGTCTCACAAGTCAAGCATATATATATATATATAATACAAAAATATATATACACACATTACCGTTATGCACAATTCCATATTTGAATACGGGTTTAAGCATATAATTCTTAAAACATGTTAACTTCATTTGTCTATATCAATAGGACTTGGCCGAATATACTTACATGCTCTACCTAATTGAAATCTCTTTTTATAATTCATTTAACCAAAGCCACATTGAAATATTATAGTCACAAAGATCACTAGTACCATATCAAATACATAAGCTATGCAACTCCTGTAACACATGAGTATAACCAATCGAATGACCACATATTTAGACCTCAATTAAACACTTCAATGATCGACTCCAATATATATACATTAACATTTCTACTAGCACCACCGAATCATGAATAGACAACTCTAGATAACTATCATAACATATATATATACATGCTCAAACTAAGCTTTAAACTTATCTAAAAAAAAAACACTTAACCATTAACAATGGTACGAGCTTAAAAAAAACATATCAAAACACACAAGTAACATATAAGCAAAAGAAATAGCCAATACGCATGGCTACCTTTTAAACAAAATTAAATACCATCGATTTACAACTTAACCTAGCTTATACATGCCTTTCGAATAAAACTAAGTTTGTGAGTACCAAACAGGTTGATAGTGTGGATGACTTTCTTGACGATCCCTCTTGAGTTCGTTGCCTTAACAGATCTATAAAACAAGGAGAACATATCGCACAAGTAAGCTCACTAGCTTAGTAAGTCTCAAGCATTTACGAAACAATAATCATACAATCCAACATTTAGTACATATATATATACATATAAATCAAATTATTCAATACTTTAAAATCCAAATAATTTAACTAAAAATCCAAATAATTTAACTAATAATTCCATTATGGCCGAAATGCCATTTCTTTAACTTAGCATCTATTATTACCCTCGTCGAAATATACCACCCTTTAAAGCATTTTCAGTCTTAAGTATTCACATATTCCATCATTAACAAGTATAATATTTACCTCAATCATATACTATTAGTCATTTATACATATATGCATCTTCGATAACTTTCACCTTTAACCTTTGCACATTTGACCGAATCTCAAGGATATTTCCAAGCTTATATTTCCATATACATATCACACTCATTAATGAATAAATCAAATGCACATATCGTAAAAAAAAAATAACTCATTACTAACAACCTTAACCATTCAACCGCATATGTAATTCGAAAGGAAGATAATCACTTACCTTGTTCCTTGCATCTATAAACCTTTATATTTACCCAAGCATTTTGTTTATTGAAGTATTTAAATTTCACCTTGCAAAGGATTCATAATACGTCACCGGCATTAAGCCTGCTAGACCCGAGGTCAGAATTTGATCACCGGCATTTAGCCTGCTAGGCAGTAAGCCTGATATACATCACCGGCACTAGGCCTGCTAGGCATTTAGCCCGATAAATAACACCGGCACGAGGCCTGCTAGGCTTAAAGCTCGATATAGATATATTTATCAATTCAACACTCATTCCGTAATACCAACAATACAAACAACTCATATACTTCATATTACTTTCACATACCAACCTGAACATACTTATACACTTCTCGTTTTACAAGGTAAGTTCAATTTAATACTATACTCCTACATTCGGCTATTACCTATAAATATACTTTAACTACTCAAGTTTCATTATTCATCAAAATCATAAATAATTCTTTAACTTATAATTGCTTAAGGACTTACCTCGATCGTCGACGGACCGCGTAGACCGGCTATTCGATAACCTTCGTCTTTCCTCGATCCAAATCCGTTTTTCTTTGTTCTTGATCTAAACAGATTAAAATTCAGCTCATTCAAGTACATTTCATCTCAATTTAGTCCTAAAACACATAAATGGGTAAATTACCATTCTACCCTTAATATTTCACATTTTTACAATTTAGTCCTATTTGCATAAAACACAAAATATACAAAATTTCTCAATACTACTCAAGGGCCGAATATGCATAGGGACTATACAAGTCCATTTCTTTCATTTATTTTGCAAATAAGTCCCCTCAAAAATTCATTTTTGCAATTTAGCCCAAAATACTTAAATTTACTAAAATTTCCAATACAAAATATACTAATCTTTAACATATCTTTAATATAAAATCATAAAACATCAAAAACCACAAAAACATAGCAATGGCCAAACATCAAACATGCTTATTTTTTAAAAATTCTAACATGGGTCAACTATGGTTCGAAGCAACGATCTCAAAAACGTAGAAATTAACAAAAACCGAACAAGAACTAACCTTGAAATCAAGCTTATAGGTGCCAAAAATAAAAAGGAATAAAACCTTTCTTCCTTCTCTAATATTCGGCCAAGAACATGAAAGATGATAATGAATTTTCTTTTGTTTTATTTAACATATATTATGTCATTTAGTCATTTACTATTTTAACCTTTATTAATGTTTTAATAATAACATTATAACATGGACAAATTTGCCATATACCGCCCACTTACTCCTAAAATGGGCTATTTACCCTTTTAATACTCCATACTAAAAGGTCATAATCAATTAGGCACTTTTCACTATAGTTTGCAACTTTTACACTTTACGCGATTAAGTCCCTTTTTCTAAATTAAACACATAAACGATTAAATTTTTCTACGAAACTTTCACACACATAATTTCACATATAATGAACATAAAATATAATATTTTAATATTTCTAGGACTCGGATTTGTGGTCCCGAAACCACCGTTCCGATTAGGGTCAAATTCGGTCTGTTACAACTCTCCCCCTTTAGGGATTTTCGTCCCCAAAAATCTTACCGTTAAACAAAGTCGGGTATTGTTGCCTCATTGAATCCTCAGGCTCCCACATAGCCTCTTCAACTCCGTGCCGATGCCATAGTACTTTCACTAATGGAATTCTCTTGTTTCTCAACTCTTTCATTTCTCGAGCTAAAATACAGATCGGATCCTCCTCAAACGTCATATTGGATCAAATTTCAACCTCAAACGGAGTGATCACATGTGACGGGTCTGATCTATATTTACAAAGCATCGAAACGTGAAATACGTCGTGTATCTTTTCTAACTCCAAGGGCAACTTCAATCTATAAGCAATAGGTCCAATACGTTCAATGATTTTATAAGGTCCGATGAATCTTGGACTAAGTTTGCCTTTCCGACCAAATCGGAGTACTTTCTTCCACGGAGAAACTTTCAAGAATACCCGATCTCCGATCTGGAATTCAATGTCTTTGCGTTTCAAATCAGCATAAGACTTTTGACGATCCGAGGCAACTTTCAAACTATCTCTGATTGTAGCCACTTCCTGTTTCGTCTCTTTAATCAAATCAACCCCGTGTATCTTATTTTCACTGAGCTCGGTCCAGTACAACAGTGTACGACACTTGCGGCCATACAGAGCTTCGTAAGGTGCCATTTTGATACTCGATTGAAAATTGTTATTATAAGCAAATTCAATCAAAGGTAAGTGTCTTTCCCACATACCTTCAAACTCAAGGACGCAACATCTCAACATATCCTCAAGTATCTGAATAGTGCGTTCAGACTGACCATCTGTCTGTGGATGAAAGGCTGTACTAAAATGAAGTTTAGTACCTAAAGCATCTTGCAACTTCTTCCAAAACCGCGATGTGAATCTCAGGTCTCTGTCTGAAATAACGAAATTCGGTACACCATGCAACCTCACAATCTGTGATACATACAATTCAGCAAGTTTGTCAAGGGAATAGTCCGTACGAACCGGTACAAAGTGAGCTGACTTGGTCAGTCTATCCACTATAACCCAGACTACATCTTTCTTGCTCTGTGTCGTAGGCAAACCAGATACAAAATCCATAGTGACTCTATCCCATTTCCATTCAGCTATCATGATCGGCTGAAGTAACCCAGAAGGCACCTGATGCTCTGCTTTTACTTGCTGACAAATTAAGCACTTCGAAACAAATTTAGATATATCCCGTTTCATGCCAGGCCACCAATAGAACTGTTTTAAATCATTATACATTTTCGTGCTACCCGAATGTATCGATAGTCAACTATTATGAGCCTCGTTCAGAATCATCTGAATCAAATCCACATTCTTCGGAACACATATTCAACCTTTGAAGTTCAAACAATCATTTGCATCAATTTGAAACTCTGACTCTGCATCATTTTCACACTAAGCTCGTCTAGAAATCAAGTCTTTGTCAATTCTTTGTGCATCACAAATTTGTTGAATAAACATCGGTCTTGCTTATAACTCGGCTATGATCAAACCATCACCAGACATAACCATATGTGCGTTCAACGCACGAAGAGCAAACAATGATTTTCGACTTAATGCATCTGCAACAACGTTAGCTTTCCCTGGATGGTAGTCAATCACCAATTCATAATCTTTCAACAGTTCTAACCATCTGCGTTGTCTCAAATTCAGATCTTTTTGAGTCATCAAATACTTCAGACTTTTGTGACCTGAATAAACATGACATTTTTCGCCGAACAAGTAATGACGCCATATTTTCAAAGCAAAAACAATAGCTGCAAGCTCCAAATCATGAGTCGGATAATTTCTTTTGTGGGGCTTCAATTGTCTCGAAGCGTAGGCTATGACTTTGCCTTCCTGCATCAAAACACAACCCAAACCATTCAA
Source organism: Gossypium australe (assembly GCA_005393395.2). Classification (NCBI taxonomy): domain Eukaryota; kingdom Viridiplantae; phylum Streptophyta; class Magnoliopsida; order Malvales; family Malvaceae; genus Gossypium; species Gossypium australe. Next base: position 61,200,775 of record CM016615.1, read on the forward strand.
AGAAGCGCCACTATAAACAATAAATTCTTTACCCGATTCAGGCTGAGCTAACACTGGAGCTTCGGTCAAAAGGGCTTTCAACTCATCAAAACTTCTCTGACATTTTTCTGACCATTCGAACTTAACATTTTTTGCAACAGCTTTGTCAAAGGTGTAGCTATCATGAAAAAGCCTTTGACGAATCGTCTGTAGTATCCCGCAAGTCCCAAAAAGCTCCGAATTTCGGAGACATTCTTTGGTGGTTTCCAATCAAGTATAGCCGATATTTTGTTCGGATCAACCCGAATACCTGAAGTTGAAACAACATGACCCAAAAAGCTGACTTTCTTCATCCAAAACTCACACTTACTAAACTTTGCATACAACTGCCGATCTCGCAAAGTTTGTAGCACTAGTCTCAAATGCTCGGCATGCTCAGTTTCATCCTTGGAGTAGATCAGAATATCATCAATAAACACTACTACAAACCGATCCAAAAACTGTCTGAAAACCCGATTCATCAGATCCATAAAAACAGTAGGTGCATTAGTAAGTCCGAAAGGCATAACCAAAAATTCAAAATGTCCGTACCTCGTTCGAACTGCAGTCTTTGGCACATCTGTATCTCTGACTCTAACTGATAATAACCCAGTCTCAGATCTATCTTTGAGAATACTGAAGCTCCCTTTAACTGGTCAAACAAATCATCAATTCGAGGTAATGGGTATTTATTCTTTATTGTAACTTTATTCAGCTGCCAATAATCAATACACATTCGCATAGTCCCGTCTTTCTTTTTCACAAACAGAACTGGTGCACCCCAAGGAGAGAAACTCAGTCGTGCAAAGCCCTTATCTGTCAACTCTTGCAACTGTGCTTTCAACTCTTTCAACTCAGTAGGTGCCATCCGATATGGAGCTATCGAAATCGGAGTAGTCCCCGATACTAGTTCAATGCCAAACTCAATACCTCGTACTAGCGGTATAGATTCGATCTATTTCTCAGACACTTTATTATCCAACACATAAGCCAAGTAAGTTTCACATCCTTTTCTCACATACTTTCGAGCTAGCATCGAAGATATTACTGTAGGCAACTCACTTAAATCAGTAGATTCAACCCGAATGATTTCACCGTTTTGACATCTCAAATCAATAATCTTTCTTTTGCAATTCACCACTGCATCATATAAAGTTAACCAGTCCATTCCCAAAATTATATCGAACTTGTCGAAAGGCAACAACATTAAATCAGCTGGGAAGCAAGAATCCTGAATCATCAACGGGCAACTTTTACACACTTTATCAACAAATACACAGCGACCCAAAGGGTTGGACACACGAATCACAAACTCAGTAGACTCAACAGGTAGAGTCTTACTGGATACTAGAGTTTCACACACATATGAATGAGTTGACCCAGGATTAATCAATGCAATCACAGAAGTATCATAAAAAGTGAAAAGTACCAGTGATAACATCTGGGGAAGAAGCTTCCTCTCGGGCACGAATAGCATATGCTCTAGCTGGTGCACGAGCCTCCGATCTAACTGCAGTATCTTTAGCTCCCTTCTGACTACCACTAACATTTCCCGAATGTCTAGGTGGTCTGCCTCGCACTGACACATTGCTCGGCCTGATATTCTGAACTGTATTCTGCTCGGCTAACGTCAGACATTCCCTGATAAAATGATCTGACGATCCACATTTAAAGCAAGACCGATCACGGAATATACAACTCCCAGAATGCCATTTACCACAGTGCTTGCATTCAACTCGATTCTGTGGAACGCTACCAACACTGGCCATCGAGGTAGCTCGAGAACTCACTGGGGGTCGGTCTCATCTAGACATATCCGAAGTAACTTTATGTCGGCTAAAGTCATCTCTGAACTTTTTAGATACAGATTGGAAAGCCTTACTCGATGATCTCTTACGAGTATCTCTAGCCTCCATCTCAGCTTTTCTTTTCTCTTTTCCAAGTTCTTCAGCTTTGCAAGCTCGTTCGACAAGTACTACAAACTCTTTGATTTCAAGAATACCAACAAGCAACTTTATATCTTCATTCAAGCCGTCTTCAAACCTTTTGCACATAATCGCTTCAGTTGATATACACTCTCGGGCATATCGGCTCAATCTAACAAATTTTCGCCCATATTCAGTCACAGTCATGCGGCCCTGTTTTAGCTCCAGAAATTCTTTCCGTTTCTGGTCAATGAATCTCTGGATGGTATATTTCTTGCGGAATTCATTCTAAAAGAAATCCCACGTCACTTTTTCTTTCGGAACCACTGACACTAGTGTATTCCACCAATGATATGCAGTGTCCCGAAGTAAAGATATAGCACATTTCCAACATTCATCTGGAGTGCAGGATAGCTCATCAAGTACCCTAATAGTGTTATCAAGCCACATCTCAGCCCGTTCTGCATCATCGTCATTATTAGCTTTGAATTCTTCAGCCCTATATTTTTTAATTTTATCAACAGGAGGCCGACTAGATCTCACCGGATCTATCATCGGAGGTGCTGAAGGTATCAGAGTTGGATTATTCGGGGGTGGAGGTTGTTGTACAGCCAGATTATTCTGAAAACTGGGTAAACCATTCATTCATCATCTGGTAGAAGGCTTGTTTAGCCTCCCCCTCATGGCTACCCGAAACTGGTCGAGAGTCTACTGGCGTTGATCCGTGTGCACGATCAGGTGCTACACTCTCTACATCATCAGCTACGGCTCTGTCAGGATCGGAATCCATTTACTATATAAAACACAATTCGGAATGTCAGAAGTCACCACACTATCAAATATACATAAAAGACATGTGTAACTAGACTCACAAGCGCTACGGTAGTCCTAGAATCGACTAAACCGTAAGCTCTGATACCAATAAAATGTAACACCCCTAACCCGTAACCGTCGCCAAACTAGGGTTTAGAGGTATTACCTGACAAAGTTACAAATTGACATTCTCATAAAGATATTCAATTTAATCGAAGCATGTACAATGCGATCCTTACTATAATAATAACATTTCAACATTTTAGATTTTAATTCTAACATAGCCAAATATATGAACATATCCTCTCAATTACTTCACGTCACATTGCAAAAGATTCTTTTATCAAGTTATGTCATCAACAGACAAGTATAAATTAAACACATCTTAACTGAATGTACTATGAATTAATCAGATTTAATATATCACATATTATTATTTAATCACATGCTGAATATGTACCTCATAAATTCAGCCAAATAATATTACCACTCATCTTATTCAACCGAATGTAAACTCATTATTCGCCACATATACATTTGTTTTTTAATCAAATCTACTCAACCAAATTAAGTAGTCTCACAAGTCAAGCATATATATATATAATACAAAAATATATATACACACATTACCGTTATGCACATTTCCATATTTGAATACGGGTCTAAGCATATAATTCTTAAAGCACGGTAACTTCATTTGTCTATATCAATAGGACTTGGCCGAATATACTTACATGCTCTACCTAATTGAAATCTCTTTTTATAATTCATTTAACCAAAGCTACATTGAAATATTATAGTCACAAAGATCACTAGTACCATATCAAATACATAAGCTATGCAACTCCTGTAACACATTAGTATAACCAATCGAATGACCACATATTCGGACCTCAATTAAACACTTCAATGATTGACTCTAATATATATACATTAACATTTTTACTAGCACCACCGAATCATGAATAGACAACTCTAGATAACTATCATAACATATATATATATACATGCTCAAACTAAGCTTTAAACTTATCTAAAAAAAAACACTTAACCATTAACAATGGTACGAGCTTAAAAAAAAACATATCAAAACACACAAGTAACATATAAGCAAAAGAAATAGCCAATACGCATGGCTACCTTTTAAACAAAATTAAATACCATCGACTTACAACTTAACCTAGCTTATACATGCCTTTCGAATAAAACTAAGTTTGTGAGTACCAAACAGGTTGATAGTGTGGATGACTTTCTTGACGATCCCTCTTGAGCTCGTAGCCTTAACAGAATCTATAAAACAGAGGAGAACATATCGCACAAGTACGCTCACTAGCTTAGTAAGTCTCAAGCATTTACGAAACAATAATCATACAATCCAACATTTAGTACATATATATATATATATATAAATCGAATTATTCAAGACTTTAAAATCCAAATAATTTAACTAAAAATCCAAATAATTTAACTAATAATTCCATTATGGCCGAAATGCCATTTCTTTAACTTAGCATCTATTATTACCCTTGTCGAAATATACCACCCTTTAAAGCATTTTAAGTCTTAAGTATTCACATATTCCATCATTAACAAGTATAATATTTACCTCAATCATATACTATTAGCCATTTATACATATATGCATCTTCGATAACTTTCACCTTTAACATTTGCACATTTGACCGAATCTCAAGGATATTTCCAAGCTTATATTTCCATATACATATCACACTCATTAATGAATAAATCAAATGCACATATCGTAAAAAAAATAACTCATTACTAACAACCTTAACCATTCAACCACATATGTAATTCGAAAGGAAGATAATCACTTACCTTGTTCCTTGCATCTATAAACCTTTATATTTACCCGAGCATTTTGTTTATTGAAGTATTTACATTTCACCTTGCAAAGGATTCATAATAAGTCACCGACATTAAGCCTGCTAGACCCGAGGTCTGAATTTGATCACCGGCATTTAGCCTGCTAGGCAATAAGCCTGATATACATCACCGGCACAAGGCCTGCTAGGCATTTAGCCTGATAAATAACACCGGCACGAGGCCTGCTAGGCATAAAGCCCGATATAGATATATTTATCAATTCAACACTCATTCTGTAATACCAACAATACAAACAACTCATATACTTCATATTACTTTCACATACCAACCTGAACATACTTATACACTTCTCGTTTTACAAGGTAAGTTCAATTTAATACTATACTCCTACATTCGGCTATTACCTATGAATATACTTTAACTACTCAAGTTTCATTATTCATCATAATCATAAATAATTCTTTGCTTAAGGACTTACCTCGACCATCGACGGACCGCGTAGACCGGCTATTCGCTAACCTTCGTCTTTCCCCGGTCCAAATTCGTTTTTCTTTGTTCTTGATCTAAACAGATTAAAATTCAGCTCATTCAAGTACATTTCATCTCAATTTAGTCCTAAAAGACATAAATGGGTAAATTACCATTCTACCGCTAATATTTCACATTTTTACAATTTAGTCCTATTTGCATAAAACACAAAATATAAAAAATTTCTCAATACTACTCAAGGGCCGAATATGCATAGGGACTATACAAGTCCATTTCTTTCATTTATTTTGCAAATAAGCCCCCTCAAAAATTCATTTTTTCAATTTAGCCTAAAATACTTAAATTTACTAAAATTTCCAATACAAAATATACTAATCTTTAACATATCTTTAATATAAAATCATAAAACATCAAGAACCACAAAAACATAGCAAAGTCCAAACATCAAGCATGCTTAATTTTTTTTGAAAATTCTAACATGGGTCAGCTATGGTTCGAAGCAACGATCTCAAAAACGTAAAAATTAATAAAAACTGAACAAGAACTAACCTTGAAATCAAGCTTATAGGTGCCGAAAATAAAAAGAAATAAAACCTTTCTTCCTTCTCTAATATTCGGCCAAGAACATGAAAGATGATAATGAGTTTTCTTTTGTTTTATTTAACATATATTATGTCATTTAGTCATTTACTATTTTAACCTTTATTAATGTTTTAATAATAACATAATAACGCGGACAAATTTGCCATATACCATCCACTTACTCCTAAAATGGGCTATTTACCCTTTTAATACTCCATACTACAAAGCCATAATCAATTAGGCCCTTTTCACTATAGTTTGCAACTTTTACACTTTACGCGATTAAGTCCCTTTTTCTAAATTAAACACATAAACGATTAAATTTTTCTACGAAACTTTCACACACATAATTTCACATATAATGAACATAAAATATAATATTTTAATATTTCTCGGACTCAGATTTGTGGTCCCGAAACCACCGTTCTGATTAGGGTCAAATTCGGTCTGTTACAGTACCCCACAAATGATGCTAAGGTAGTCATGCGATTCCTATATAAGCATGTGTTTACACAATTTGGGACACCAAGAGCTATTATTAGTGATGAAGGTTCTCACTTTGTGAACAAATGGCTTAACTGGTTGCTTGACAAATATGATATGGAGCACAAGATTACTATTGCCTATCACCCCCAGTCTAATGGGCAAGTTGAAAGAGTGAATCGTGAAATCAAAGGTATCCTTGAAAAGGTAGTACGCCTTAGCAGAAAAGATTGGTCTCGAAGGCTCGATGATACAGTATGGGCCTATCGAACAACATTTAAGACTCCGTTAGGAATGACTCCTTATCGGTTAGTCTTTGGAAAGGCATGTCATTTGCCAATAGAGTTGGAGAATAAAGCTCACTGGGCTTTGAAGCAGTTAAACTTTGATCTTAAGCAAGCCGTGTAACAGCTCGATTTAAGGGCTAGTCGGAACAGTGATCTCGGGATCACTAAATCCGAGGTTTGAGAAATTATTTTTTTCATGATATTTTATGAGTTAGATTATGATTGTATAAGTACATGAAAATTTTGGTATTTTAATTTTAGCGATTTCTTGCTTAATCGCGAAAAAGGACTAAATCGCATAAAGTGCGAAAGTTCCATTTTAGAAGCTAAAGGAGTTCAATAGCTAAAGAACATTAATTTGAGGTCTTTAAAGAGCAATTAGACCCCCAAGAATAGAATGGCCGGCCATAGGAGACAAACATTGTCAAATTGGTCAAAGTTGTTGATATTAGGTAGACTAAATTGGTGTTTTACATTAAAATAAAGAAAAAGAAGATATCATCTTTTTTCCTTTTCTTCTCCACCAAAAATTGGCAGCCAACTAAGGGGTTTGAGAGCTCATATTTTTAGCAAGCTTCTCTCCTTGCTAGTAAGTATTCTAGTGATCATTTCTTGATAAAAATTGTACTTTTGCGACCCCTAAAGCTTAAGCTTTCTAAAGAGAGGACTATCCTGCAATATGGTGAAAAGTTTAGGGTTTTTCCATGAGAGCTTTTATGTTGTTTGCTGCATTTTTATGGAAGAAAATAAGTCTTAGTTGTTAGATAAACAACTTTTGTAAGAGGTGTTATCATGAAAACACCTAAATGGACCTTGTTGTAAAGGTTATAAAGTTTGTAGAAAATGTGTGAAATGTTGGGTTTTGATGATAGTTATAAGAGAAATAAATGTTCACCTAGGCTTTTTAAAGGTAGAAATTTGATTAGAATTGATTTTCAAGCCTAAGGGTAAAATGGTCATTTTGCCAAAGTCTAAAGGCAAAATAGTAATTTTGCCAAAGCATATTTTTAAAATGCTTTTATTAATGTGATGATTGAAACGAGCTAATTTGCTATTATAGAGCAAGAAGAACCAAGAACTAATCTCGATCGTGGAAAGAATAAAGTCTCGGACTAGATCGACGATCTAGCTTATTTTGAAGTCGAGGTAAGTTTGTATGTGATGATTCAATATTTATGCTAGCATGTTTGAGAATGTTTGATATTATAACAACATTCAATGAAATTGAATATTAGTGTTATATGAGAAAGATGATAAAAGTTGAGATGTTGAAGTCCCGGTAGGACTATAATAAGTGTGAAAAATGCTATCATCAAGTTATGAGATGAACAAGGTCCCGTGTAAGACCATGTCCGAGACATGGCCTCAGTGCCAAATTAAGATTTCGTATAAGACCATATCCGGGATATGGCATTGACACTCAGAAATGACCACACGTAAGACCACATCCAGGATGTGGTATTGGTTTCGTGTTATGTTAATGTTTATGAATATACATCCTTGAGTATCCCTAGTGAATTATCGGGATGAATTGATTAGCTTAGAAATAGTGAAGAGGATTTTACTAAAGTTATGTGATTGAGTTAACACAGGTACTCGTGAATAATTAATGAAGAAAAAATTACGATATGTGGCATGGTATGTGCTAGATAAGGGCAAGTATGAGTATGTACAAATATGGCAAGAAGCATATGACGTGTATGGTTAATTATTGCCATGGATGGATTATATTGTGAGCTTATTGTTGCCATTTAATTCCATGCAAACTTACTAAGCTTTATGCTTACTCCTTTTCATTGCCCTTTTTCCTTGTAGTATTGTAAAGTTAGCTCGAGAATTCGCGGACGTCAGAATTAGAGATCACACTATCGACCACAACTTGGTATAGCCAAATTAGATTTATTCTAAATATTGCATGTATATGACTTGAGTATTTTGTTATGTCATATTGGTAAGTCGAATGTGTTGGCTACTAAGGTTGTTCCAATTCATTTTGTAAAGGATCATTAAAGTTGGGCCAATACTTGGCTAATTCTTATGTTTAATGAAGATGAATTTCATGAAGTGTATGCTTTTGAGGATGTAGTGATTCTTTTTGAGTTCATAGTCGTACCATTTGGTCATCTTATATATTGAAATGTTTTGGTATGAGTGTGATTACTTGATAGGGTGGCAAATGGCTTGGTAGATAGCCATCTAATTGTCCACATAGGTGGACACACGGGCGTGTGTCTGGCCGTGTGTGACACACGGTCAGCCCTATGGGCGTGTTGATCGGCCGTGTGTCCCCTTGCATGCTAGAATTGCAAGTCAGTATGCTCAGTAGTAAACACATGGGCAGAGACCTGGTCGTACAGCTCAGCCATGTGGGAGGCACGGCCAATGACATGGGCGTGTGCCCAGGCCGTGTCAAGTCTACACCTTAAATGTGGGATTTAATTCGACACACGGTCTAAGGACATGGGCGTGTGCCTTGGCTGTGTGACCATAGTGAGATGATGATGTCATAAATAGAATGCCAAGGTTTTGGCACACAGGCCGAAAAATGGGCGTGTGTCCGACCATGTGAAATAAGTCAGTGTCGACCATGAGTGAGGGACATAAGCGTGTGTGACCACATGTAACATCCCGAAAATGGGCCTAGTAGGATTGGACTTGGGCTTAGGAGTGTTTAAAATCTTCAGGATTAAGAGAATGGTGTTTTTGCAAATTGGATTTATTAATTAAGTGGATTTGGAAGGTTACGAGGTTTTTATGAATTCTCGGGTTTAATTGGGTTTTAGGAAAAATTAGAGTATTATTTTTATTATTTGTGTTGGCTCGGGTATGAATTTTTGTGTGTTTAGCATAGTCTTGTGAAGGCTTGATTTTATTTATGAAGCTAGAATAATTCTTAGTATTGTATATTTAGTGAAGTGGATTAGGTGAACCTGACACTTAAGTTACTTTAAGTGTTAAATTCTAGCACATGAGGAGCTAGTAGCAAGATGGTTAGGACGCAGGAGGAGTTGCTTGAAAGAAGTGGTTCGAGTTGCTTGGAGAGCATTTTGAAGACTTTATTTTTATGTATCATAGCATTAAGTGTCGGTCAAACTCTAATTATGATAGGGTGGACTTTCAATTTTATGGTAAGTTGAATAGCAAAATAGGAAAGCTTGTATTTTGGGATAAGAATCTTGAGGTTTATGGAAGGATGGGGGGACATAAGGCTTGGCTTAAGGAAGTTGTTTTGGAAACTATTCCAAGGCCATTAGTGCATGAATGTGGACGGCATGTGTGGCTAGGGGGGTGGCCGAATGTTGATAGGAAGTTTGGGGGGGAATAGTTGGTCAACTTTAACATTTTGTGCACCTTTTTACATTTTCTTTTCCTCTCCAAAAACTCCCTCTTTGGCCGATTGTACCTTAGGCATTTTGTGCAATTTTGCTTTTGATTTAGCTCTCATTTGTGTTTGAACCAAATACTATTTTCTTTCTCTCTTTTTTCCTTTTGAAACTGAAACCACATTTTGCATTTTGTGCACTTTTCTTTTCGGCAAACTAGGTGCTTGGCCGAACCTTTTGTTTTCTCATCTCTTTCTTTTCTTTCTTTTGGCAATTTCTCAAAACCACATTTCCTTTTTCACTCCCTCTTGGCCGAATCTTCCTCCTTCCCAAATCCCATTTCTTTTTCATTTGCTCAAAGTTAAAAACATCCATTTCCACTCTATTTTCTTTTTCTATTTTCTTCTTTCTTCCATTTTCGAATCATCTTTCTCCTATTTCATTTTTCACTTTCATTTTCTTTTCTTTTTACTCCACCATAGCCGAATATTCTTTCTCTCTTTTGGGGTTATTTTGGCCGAATATTATCAAGGGTAGATTCTCTTTGGTTTTCTTCAATCGATTTTGGAAGATAGGTAAGTATTCATGGCCGTACGTTCTTTAATTCTTTTCTCTTTTCTAAGTCATTTTCTTGTGGACAAAGGCCGAATCCTTGGGCATTTGTTGCAAGGTTCTAACTATTATTAGGAACCGATTATTCTTTTAGGCTCTTTGGGACTTTGAAAGCAATCGATCTAAGCCTTACTTCTCTAGCGATCAAAGGTTGGTAAGTCAAGGGGTAAGGATTCTTGACGATTCATCATTCTTTTGAAAAGACTAAAGCTATTGGGATTAAGGTGTTATTAGCCGATTGGTGTTGCTTAAAGTTTTGTGTTTTGGCCGAATGTAGGACAAGGTGATCTAGTGCGGTAGATCGGGCCTTTGGAAGTTAGTATTTACGTTAGTGAAAGGTGTGTATCTTACACACTATAACTCGGTATATATATATATATATTTATATATGTGTGTTAATAACTATTCATGTTGTTAAAGCCGTAAACTATGAGATCTTGATATGATACCTTGATGGGTATGAACAAGGATACGGGTAAGTCTGTTTCGATATGATGTTGCTATATGTTGTTTAATATCACGATCTACGATATATATATATTGGTTACATGTTCATATCAAAGTATTATGACATGATTTGTTTATCTAATGCATTGGTATGGGCGATATGAGAGGAGGGGGAAGGATTTGATATCCGTGTCTTTGGGACACCAGAGGTTTGGCACCTCCAGTGGTTTGGTACCACATTTATTTTGTGTCTTTGGGACACAAGAGGTTTGGCACCTCATAGCAACTCGTCCCTATGGTCTAGCACCACCGTGGGTTGGCCCCACTTTTGAGATATGGGATCGTCGTCAGTGATTTGGTATCACACGTGGGTTGGCCCCACACTTGGATCGTTGATATTTTGTGTCTTTGGGACACCAGAGGTTTGGCACCTCATAGCGACTCGTCCCTGTGGTTTAACACCACTGTGGGTTGGCCTCACTTTTGAGATATGGGATCGCCGCCAGTGATTTGGTATCACACGTGGGTTGGCCCCACAGATGGATTATTCGTGACTTTGGGTCACCAGTGGTTTGGCACCACCAGTGGTTTGGTACCACACGGGGTAGAAAAGGAGTTATGGATGGCTAGGTTGGGTGCATTTTATATATATAAATATATACATTGCTTGGTTATAAATTGTGTAAGTATGTTGAATTAACCGGGGGAAGGATTTATGCACTGAGTCTTGGTGACTCACCTTCTCCCTTATCTTTACAGGTGACTCGTAGATCGCGGATGAGGAGCCGGATGAACTCGAGGTGGCCATGCATTAAATAAATTTGGTTCTACATGAACTTTGGTTTGGGTACTTTACCTTATTTAAATTTGGTTTCATATTTATTTTGGGTTTGTAATAAGGCCATTTAAATTATGATTTTGGATTATTTATATGCTTTGGATATGTTTTAAATATGGCTTAGAAATTATATGATTATATATTATTTGAGCACGAAGTTTTCTAAACTACAAAACGAATTAGTTTTCAAAATCTCACCATCGGGTAATAATAAAAATTGTTTGATAGTAAAATTTCAACTTAAGTGTTTTTCGACAACTTAAATGTTTTACAAATTGAAGTTTCTATTCTCAAATGCAAACGGTTTACAAAGTAATAATTCGGGATTGTCAACTTAGTTTTAAAAGATTTACTTACGGGATTTTAAAAGTAAATTATCATGCACCTATTTTTCTAAAATTAAATCGGTAACTCAATTTTGTTCAAAACGTTTTCCTCTGTGGCATACCAGATTCGGTCATGGCGCATTGACCGGGTTTGGGGTGTTACAAATTGGTATCAGAGCTAAGTTCAAAAGCTCAGCTGTGGACCCAAGGCCCAAAATGTTTTAAAGTATGGTCTTAAAATGTTTTTGTTTAAAATTATATGATTTGAAAGGCATGGCACCGAGTCTCCGGCACCAATCCGCCCAGGTAAGTACTTCAAATTGTTGTTTTTGATGATATGATGATGATGGCATGACTGTATAGTAGTAGGAACTACTCTAGAGACCCAAAACTATAGGTTGGATGTACTCGCGAAACAACTTCTTATTAAAACTATTCATAAAACTGCGTTTTAAAGATAGTGGAATAATGACTAATGCATAAACCTTTTAAATTAGATAAGTCGAGACGTTAGACATGAGCACTCGAGATCGTGGTCGTCATGGACGTAGCAAAGGTCGAGGTGTTAGGGCTAGATCTTCGGCACCGAGGCATATTTCCGAAAAGAGGCGTTAGCATCTCTAGTGGTTGAGACGGGGTCTCATGATCGAGTTGGGATTGATGAGCTGACTCAGATAGTTAAGGAAGTATTGGAGGAGGTTAGGATATGCTTGAGATGCGGGACTAAGGAGCATAAGGCTCGGGATTGTTTCCTCACTCTCAAGTCATGTATGTTTTGGTTGGAAGTGATGATTGAATGTAGGAAAATTTTTGGTATAAGTGGTAGATAACGGTTTGCTATTATGGATTAGATGTTTGGTTGTGTGAAAAAGGATTCAAGATTATGTGAAAAAGTACATTGTGGTTTTTAAGGGCAGAGTGCGCAGCGAAAGCATAGTGGTGTGATTTGAGCAGTGTGTTGGAAATTTCGAGGACAAAATTTTTTTTTGGAGGGTAGAATTGTAACATCCCGAAATTGGGCCTAGTAGGATTCGGCTTGGGCTTAGGAGTGTTTAAAATCTTCAGGATTAAGAGAATGGTGTTTTTGCAAATTGGATTTATTAGTTAAGTGGATTTGGAAGGTTACGAGGTTTTTATGAATTCTCGGGTTTAATTGGTTTTAGGAAAAATTAGAGTCTTATTTTTATTATTTGTGTTGGCTCAGGTATGAATTTTTGTGTGTTTAGCATAGTCTTGTGAAGGCTTGATTTTATTTATAAAGCTAGAATAATTCTTAGTATTGTATATTTATTGAAGTGGATTAGGTGAACCTGACACTTAAGTAATTTAAGTGTTAAATTCTAGCACATGAGGAGCTAGTAGCAAGATGGTTAGGACGCAGGAGGAGTTGCTTGAGGGAAGTGGTTCGAGTTGCTTGGAGAGCATTTTGAAGACTTTATTTTTATGTATCATAGCATTAAGTGGAGGGTAGAATTGTAACATCCCGAAATTGGGCCTAGTAGGATTCGGCTTGGGCTTAGGAGTGTTTAAAATCTTCAGGATTAAGAGAATGGTGTTTTTGCAAATTGGATTTATTAGTTAAGTGGATTTGGAAGGTTACGAGGTTTTTATGAATTCTCGGGTTTAATTGGTTTTAGGAAAAATTAGAGTCTTATTTTTATTATTTGTGTTGGCTCAGGTATGAATTTTTGTGTGTTTAGCATAGTCTTGTGAAGGCTTGATTTTATTTATAAAGCTAGAATAATTCTTAGTATTGTATATTTATTGAAGTGGATTAGGTGAACCTGACACTTAAGTAATTTAAGTGTTAAATTCTAGCACATGAGGAGCTAGTAGCAAGATGGTTAGGACGCAGGAGGAGTTGCTTGAGGGAAGTGGTTCGAGTTGCTTGGAGAGCATTTTGAAGACTTTATTTTTATGTATCATAGCATTAAGTGTCGGTCAAACTCTAATTATGATAGGGTGGACTTTCAATTTTATGGTAAGTTGAATAGCAAAATAGGAAAGCTTGTATTTTGGGATAAGAATCTTGAGGTTTATGGAAGGATGGGGGGACATAAGGCTTGGCTTAAGGAAGTTGTTTTGGAAACTATTCCAAGGCCATTAGTGCATGAATGTGGACGGCATGTGTGACTAGGGGGTGGCCGAATGTTGATAGGAATTTTGGGGGGGAATAGTTGGTCAACTTTAACATTTTGTGCACCTTTTTACATTTTCTTTTCGTCTCCAAAAACTCCCTCTTTGGCCGATTGTACCTTAGGCATTTTGTGCAATTTTGCTTTTGATTTAGCTCTCATTTGTGTTTGAACCAAATACTATTTTCTTTCTCTCATTTTTCCTTTTGAAACCGAAACCACATTTTGCATTTTGTGCACTTTTCTTTTCGGCAAACTAGGTGCTTGGCTGAACCTTTTGTTTTCTCATCTCTTTCTTTTCTTTCTTTTGGCAATTGCTCAAAACCACATTTCCTTTTTCACTCCCTCTTGGCCGAATCTTCCTCCTTCCCAAATCCCATTTCTTTTTCATTTGCTCAAAGTTAAAAACATCCATTTCCACTCTAGTTTCTTTTTCTATTTTCTTCTTTCTTCCATTTTCGAATCATCTTTCTCCTATTTCATTTTTCACTTTCATTTTCTTTTCTTTTTACTCCACCATAGCCGAATCTTCTTTCTCTCTTTTGGGGTTATTTTGGTCGAATATTATCAAGTGTAGATTCTCTTTAGTTTTCTTCAATCGATTTTGGAAGATAGGTAAGTATTCATGGCTGTACGTTCTTTAATTCTTTTCTCTTTTCTAAGTCGTTTTCTTGTGAACAAAGGCCGAATCCTTGGGCATTTGTTGCAAGGTTCTAACTATTATTAGGAACCGATTATTCTTTTTGGCTCTTTGGGACTTTGGAAGCAGTCAATCTAAGCCTTACTTCTCTAGCGATCAAAGGTTGGTAAGTCAAGGGGTAAGGATTCTTGACGATTCATCATTCTTTTGAAAAGACTAAAGCTATTGGGATTAAGGTGTTATTAGCCGATTGGTGTTGCTTAAAGTTTTGTGTTTTTGCCGAATGTAGGACAAGGTGATCTAGTGCGGTAGATCGGGCCTTTGGAAGTTAGTATTTGCGTTAGTGAAAGGTGTGTATCTTACACACTTATAACTCGGTATATATATATATATTTATATATGTGTGTTAATAACTATTCATGTTGTTAAAGCCGTAAACTATGAGATCTTGACATGATACCTTGATGGGTATGAACAAGGATACGGGTAAGTCCGTTTCGATATGATGTTGCTATATGTAGTTTAATATCACGATCTACGATATATATATATATATATATATTGGTTACATGTTCATATCAAAGTATAATGACATGATTTGTTTATCTAATGCATTGGTATGGGCGATATGAGAGGAGGGGGGAAGGATTTGATATCCGTGTCTTTGGGACACCAGAGGTTTGGCACCTCCAGTGGTTTGGTACCACATTTATTTTGTGTCTTTGGGACACCAGAGGTTTGGCACCTCATAGCGACTCGTCCCTGTGGTCTAGCACCACCGTGGGTTGGCCCCACTTTTGAGATATGGGATCGTCACCAGTGATTTGGTATCACACGTGGGTTGGCGCCACACTTGGATCATTGATATTTTGTGTCTTTGGGACACCAGAGGTTTGGCACCTCATAGCGACTCGTCCCTGTGGTTTAACACCACCGTGGGTTGGCCCCACTTTTGAGATATGGGATCGTCGCCAGTGATTTGGTATCACACGTGGGTTGGCCCCACAGATGGATTATTCGTGACTTTGGGTCACCAGTGATTTGGTATCACATTATTGGATATCGTGACTTTGGGTCACCAGTGGTTTGGCACCACCAATGGTTTGGTACCACACGGGGTAGAAAAGGAGTTATGGATGGCTAGGTTGGGTGCATTTTATATATATAAATATATACATTGCTTGGTTATAAATTGTGTAAGTACGTTGAATTAACCGGGGGGAGGATTTATGCACTGAGTCTTGGTGACTCACCTTCTCCCTTATCTTTTCAGGTGACTCGTAGATCGCGGATGAGGAGCCGGATGAACTCGAGGTGGCCATGCATTAAATAAATTTGGTTCTACATGAACTTTGGTTTGGGTACTTTACCTTATTTAAATTTGGTTTCATATTTATTTTGGGTTTGTAATAAGGCCATTTAAATTACGATTTTGGATTATTTATATGCTTTGGATATGTTTTAAATATGGCTTAGAATTTGTATGATTATATATTATTTGAGCACGAAGTTTTCTAAACTACAAAACGAATTACTTTTCAAAATCTCACCATCGGGTAATAATAAAAATCGTTTGATAGTAAAATTTCAACTTAAGTGTTTTTCGACAACTTAAATGTTTTACAAATTGAAGTTTCTACTCTCAAATGCAAACGGTTTACAAAGTAATAATTCAGGATTGTCAACTTGGTTTTAAAAGATTTACTTACGGGATTTTAAAAGTAAACTATCATGCACCTATTTTTCTAAAATTAAATCGGTAACTCAATTTTCTTCAAAACATTTTCCTCTGTGGCATACCAGATTCGGTCATGGTGCATTGACCGGGTTTGGGGTGTTACACCACACGGCCTGCCCTCACGGGCGTGTCCCGTTTCACACGGGTGTGTGGTCCCTGCTTAGGCAAAACTGTTCTAAGTGCATAAAAGTTTCTGATTAATTCCCGAAACCTTCCGGAAATATGTTTAAGGCGTTCTAGGCCCAGGATGAGTATGTTATGGGTTTGAATGGAAAGTTTTTAAGATGAAATGAAATTTTACAACCCGAAACGTCACGTTTAAGCAAGTTAAGTTAGGTAATGCCTCATATCCGGTTCCGGCTTTGAACATGGGTGAGGGATGTTACAAGCCGGTGAGAGAAGGATGTTACAACTTGATGAGTTGGAAGAGTTGAGGTTGTTTTCCTATGAGAATGCTAAAATGTTTAAGGAAAGATCAAAGAGATGGCATGATAGTCATATACAACCTCGCGAGTTTAAAGAATGTCAGAAGGCTTTGTTGTTTAATTCAAGGTTGAAGTTATTTCCTGGGAAGCTTAAATCCCGATGGAAAGGACCTTTACCATCTACCGAAGTTATCCTTATGGAGATATCGAATTATACATCAATTACGGAGGTACGTTTAAAGTTAATGGTCAACGTCTCAAACACTACTGGGAGGTTGAAGTTGAGCGAGTTCAATCCTTGTTCAAATTAACAAACCCTTAATTTTTCACGAACTCATTTTGTAAATAAATAAATAATTTGAACTTATTTTCTTAACTTCTTACATTTAATTAATTATGTCTAAGGAGATTAGAACTTAAGCGGAACCGCTGTGACCCCTCCAACCTTTCTTGGGAATTAATTTCATGTAATTTGTTAAGAAGAAAATTTCTAATTAAGATTTAAAAATTTTAAGTTTCATTTGTTTTGTTTAAATTTTAATTTTTATGTTAATAAAGGGGTCAAATTTGGCCCAAGGACTAATCAATTTTTTTTTAGTAAGATACAGTCTGAGTTTGAGGCCTAAGACAGGAAAAAGGAGGGAAAATCCATGCCTTGCCGTCGCACCTATTGCTTGCCGCCCAAGTAACCCAAATGTAGATAAATTTTTGCTACATGTTGCCCTATTTTTTCCCTATATAAACCCCTCTCCAGTCTACTAATTTTCGTATACCTCAAAGCAATTTGCTTACACCTTAAAAATCCCTAAATCTCCCTTTTGTGCTGTCAACCTCAAATCTCGAAAGAAACCCTAGTTCTATTCCCTTTTTACCGAAATTCCCTATTTTCGCTGCAAAGAGATTGCCGAAGCACTGCCATTGCTATCGTACACTGTTGTTGCCGCTGCACCCTGCCTTTGCTGTCGCAAGATTTTTGCCGTCGTAAGATTTTTGCCGTAGCAAGTTCTACCCACTTTGCCAATTTTTTCTTGTGCAAAAACTTTGCCGAATTTTTGGGAAAAGATACCATGTCTCGCAAAAGAACCAGATCTTCAAAGACTACTCCTGAAAACCCGATTTTGATCGTTGAATAAGTGAAAGAGAGATTTGATTCAATCTTCATGCATCAACCTATGATGCTGGAAAAAGGTTTTGACTTGAAGAGTAATGATTTGATGGTTGCTCCTATACCGATTAGAAAGAAAATCAATGCTCTCAAGTGGGAACAATTTTGTGATGCTCGTTCATTTCCCGATGATGAACTAGTTCGAGAATTCTATGCTAGTTTGACTACGCAAGATGCTACTGAAGTCCTTGTTCGAAAGAAAAAGGTACCCCCTACTTCTAAGTCCATCAATGATTTATTTAATTTACCTGATGTTGAAGAAGATGAGTACTACCCTATGATGAACAATATCAATCAGGATTTTCTTCAACAAGTGCTTGATGTTGTGACAAATCGGGGATCCCAATGGCTTATAAGAAATTATGAAAGCCATTCTTGTCAAAGGGAATACTTAAAACCAGTAGCAAAGGTATGGTTTTATTTCGTTCGCTACAGTTTTATGCCTATCTCTCATAGTTCCACCATCTCGATGGAACTGATGCTTTTGTTATATTCAATTTTGACAAAAAAGCCCATTAATGTAAATTATCCTCAAGGAGTTTCACGATTGTGCTAAAAAGAAGGCAGGAAGTGCTTATTTCCCATCATTAATCACTTAACTTTGCTTAAGGACCCGTGTTAAAACACAAGAAAATATGAAGGGGCAATATGTTCAAGGGTGCATTACAAAATATGATCTTGAAAGGTTAGTAGAAAGGGCGCATGAGCTGTGAGCAAGAAGAGCCAACTAAGCCAGATACTGAGGAGTCAACAGATGGAATTGAGACTGAAGCTAATTCAGTTACAGACATTGAAGAGGAAGAATCTGATAAGGAACCAAATAGTGCTATACTTGTTGAAGGATCTAAAAACCCTGAACCAAAGAACCAGTCAAGCTAAGTGTTGAACCTGAATATGCAACTCCCATGTTGACTTCTGCGAGTACTTCAAGGAAATCGGAGTTGTCAATTTTGATGGATATGTGCAAGTTCATGTACAATCAACAACAAACTTATTGGAAATATGTAAAAATTAGAGATGACTCAATTCAAAATACTTTTAAGAATATCTCTAATACTTTTGTTCCTAAGTTCCCAGATGCTATCTTTGAGACATGGACGGAAGATACTGACTATGCAAGCAGAGATGGAGCTAAAGAAGACAAGGAGAATGAGGCAAAAAAATAAAAGGGGGGATTCTTGTCTTATTATTTAATTATTTTTATGTCTTTAGGATTTTATTTTTTCGTAAATTAGGATTTAATTTATGCAGAATAAAACATAGCAAGCATGAATAAACTTAACACTTCTTTGGAAAGTAAAAGACTAAGTGATGTGGTAATGGGAATGAAGGTTATTATGGAAGACTTGGTATTTAAGCAGTCTGAATGACTCACCTCTCTTTCTTTACAACCCTACCTGGTGTTCAGTTTTCATCCATTACTTTGTTCTTGCAATAAGGAAATTGCTTCTTTTTAAAGGGGGAAAGGCAAATAAATTGCTCAAACTTTTAAATTTTTTCAAGTATGTTTCAATCATTTCTTTCATAAGTATGTTTTAATAAATGAATGTTTAGAGATATTTTTTGTTAATGAGATAGTTTGTATGCAAGTATGAATGATGATTTTATCTGAGTGAAAGTATGTTATCATGAAGAATGGAATGCTTCTATGATCTTAGCTTTAGTAATGTTTGCCATGAAAGCTCAGTTTCTTTTGAAATTAGGCATGCATGAAGGTTTATATCTTTAGAATTGACTTAGTAACTTTCGTAAGGCGAAATCCTATGGGACATAAAAACCTAAAGTGATATAGGCATTATTTCTTTGGACCGTTTGAGCCTTTTCAAGCCAACCCTATGATATTAGACCCTTGAAACTGTAATTTTGAGCTTAAATGCCTTTTTTTTTTTTTTTTTTGCAATAACCTACATTATAAGCCAATTACCATCTTTTTAAAGTTATCCTAATTTTGTGCACGTATCTTAACTAAAGTTGTCTTGGGAATCAACATTTGAGAAAATTTTCATAAAGATGTATGTGCTCATGCTTATAAAAAAAAAGACCAAAAAACGAAAAATGCATGAGATTGAGTTCAAAATAAGTTTGGGGTTGTTCTAAAGGTTCACTTAAAGAAAAAGGTTGTATTACGAGAAAACCAAGACAAAGTTAAAGGTTAAGATTTTTTAATACTGAAATGTCCCATCTATTAAAATCCCTACCTTTAACCGGGCTTGAGACATGCCAGTGTGGACAAGTCAGTATGTATGCCCTGTTTTGCCATGGATTGGACGCACGGGTGTGTCCGAGGACGTGTGAGGCACACGGCCTACCCACACGGGCATGTGACCTCTGTAACTTAGAAAAATGTTAAATTTTCAGAATTTTCGTATGACTTTGGTTTAGTCCTGACCCCTTTCTAACACGTATTTAAGGTCTCGTAGACCTCATTATGGGACTATATGATTGTAAATTATGTTGTTTGAATGACTTTGTGTTGGAAATGATATGAAATGTTCGGAAGTGATTAGTAATGCCTCTTAATCCTAGTCCGGTGACGGTTACGGGTTAGGGATTTTACATTTTATTGGTATCAGAGCTACAACTTAGTCGATTCTCAGACTAACGTAGCGCGTGTAAGTCTAGCTATACATGCCATATATATATAATTGCGATAGTGTGATGAATCCTGACAATTAAAAATGTGTTTTCATATAGTATTAGATCCCGATCGAGCAGTTGCTGACGATGTAGAGAGTAACGCGCATGATCCCGCTCAAGGGACAGCGCCGGCCACATCTAGACCGAATGATGGTAGCCAAGAGGAAGAGGCTAAGGAAGCCTTCTTCCAAATGATGAGTGAGTGGTTTTCGAAGTTCGTTCGAACGAATCTGGTTGTTCCACAACCTCCACCCCCATAAGTACCTATTGTGCGACAAGGGACAGATTCGATCCTATTGAATAAGCCTCCTGTAGATAAAATCCGAAAGTATGGGGCTGAAGAGTTTAGGGCCACAGCTGATGATGATGCCGAGTGAGCTGAGTTTTGGCTCGAGAATACTATTAGAGTGTTTGATGAGATGTCGTTGACTCTTGACGAATGTATTAAATGTGCAGTTTCCTTGTTGAGAGATACGGCATATAACTAGTGGAAGACATTGATATCTGTGGTTCCGAGAGAGAGAATCACTTGGGATTTCTTTCAGGTTAAATTCTAAAAGAAGTATATCAATCAACGATTCATAGATCAAAAACGTAAAGAGTTTCTAGAGCTGAAACAAGGCTACATGTCCATTACTGACTATGAACGGGAGTTTGTGAGACTGAGCCAATACCCGCGGGAATGTGTTTCGACCGAAGCTACTATGTGCAAACATTTCATTGAAGTGCTGAATGAAGACATTGAATTATTAGTTGGGATACTTGACATAAATGAATTTGTTGTGTTAGTTGAAAAAGCCTACAAAGCCGATGAGCTTTATAAAGAAAAGAAGAAAGCTGATTCTGAGGTTAGGGATGAAAGAAAAAGATCGATGAGTAAGTTTTCTCAACCTTCGATGAAGAGATTTAGAGATGCAAGCACAACAATAGAACTTGTTATAAGTGTGGATCAGGAGATCATTTTATTCGAGATTGCCCAGAGTTAGTTGAAAAAGATAATGTTCAGAGTGTGAGATCGAGTAACACAACGGCTAAGGGTAGACCTTCCAGAAACACCGGAAATGTGAGTGGAAGTCAGCAAGGGACTACGGATACAACTGTGAGATCCGAGGTGAGAGTACCTGTCCGAGCTTATGCTATACGCGCACGAGAAGAAGCGTCATCTCCAGACGTCATTACTAGTACTTTTACTCTATTTGATACTGATGTGATTGCATTGATAGATCCAGGTTCTACTCATTCCTATGTGTGTGTGAATCTAGTATCTAGTAAGACTCTGCTTGTTGAGTCTATTGAATTCGTGATTAGAGTATCAAACCCTTTAGGCAAGTGTGTCTTGGTTGGTAAAGTATGCAAGAATTGTTCGTTGATGTTTCGAGATATTTGTTTTCCGGCTAATTTTATGTTTCTACCTTTTTATGAATTTGATATTATTCTGGGTATGGATTGGCTCACTTTGCATAGTGCCATTGTGAATTGTAAATGAAAAGAGTATTGATTTGAGAAGTCAGATTGATGAGATCGTTCGAATTAAATCCAGTGAGTTGAATGGACTACCAGCTGCTATATCTTCAATGAAAGCTCTGAATTATTTGAAAAAGGGTTGCGACGCCTATCTTGTATATGTGGTAGATACAAAAGTGACAGAAAAGAAAGTTGAATCTGTACCTGTGGTATGTGAGTTCCTAGATGTGTTACCTGAACAACTACCTGGAATACCTCCGATACTGGAAGTCGAGTTTGGTATTGATTTAGTGCTGGGGACGACTCCTATTTCAATAGCTCCGTATAGAATGGCACCAACAGAATTGAAAGAGTTAAAGTCACAGTTGCAAGAGTTGACCGATAGAGGATTTGCTCGACCGAGCTTTTCGCCCTAGGGTGCTCCTGTGTTGTTTGTGAAAAAGAAAGATGGTACTATGAGGATGTGTATTGATTACCGATAGTTGAACAAAGTGACGATAAAAAATAAGTATCCCTTGCCACGTATTGATGATTTGTTTGATCAGCTGAAAGGAGCTACAGTGTTTTCGAAAATAGATTTGGGACCTGGTTAGTATCAAATGAAAGCTAAAGAATCAGATGTACCGAAGACTACTTTCAGAACGAGGTACGGACATTATGAATTCTTAGTTATGCCTTTTGGACTAACGAATGCTCCTGTAGTATTTATGGATTTGATGAACCGGATATTCAGACGGTATTTAGATCATTTTGTTGTGGTGTTCATTGATGATATTCTGATTTACTCATGTGATGAGACACAACATATCGAGCATTTGAGAATTGTGTTACAGGCTTTACGTGAGAAGTAATTGTATGCAAAGTTCAGTAAATGTGAGTTTTGGCTGCGTGAGGTTGGTTTTCTTGTAACATCCTGAAATTGGGCCTAGAAGAATTAGGCCCAATAGGCATTGAGCGTATTAGCGTTTAAATTTTCGAAGAACAAGAGATTGGCTTAAATGCAAGTTGGACCTATTAGATAGGTGATTTTGGAAGGTTAGAGGGCTTCTATGAAGTCCCGGGATCAAACTTTGGCTTTGGGGAAATTTTGGTTTTAGGTGGAAAAAACCCTGGAAGTTGGCAGGTAGGCCTTAAGAATAAAATGCAGAGGAAAATGACACAAGTGGAGTGTGTGGTGTAGTGGCAAAGTGACGCCACATAAGAGACAAGGGGGTGATGCCACAAGGAAGGAAGGAGGTCCAAGGTTCAAGTCTTGGCTTTTGCATTTTGGTTTTCTTTTTACTTGGACCTTAGAATTTGGCTATAGGTTTAAATTTAGTTGCACATGGTTTAAGACACAAGAGGAGCTTGTGGCCAAGTGGTTAGCGGCATGGATTATGTTGCAAGGGAGCCTGGGTTCGAATCTCATGAGAAGCAAGGGAGTATTTATTTTGCGGATTGGACGGCAAGAGTTTCAGTTGAATTTAAACTCTATTGACGAAGGGATCCCACATCGAAAAGATACAAAGAAGAAGGGTGAAGAGCTAGCTATATAAAGAGCATTCTAGGAGGAGAGTTAACATACCTTGGTGGGCGTTTGGGCACAGCAGTGGGCGCAGCGCGGTTTAACACCAGAGTCCTATCAGGTGTGTAACTCTCTCTATTCTAGTTGTAGAGCGGCAAATGCCGAAGTGCCGGTCACGGCAATAGTAACCACACGAGCGTGCGAGCGCACGTATGGGGCTTCAACGCGATAGTTGAGGCCATCAGTAATATTCTTGTGGGTTGAGGCTGCTTGGGCCGCGATGGGCCGAAGTGGGCCCAATGGGCCCGTGGGCCCAATTGAACAAATTGTATGATGATGTAGTATATAGTGAACTAGACTAGGTGGAACTTATATACGTGGCTAGATTTGTGTTAGGTGGGCCACACGAGCGTGTGGGCCTGAATGGGTCGAAATTGGGCTTTAGGCCCAATAGTCCATTTCGACCAGAAATGGTAGTTGAGTAGCTCGGGGTGACATTGGGCCTTCGGAAAGGCCATTCTAGGTACGAAATTATTGAAATACCCTTAGTGGGTAAATTACCAAAATACCCCTAAAAGGTAAATTACTGTTATACCCTTAGAGGTTGATTAGCTTGGTTATGCCGTATTTGTTATTCTGATTATGATGGTAATTCGTTTCATGCGTTATCTTTGATATATGATTTGCATACATGTCATACTGCATACACGAATTATTATGACTGATGATCATGGCATGGACATGGGTATGATGAGAGGAGGGGGAAGATATGATATCTGTGACTTTGGGTCACCAGTGGTTTGGCACCACCAGTGGTTTGGTACCACAGTTAACATTCGTGGCTTTGGGTCACCAGAGGTTTGGCACCTCATAGCGACTCGTCCCAGTGGCTTAGCACCACAGTGGGTTGGCCCCACATTTGATAAAACGGGATTGTCGCCAGTGATTTGGTATCACAACGTGGGTTGGCCCCACATATGGATCATTCGTGGCTTTGGGTCACCAGAGGTTTGGCACCTCATAGCGACTCGTCCTAGTGGCTTAGCACCACAATGGGTTGGCCCCAGATTTGATAAAACGGGATTGTCGCCAGTGATTTGGTATCACAACGTGGGTTGGCCCTACAATTGGATTATTCGTGACTTTGGGTCACCAGTGGTTTGGCACCACAATTATATTGATATCAGTGACTTTGGGTCACCAGTGGTTTGGCACCACCAGTGGTTTGGTACCACACGGGGTAGAAAAAGGAGTTATGGATGGCTAGGTTTGGGTGCATGATATATTTACTTGGTTATGACTTGTGTAAGACTGTTGCTATAATCGGGAGGAGGATTATGCACTGAGTCTTGGTGACTCACCTTCTCCCTTATCTTTTCAGGTGATTCGTAGTTCGCAGATGTGGAGCCGGGTGGACTCGAGGTGGCCATGCGATATTTGCTTCGGTTTTACATGGACTTTTGACTTGGGTATTTTACTTTAAATTTCGGTTTTTATTTGGGTTGTAATAAGGCCATTACTTGTTATTACTTTTGGGTTTTATTTTATCTACTTAAAGTTTTCAAATATGACTAAGTAATTTGCTTGACTTGTTTTAATAACCTGAAACTTAAAGTTTTCTAAACTATAATACGCAATGGGTTTCTAAACTTTACCATCGGGTAATACAATCCACATGATAACAAAGCCAACTTAAATGATTTTCAAAACTAAGTTTTTCCAAAACTCAAACGCAAACGGTTTTAAATTAATCAAGCTAATTTTTACTCGGGTTCAGTAATCGTGAGTGTTTTAAGCAATGGATGGCAAAATGTTTTAAAAGAGAATTATTTTCGGGTTTTCCAAAGGCAACATAACGTTTTCAACTTTACATGCATAAGTTTTCTCTAAACACAAAGCAATAAAGGAATTTTCATTAAAGATCAACTGGGAACTTATATTCTTCAAAGCGTTTTCACTCTGTAACATGCCAGATTCGGTCGTAGCGTTTTGATCGGGTTTGGGGTGTTACATTTCTGGGGCATATTGTATCAGCTGCGAGAATACGAGTTGATCTGAGTAAGATATCAGCTATTTTAGAATGGAAGCCTCCCAGAAATGTGTCTGAAGTCCGTAGTTTTCTGGGATTAGCTGGATATTATAGACGGTTTGTGAAAGGTTCTCGATGATTGCGACTCCATTGATGAAGTTGCTACAGAAAGATGTTAAATTCAAGTGGTTAGAAAAGTGCTAGCAGAGATTTGAACAATTGAAAACATTGTTGACAGAGGCACCCGTGTTAGTTCAACCTGAATCACGTAAAGAATTCATAGTTCACAGTGATGCATCGTTGAATGGTTTGGGTTTTGTGTTGATGCAAGAAGGCAAAGTCATCGCTTATGCTTCGAGACAGTTAAAGCCACAAGAAAAGAACTATCCGACGGACGATCTTGAGCTAGATGTGATTGTGTTTGCATTAAAGATTTGGTGTCACTATTTGTTTGGTGAAAAATGTCATGTTTTTACTGATCACAAGAGTTTGAAATATCTGATGACTCAGAAAGAATTGAATTTGAGATAGCGGAGATGGTTAGAATTACTAAAAGGCTATGAGTTAGTAATTGATTATCACCCGGGCAAAGCTAATGTTGTTGCTGATGCTTTGAGTTGAAAGTCTTTATGTGCTTTGTGAGCTATGAGTACTCAGATAGATCTATGTGATAATAGTTCAGTTTTGGCTGAATTGAAAGTGAGACTGATGTTCGTACGTCAGATTTGTGATGCCCAGAAAAGTGATGATGAGATGATAGCAAAATGAGCTCAATGTAATTTGAATTCTGATCCAGAATTTTGAGTTGATAGTGATGATTGTTTGAGATTCAGAGATCGGATTTGTGTTCTGAGGAATCCAGAGTTGATTCAGTTGATTTTGAATGAAGCTCACAATAGTCGTTTACTGTTCATCCGCGGAGTACGAAAATGTATAATGATCTGAATCAGTTTTATTGTGGCATGGTATGAAACGAGACATCTCAGGATTTGTTTCGAAATGCTTGGTTTTTCAGCAAGTTAAAGTTGGACATCAGGTTTCATCTGGTTTGTTACAACCGATTATGATTCCTGAGTGGGAATGGGAGAGAATCATGATGGACTTTGTGTCGGGATTGCCCTTATCTCCAGGAAAGAAAGATGCAATTTGGGTGATAGTTGACAGATTGACGAAATTAGCTCATTTTGTTCCGATTAGAATAGATTATTCACTTGATAAATTAGTTGAATTGTATATTGCTGAGATTGTGAGATTGCACGGGGTGCTATTATCTATTGTATCTGACAGAGACTTTAGATTTACCTCGCAGTTTTGGAAGAAATTGCAAGAGGCTTTAGGCACAAAGTTGCATTTCACTACTGTATTTCATCCGCAAACGGATGGACAATCCGAGCAGGCCATTCAAGTTCTTGAGGATATGTTGAGATGCTACATTCTCGAATTTAAAAGTACGTGGGAAAAGCATTTACCGTTGATTGAGTTTGCGTACAATAACAATTTTCAATCTAGTATCAAAATGGCTCCATATGAGGCTCTTCACGGGGTTAATTTGATAAAAGAGACCGAACTGAAAGTAAAAGTGATTTGTGACAGTTTGAAAGTAGCGTCAGATCGTCAAAATTCTTATGCAGACTTGAAACGAAAAGATATCAAATTTGAGGTAGGTGACAAAGTGTTTTTGAAAGTGTCTCCGTGGAAGAAAATACTTCGATTTGGCCAAAAAGGCAAGTTGAGTTCGAGGTTCATCGGACCGTATGAGATCATTGAACGAGTTGGACTGGTTGCTTATAGATTGTTGTTGCCATCTAAATTAGAGAAAATTCATAATTTTTTTCACGTATCGATGCTTCGACGATACAGATCAGATCCATCGCATGTCATTGCTCCTACTAAGGTTGAGATTCAGTCAGATTTGTCGTATAGTGAGGAACCGATTCGAATTTTGGCACGAGAGACCAAAGAGTTGAGAAACAAAAGAATTTCCTTAGTGAAAGTATTGTGGCACAAACACAGAGTTGGAGAGGCTACGTGCGAGCCTAAAGATGTTATGAGAGAGCAATATCTGAACCTATTCACTGGTAAGATTTTTGGGGACGAAAATCCCTAAGGGGGGAAAGTTATAACAGCCCGATTTAGACCCTAGTCGGAATAGTGGTTTTGGGACCACAAATTCGAGGTTAGAATAATATTTTAATATTATTTTTGGTGTTTATAATATGAGATTGAGCATGTGTGAAAGTTATGTGTAAAAATTTTATCATTTATGTGTTTAATTTGAGAAAAGGACCTAATCGCATAAAATGCAAAAGCTGTGTGCTGATTGTTAAAGTGCTTATTTGGCATGGCCTTATAAATATAAAGATTTTATGATGTTATTATGCCATTTTTAAGCTAGTGGATAATTATATACATAGATTTAATGTTTTGTTTTTAAATTTCATTAAGGGTAAAAAGGTAATATGATAATTAAACTTAATTCAATAAAACAAAAAGCATGAAAATGGCCATTCTCATCTTTCTTTCACCGAAAATTAGAAAAGAAAAAGAAGGTTGAACCTTGTGATATTCGGCCATTGATGTTCTTGATTCAATGTTAGTTTTTGATCGATTTTTGATAATTTCTACGTTTTTGTAATCGTTGCTTAGTGCTCTTTAAAACCCATGCTTCAATTTTGTGAATTGATGAAGATTTTGAAAATTTCCATTAATGAATTCATGAGTTTTGTGATGTTTGATGATGAAATATTAAAGTTATGTGATAGATTAACATAGTTTGTCTTTGGATTTTTGGTGATTTTGAGTAAATTGGATTAAATTGTGAAAATAAAGAAATTGGAGGACTAAAGTGTAAAATAAAGGGAATGTGTGGGCTTGAATGGATATAAGGAGAATTCGGCTAGGCATGGGTGAAATGAAATTACATGTATCTGATGATTTTATGAATTAGGGACTAAAATGTGGAAATGTGAAAATGTGAGGGCTATTTTGTAAAATGCCCTAAATATGTGTGTTTGGACTAAATTGAATGATTTGGTGATTGAATGAGTTAAATTTGAATATGTATAGACCAAGAAAGGAGAGATTTGGATCGAGATCGAGGCAAAGACAAAGTGCTCGATTGATCGATTAGTCTCGGTATTTCGACGTCTGAGGTAAGTTCGGATATAATACGTGTTGTTAAATTATGTTTTAGAATTATGGAATGAATGTATATATATGTGATTATGAGATTAGAAATGATATGTGCGGAATTGAATTAGATGGCACTAAGTGTGCCTAATTGAAATTGAGACAGAGATGGATAGCACTGTGTGTGTGAAGTTATGGAAGCTTCGACTTCATTGATTGGCACTGTGTGTGAGATACCTAGATGAATTCGGTTTAAAGTACAGGCACTAAGTGTGCGATGATATTTATGCTTCGGTTATGAAATTGGCACTAAGTGTGCGATTAAATCGAATGATTAACAAAGGTTGAAAGGGATGCAATATCGAGCAATTGAGTAGCATGAATGGTGAGTAACTATGTGTTGGCTAAGGTATGTATTGAACCTTTGTGGTTGATGAAGTTGTAAATGGAATTATGAATGGTTGAGTGAGTATATTAGTTATGGATGATATGGTGTGTATATTTGTGAGTTGATTTAGGTGATGGATTAAGTTTGTATATTGTATTTGATTTATTGACTTGAATGTATTATATTACAAACTTACTAAGCTTCTAAGCTTACTGTGTGAATTGTTTCTCTCTTTTACAGTGTCAGTAAAGCTAGCTTAGATTCGGGGATCGTCAGCGACTCAATCACACTATCGACCATCTATTTTGGTATTTTTAAAGTTGAATATATATGTGGTATATGGCATGTATAGGCTAGTAGATATGGTATATTTTGAGATGTTGGACCTTGCTATGTTACTTGGCTTGGAAGTTGGATGATTTTGGATATTATGTGTGAGATTTGTAAATGATGAATGTGGCATGAAATAGTAAGGTTGGAAATGGTATAATTCAAGCTTAAACTGGTTATTGAGAATGAGGTTTAAATGTAGAATTATGAGATGAATGGCATGATGCTTGTTTGGTATAATTTAGGATGTCAAATTGGTATTTTAGATGAATTTAATTAAGATGAGATTGAGTATGGTTATAGATGGTATAGTTGATGGTGAATTGGTGTTTGTATTGGTATGTTTGATCGCATTTTGAGGCATGAATTGGTATTGGAGTGATGGTTAGATATGATTCTAAGTGTGGATGGTAATTTGGCCTTGAAAAATGGCCTATAATTGCCCACACGGTTGAACACACGGGCGTGTGGCTCGACCGTGTCATGCAGGTTTGTAATTTGGTGCAAAACAGGCTCGACCACAGGCTGGACACACGGGCGTGTGACTGGCCGTGTGGTGCAAGTCAGTGTCGACCATGGGTGAGGCACACGGGCGTGTCTCAAGCCATGTGG
Organism: Gossypium australe; assembly: GCA_005393395.2. Taxonomy (NCBI): domain Eukaryota; kingdom Viridiplantae; phylum Streptophyta; class Magnoliopsida; order Malvales; family Malvaceae; genus Gossypium; species Gossypium australe. Next base: position 61,230,962 of record CM016615.1, read on the forward strand.
ACAAGTCAGTATGTATGCCCTATTTTGTCACGGCTTGGACGCACGGGCATATCCGAGGCCATGGGAGGCACACGGCCTACCCACACGGGCGTGTGACCTTTGTAGCTTAGAAAAATGTTAAAATTTCAGAAATTTTTGTATGAGTTCGGTTTAGTCAGAACCCTTTCTAACACTTGTTTAAGGTCTCGTAGACCTTATTAAGGGACTATATGATTGTAAATTATGTTGTTTGAATGACTTTGTGTTGGAAATGATATGAAATGTTCAGAAATGATTAGTAACACCTCTTAATGCTAGTCCGGCGATGGTTACGAGTTAGGAGTGTTACATTGCCATCATCTCCTTTATAAACTTTGCATACTTGGAAACCTTTTCAATTAACTCGATCAAAGCTAAATTGTTAAGGTTTTAAACAAATTCAAACAAATTACAAATTCATCCTCGTCCGACTTTTGTCTTTCTTCTAATCTTGATGGTAATGGGACTTTTGTGATTTTGACATCTTTAGATGTCAATTTTTTCGTTTCAGTTGCTGGCGCATTTTCCTCCTCTGGTTCAGGTTTGTCTTGTAACACCCCTTACCCGAATTCTACGCCGGAACCAGGCCCGAGGTATTACCGTATTAAAACTACTTGATCGCCACTTAGGCTTATCGACTACTCTCTTAAGTCACCTCAACAACCTCACTCTTGATAAATGAGGCCTCACTCATATACATGAGGGCTCTCGAGACTATCTCGGAACTTTTTCCCAATCTTAAATTTTTCCTCTTTTATACAGGGCTCACACGCCCGTGCAAGATGAGGCACGCCCGTGCATAGACCCACACGCCCATGTTCCACAACCGTGGGGAATACTGACTACATACACACAGCCTTAGAGCCTAGTCACACGCCCGTGTGGCCAGCCCGTGGCCAACACTGACTAAACTCACACGGCCTATGCACACGCCCGTAGTCTGACCGTGTGTCACACATGGTCTAGACACACGCCCGTGTGTCTATCTACATGGACAAAAACAAAGCTATGTGCTAAGTCCCTTTCACCCTTCTAGCATACACGATATGCATTCATTCAACATATCCATTATCAACTCAAATTGAAGTGCAATCTCACATAGATAACTACATCTTTTCATATAATATAGAATGGCCAACAACTATGGCATTATACAAAATGTATCATCCATTTAAAGACCAACACCTCTTAACCATTTACAACAAAATTTACTAACTTGTCTAGCCCCTATACATGCCATATACAAAACATTGAGTCTCATGTACTAGAGTGAGCTGACAGTGTGGGCGGTCTTCCAATTGATCCTCGTACCCCAATTCAACACTTTTTCTCTATAAGACAAGGGAAAAGAAAGGAGTAAGCTTTGAGCTTAGTAAGTTTACACATAAACAAATAAGCATCTTAGTATAAGCCAAACAACAATTTACATTATACTAACATATAATGTACAACTATGCTTACTCTTTCTACCCCTTACCAATTTTCAACAACTCATGAGTCACATACTCATAACCATTGAAATACACCCCTGCATTTCAATATCACATTTACACAATATACAACACAACATCATTTCTCGATAATTCATCCACATAGCTAATTAACTCAATTATACAACCACACAACTAATCCACACAGCTAATTAATTCAATTATACAACCACACACCTATTCCACACAGCTAATTTCTCGGTGGTTTCACACTTAGCCCACCACAATTAATTAGTAAGGTAGTATCGCACTTAGCCTACCACAAAGGTATTCATAGTGGTTTTGCACATAGCCCACTAGACAATTTACCTAACGAGAGTATCGCGCATAGCCAGCTCATCGTCAATATTCATTAGGATGGTATCGCACTTAGCCCACCATTTAGCATTCTCACTACACATTCACATATCTACTTACTTAACCATACATCCATTCACAATTTCTACCACATTCATCCCACATAGGTTCACAATCATTCTCAATCATGCTGCACACTAGCTAGCTTTAACAAATTGTAAGTATGAATGCATTGTTTATGCATAGACTTACCTCGATACTCAAAAGTATAGAAACGTGCAATTTAGTCCACCACCTTGCTTTTGCCTCGGTTTCGATCCGAGCTTCGTTTTTCTTGATTAGCTAGCTTGAAAAGTTGAAGAGCCCTAATAATGGCTTCCTTTAAATTTCGGCAGCTTGGGGGAGAACATGAATGAATTTTTGCCATCTTTTCTCCTTTTTTAATCATTTAATTGTTAAATGGCCAAAATGCCCTTTTTGATAAACTTTCTATTTTAACTCATTCATGCCCAATTTTGTCCAAAAATTAGAAATTGGGAAAAATGCTATTTAAAGACCTCTAATTAATATTCTAAAGCAATTTCACACAAATAGCTTCTAGAATCTCACATTTTGCAACTTTTGCAATTTAGTCCTTTTGGACAATTCAACCGCAATTTCACAAAATTGCTTCACGAAACTTTCACACTAGCATGCAAACGTGACATAAACCTCAGAAACTCATACATAGACCTCAGATTTGTGGTCTCGCACCACTATTCTGACTAGGCCCAAAATCGGTATGTTACAACTCTCCCCCCTTTAGAGATTTTTGCCCTCGAAAATCTTACCAGTAAAGAGGTTTGGATGTTGCTCTCTCATAGCTTCTTCTGTTTCCCACGTAGCCTCTTCCACACCGTTTTTCTGCCACAACACTTTCACTAATGCTATGCTCTTATTTCTCAACTGTTTCACTTCTCGAGCCAAGATCTTAATCGGCTCCTCTTCATAAGATAAATCCGGTCTTATTTCAATTTCCGTCGAAGGAATCACATGTGAAGGATCGGAGCGATACCGTCGCAACATCGACACATGGAACACATTACGAATCTTTTCCAACTCTACCGGTAAAGCCAACCGATAAGCTACTGGCCCAACTCTGTCTGTAATCTCATACGGACCTATGACTCTTGGACTCAATTTCCCTTTTCGTCCAAATCTCATAATCTTTTTCCACGGGGACACTTTCAAAAATACTTTGTCACCCACCTCAAACTCAAACTCTTTTCCTTTTAATCCGCGAACGACTTCTGTAGGTCCGAAGCAGCTTTCAGACTATTATAGATTACTCTCACCTTTTCCTCGGTTTCTTTCACTAGATCGACCCCATGGATCCGATTTTCACTAAGCTTGGTCCAATACAATGGAGTCCGACACTTACGACCATACAAGGCCTCATACGGAGCCATCCGTATACTCGACTGATAACTGTTGTTGTAAGCAAATTCGACCAAAGGTAGATATCTCTCCCAACTACCCTCGAATTCTAACACATAGCATCAGAGCATATCCTCAAGAACTTGAATCACTCTTTCAGACTGACCATCAGTTTGCGAATGGAATGCAGTACTGAAATTTAACCTCGTACCCATGGCCTCCTACAACTTCTTCCAAATCTCGAAGTAAACCTTGGATCTCTATCTGATATAATAGATATAGGCACACCATGCAATCTTACTATCTCTGCCACATACAACTCAGCTAGCTTATCCAGTGAATAATCAACACGTACTGGAATAAAATGAGCTAATTTCGTTAATCTATCCACAACAACCCACACAGTATCTTTCTTTTTCAGAGTCATCGGCAACCCCGTTACAAAATCCATGGTAACCCGATCCCACTTCCATTCGGGAACCATCACAGGCTGAAGCAATCCTGAAGGCACTTGATGCTCCGCTTTCACCTGTTGACAAATCAGACACTTTGCCACAAATTCTGAAATATCTCTTTTCATACATGGCCACCAATATAACTTCTTCAAGTCGTTGTACATTTCCGTACTGCCCGGGTGCACTGACAAATAACCACTATGTGCCTCATGCAGAACCTTTCGGATCAACTCTTCATCTCTGGGTACACAAATTCTGTCACAGTACAACAAACAATCGTTCGAGCCCACTCAAAAATCAGAATTACTTTCTGATCTGCACTTAGCTCTCTTAGCTTGTATATCACTGTCATTTCTCTGAGCATCACATATCTGTTGAACAAATAGTGGCCTAGCTCTCAACTCTGCCAAAATAGCACCGTCATCAGATAATGCTAAACTCGTGCTCATAGCTCTTAGAGCATATAAGGATTTCCTACCCAGGGAATCCGCAAGCACATTCGCTTTTCCTGGGTGGTAATCAATGACTAATTCATAGTCTTTCAATAACTCAAGCCACCGCCACTGTCTCAAATTCAGATCTTCCTGATCCATCAAATGCCTAAAACTCTTGTGATCTGTAAAGATTCGGCACTTCTCACCATACAAGTAATATCGCCAAATCTTTAACACGAAAACAATCGCAGCCAACTCCAAATCATGAGTCAAATAATTCTTCTCGTGCGGTTTTAGCTATCTCGAGGCGTAAGCGACTACCTTACCCTCTTGCATCAACACGCAACCAAGACCATTAAACAACACATCACTATAAACCACAAACTCTTTCCCTGATTTTGGTTGAACCAAAATCGGTGCCTCAATCAACATTGTTTTCAGTCTCTCAAAACTCTGTTAACATGTCTCCGTCCATTCAAACTTGACATCTTTGTGCAATAGTTTCGTCATCGGGATAGCAATCACTGAGAACCCCTTTACGAAACGTCTGTAATATCCTGTTAATCCCAAGAGACTTCTGATTTTTGACACGTTCCTCGGCTGTTTCCAATCCACAACAGCTGAAATCTTACTCGGGTCAACTCTGACGCCATCACCCGGCACTCCGACCACTCGGAGCCAAAATTCACTCTTGCTAAACTTAGAATACAACTATTTATCTCTTAAAGTTTGCAAGACAGTTCTCAAATTCTTTTCGTGGTCATTCTCATCCCGAGAATAGATCAATATGTCGTCAATGAAGACAACTACAAACTTGTCCACTTACGATCTAAAAACACGGTTCATCAGATCCATAAAAATTGTAGGCGCATTCATCAAACCAAACGGCATAACCAAAAACTCATAATGGCCATACCTTATTCGAAATGCTGTTTTCAACACATCTTGTTCCTTCACTCTCAACTGATAGTAACCAGACCTCAAATCTATCTTGGGGAACAGTGTAGCTCCTTTCAATTGATCAAAAAGATCATCTATCCTTGGTAAAGGATACTTATTCTTCACTGTCACCTTATTGAGTTGTCTGTAGTCTATACACAATCTCATAGACCCATCTTTCTTCTTCACAAATAATACCGGAGCACCCCACGGTGAATAACTCGGTCTTACAAAACCTTTATCTGTCAACTCTTGCAACTGAACTTTCAGTTCTTTCAACTCTAAAGGTGCCATTCTATTGGAGCAATTGAAATAGGTGCCATTCCCGGAACTAACTCAATCCCAAACTCGACCTCTCTCACTGGAGGTAGCCCAAGTAACTTTTCCGGGAATACATCTGGATACTCGCATACTATCGGCACTGTTTCAAACTTAACTCCAACCTCTCGAGTATTCAACACAAAGGCGAGATAGGATTCACACCCTTTTCTCAAACATTTCTCAGCCACTAGAGAAGAAATCATCACTGGTAGACTATCTGATCCACCTGATTCAACCCGAACAACATCTCCACTCTCACAAATCAATTCAATAAACTTACTACCACAGTTCACTAAGACACTATGGGTAGTCAACTAATCCATGCCTAGGATCAAGTCAAACTCATCAAATGGCAACAACATCAAATTTGCCGGAAAGCAATGACCTCTAATTGTCAAAGGACAACTCTTACACACCTTGTCCACTAACACATGCTTTCCTAACGGGTTTGACACCTTAACCGCAATATCTATAGACTCAATGGTCATACTCAAACTAGATGCCAATCTCATGCAAATATAAGAGTGAGTAGACCCTGGATCTATTAAAGCAATAATAAAGGTGTCATAGAGAGAAAAAGTACCCGTTATCACATCTGGGGAGGATGTCTCTTCACGAGCGCGAATAGCATACGTCCTCGTAGGTGCCCGACCCTCCGATCTCACAGCAGAGTCTCTGGATACACCTCTACCACTAACCCCACCTCTTGGGTTTCTTGGTGGTCTACCCCTTGTAGGCACATCACTTGATCTCATCTCTTGTTTCTCTTCCTTATCATCCCTCTCGGGGTAATTTCAGATAAAATGGTCGGGGGAACCACACTTATAACATTTTTGACTATTTCCCCAACATTCTCCGGTGTGATACCTACCACAACTTGGACACTCCGGTTTATTCTTCGTATTGCCCACACTTTCCATTGAGGTGGCTTGGACTCTCGAACTCGCATGAGTATTGCCCAAATCTCGATGCGAATAACCCACTATTGCTGTCGTCCGAGGATTCACTTCCTTGGACCTTTTCGACTGGGCTTGATACGACTTGCCCATAGGCCTCTTTCTCGCATCTCGGGCTTCACTCACAGCCCTCCTCTTTTCTGTACTCAACTCTTTGGCCTTACTTGCCCTTTCAACCAACACCACAAACTCTTTCAACTCTAAAATACCCACTAGGAGTTTGATGTCCTCGTTCAGTCCATCTTCGAACCTTTTACACAAGATGGTCTCTGTCGACACACATTCTTGAGTGTATTTGCTAAGCCTAACAAACTCACGCTCATATTTCGCTACTGACATTCTTCCTTGTTTCAACTCAAGAAATTTTTCTCTCTTTCGATCAGTAAACCATTGGCTTATATACTTCTTCCGAAACTCTTCCAAAAAGAAGTCCCACGTCACCCGCTCTTTTGGGACCACTAACGTTAATGTCTTCCACCAATGGTATGCCGAATCTCTCAGCAAGGATACAACACACTTCAAGCTCTCTTCTGGTGTACATGAGAGCTCATCAAACACTCTCATCGAGTTCTCTAACCAGAACTCCGCCCTCTCAGGGTCATCATCTACCTTTGCTCCAAACTCCTCAGCCCCGTGCTTCCTAATCTTATCCACCTGGGGTTTCAATATCCTCACAACATCAATACCTTGAGGAGCCACTAGATTTGGCTGAGGTATAGGAGGAGGTGAAGGAGGTTGAGCATTAGGGTTCGTTCAAACATAGTCCGAGTACCAATTGCTCATCATCTGGAGAAAGGCTTCCCGTGCCTCTTCCCCTTGGCCCCTAGCCTCGGGTCCACTTTGTATCGCCACGGTTCCTTGGGCAGGAGTCGGCGCATTACTAGTTGCTTCATCAGCAGTAGATTGATCGAGATCCATATACTATATAAAACAAGATTTAAAATCATCAGAAACCACCACACTATCACAGTACTCTTATGGCATGTATAGCTAGACTCTTACACCTGCTACGGTAGTCCTAGAACTGACTAAACCATAGCTCTGATACCACTAAATGTAACACCCCTTACCCGAATTCTACGCCGGAACCAGGCCCGAGGCATTACCTGTTAAAATTACTTGATCGCCACTTAGGCTCATCGACTACTCTCTTAAGTCACCTCAACAACCTCACTCTCGATATACGAGGCCTCACTCATATACACGAGGGCTCTCGAGACTATCTCGAAACTTTTTCCCAATCTTAAATTTTTCCTCTGTTATACAGGGCTCACACGCCCGTGCAATATGAGGCACGCCCGTGCATAGTCCCACATGCCCATGTTCCACAATCGTGCGAAATACTGACTACATACACACGGCCTCAAAGCCTAGTCACACGCCCATGTGGCTAGCCCGTGGCCAACACTGACTAAACCCACACGGCCTATGCACACGCCCATAGTCTGACTGTAGGTCACACATGGTCTAGACACATGCCCGTGTGTCTATCCACATGGACAAAAACAAAGCTATGTGCTAAGTTCCTTTCACCCCTCTAGCATACACAATATGCACATGGACAAAAACAAAGCTATGTGCTAAGTTCCTTTCACCCCTCTAGCATACACAATATGCATTCATTCAACATATCCATAATCAACTCAAATTGAAGTGAAATCTCACATAGATAACTACATCTTTTCATATAATATAGAATGGCTAACAACTATGGTATTATACAAAATGTATCACCCATTTAAAGACCAACACATCTTAACCATTTACAACCAAATTTACTAACTTGTCTAGCCCCTATACATGCCATATACAAAACATTGAGTCTCATGTACCAGAGTAAGCTAACAATGTGGGCGGTCTTCCATTGATCCTCGTATCTCAATTCAACACTTTTTCTCTATAAGACAAGGGAAAAGAAAGGAGTAAGCTTTGAGCTTAGTAAGTTTACACATAAACAAATAAGCATCATAGTATAAGCCAAACAACAATTTACATTAGACTAACATATAGTGTACAACTATGCTTACTCTTTCTATCCCTTACCACATTTCCAACACCTCATGAGTCACATACTCATAACCATTGAAATACACCCCTGCATTTCAATATCATATTCACACAATATACAACACAACATCATTTCGCGATTATTCATCCGCACAACTAATTAACTCAATTATACAACCACACAGCTAATCCACACAGCTAATTAATTCAATTATATAACCACGCAGCTAATTTCTCGGTGGTTTCACACTTAGCCCACCACAATTAATTAATAAGGTAGTATCGCACTTAGCCTACACAAAGGTATTCATAGTTGTTTTGCACATAGCCCACTAGACAATTTACCTAACGACAGTATCGCACATAGCTAGCTCATCGTCAATATTCATTAGGATGGTATCGCACTTAGCCCACCATTTAGCATTCTCACTACACATTCACAATCTACTTACTTAACCATACATCCATTCACAATTTCTACCACATTCATCCCACAGAGGTTCACAATCATTCTCAATCATGCTGCACACTAGCTAGCTTTAACAAATTGTAAGTATGAATGCATTGTTTATGCATCAACTTACCTCGATACTCAAAAGTATATAAACGTGCAATTTAGTCCACCACCTTACTTTTGCCTCGGTTTCGATCCGGGCTTCGTTTTTCTTGATTAGCTAGCTTGAAAAGTTGAAGAGCCCTAACGATGGCTTCCTTCAAATTTCGGCAGCTTGGGGGAGAACATCAATGAATTTTTGTCATCTTTTCTCCCTTTTTAATCATTTAATTGTTAAATGACCAAAATGCCCTTTTTGATAAACTTTCTATTTTAATTCATTCATGCCCAATTTTGTCCAAAAATTAGAAATTGGGAAAAATTCTATTTAAATACCTCTAATTAATATTCTAAAGTAATTTCACACAAATAGCTTCTAGAATCTCACATTTTGCAACTTTTGCAATTTAGTCCTTTTGGACAATTCAACCGCAATTTCACAAAATTGCTTCACGAAACTTTCACACTAGCATGCAAACGTGACATAAACATCAAAAACTCATACATAGACCTCGAATTTGTGGTCTTGCACCACTATTTCGACTAGGCCCAAAACTGGGATGTTACATGTCTTCCACTTCTAGGGAATTGTCTTGAGGTTCATCAGTATTATCAGTAGTTACCTCTGGGGTAGGTATTTATGGGCTACCAGTACCTTGCCCGATCGGAGTGCTATAGCTTTCACATGCTCTGTACCTTCCCTCCGTGGATTATATTCCGTGTGAGTTGGAATACCTATGCCAAGTTGTCTTTTGATGTCGCCCATGATGCTCATCAATTGGCTCATTTGATTCTCGAGTTTAGTCAATGTTCTTGTTGAGTTGGTGAGCTCAAATTGCACCTACTTGACTTCTAATCTCATTGAATGCATCTCTCCCTCAATTCTATCTAGACGTTGACCACATCTCAAGTTCAGGTGGGCCCTTTAGCCAAAATTGTATGATTTGAATAAGGGTCTCCTCCGTGTATAGACAGTGTAGCAGCAAATTCAATACGATTGAGTCTATCCACTAGTTGCTAATATTCATCATCCTCTTGAATAACTTTAACTATAGTGGGTTTCTGCCCTTATATGAATCATTCCATTGGCCACTGACAGGAGTTTAACGCCATATTTTCAATAATTCAGTATGTATATCGTATGTCCTATTCAAAAGGGCTCCACTTGCTGCTATGTCTAATCTAGATCATGTGTTTCCATCCAACCCATTATAAAATATCTACAATCTCATCAACTTAGGAAATTCGTAGTGCCGGCTTTTTTTAATCAACATTTTGAAGCGTTCTCATACCTCGTAAACGTTTTCTCCTTACATCTGTCTAAAGACAACAATCTCTCTTCTTAATTGGACTGGTCTGCTAATTGGGAAAAACTTTTGTACATATTTTCCAGCAAGTTCATCCCAAGTTGTGATGGATCCTAGAGCCTACAAGTGTAACCAAGTAAAAGGCGTTATCAATCAAAGAAAAAGGGAACAGCCGAAGATGAATAATGTCATCAGAGAACCCATTATACTTAAAAGTATCACAAAGTTGAAGAAATCGTGTCAAATGTTGAACATGGTCCTCTATCATAGTGCCCCTAAATTGAAAATTATTTTAGATCATTTGTATCATCACCAGTCTGATATCAAAATTATTACCTATAATCGTCGGCCTCGCTATACTTTCCTAAGCCATATCTAAACTTGGTAAGGCATAGTCCCGTAAAGTTCTCTCATTCTGGGCCATATGCACATTTTCGGGTAAATGTGGTGCTGGTGGATCTCTTAGGGCGTTATTGGAAACACAAAAATATATACAGTTTTTCATGCCCTTTTTAACTCAAATTCATGTAATTTCATCGTAATTCTAGTCGAAAAATATATAATAATTATAAAATAACTAATTTGGACTTAAATTATTAACATGTTGAATTTTAATTAATTTTATAATAAATTTTGATTTATTTTGATTTATTTTCGACAGATTCGTACAAAAGGCGAAAAATGGTTTGGCAAACACTACTGGAAGTACAAAATCGAGAAGCAATTTTGAAGCATCGAAGCGAATTAATTTTTCAAGCTTAAGACGGTCCGAATTATAAATATTAATTCATAATATAAATAATTTTAATTTTAATCCAATTTATTTGGGTTAAATAATTATTATTAATTAAATTATGAAAGGAGGCCCAATTGTGCTAAACCGAGAAGACCAATCCAACCGAGCAATGGGCTGCCCAAAACTGTCCCACATGCTGTCCCAATCAACCTGTTTAGCTGATTATTTGGCTTGCAAAATAGCCCTTGAAGTTTCCTAGGAATTCCATTCAAACTTCTCCACTTATCAAGCTTTTGTAGATTTGCCCCTAGCTAAATTTAGCAAGTTTGAAAGCTTCAAACTTGCCACATATGCGGTCGGCCATGGGGGGAGTATATGGCTACTGATTTTTTCTATTTTTAGCAACCTATCCAACCTATAATTACCCCTTTTGTTGCTCATTTCAAACACACCTCTCAGTCTTTCATCCTTCACCTCTCTCTCACTTTCTCTCTTCAAAACCCTTTCGTTTTTCTCCATTTTTCCCTTTCATTCTGTAATACCCCCATACTCGGCCCAGATGTTATGGCCGAATCCGGTGATGTCACCTCAAAGGGATAATTCCAAAACGACATTGTTCAGTTAAATTTATGTTTCGTAGGAAATTTGCATAGTTTAAAACTTAAGTTTATGATTTAGAAACCCAAAATCCTTGCAACTTGTTAAGTTATGATGAAAGCCCATGTTTTAAGAAAACGTCCATATATTATAGTTATTTCGAAAACCATGTTAAACTTTAGAAATTTATTTAAGTTTAATAATTAGGCAATTGAAATAATAATAAAACCCAAATGTAAAGTCCAATTGAAGATACAAGGCCTTATTACATCCCAATGATAATAAAGTAATTAAAATAAAGTCATTCGAAACTAATTAAGAACTTCTAAGTAGCTTGTAGTGTGGCCACTTCCGAGTCCTCTTCGACATCGAGCCATCTACTGAAAGTCACCTGAAACATTAAAAAAAAGGGTGTGAGTTTTGAAACTTAGTGTGTACGGTCCTTGGTAATCCAACCAACATGCAATTATCACATTGGGCTTAAGCCCTATCAAAATCGATGGTCTTGGGCCTTAGCCCACAATGACATCATATCACATCAGTATCACACGAATGCAATGCTCCCATCCCAAATCCAACCCTGCACTCCATTTCCCTTCCAACCCTACACTCCTATGGGGATATAAATATCAACCCACCCATCCTTACACTCCAAAGGTAGCACCAATAGTGGCACTGCTCAAACGTTGCAGTAAGGCTGCTAAGCATATAATGGGCTTAAAGCCACCGGTGGATCCACAGTCGTCAAGCGACTATGCGATCCTCACATATCTTCCTCCGTATCATCAAACCCACCCAAGTGCAACATATATCTCATGAATGCAACATACACATTTCACACATTAAGCACCTAGGGGTATTTTAGTCATTTCACTACCCAGGGGTATTTCCGTAAATCTACCCTACAAGGGTATTTCGGTAATTTTGCAAATCAAGGGTATTTTGGTAATTCCACAAACTGGGGTATTTTGGTAATTTTGCAAATCAAGGGTATTTTGGTAATTATACAAATCAGGGGTATTTTGGAAATTTTGCAAATCAGGGGTATTTTAGTAATTTTACAAATTACGGGTAGGTAGTCAAGAGGGCCCGGACGGCGCCGGCTAGTTGGACCTGCTCCAAGGCGGCTCAATCAATGCACCTCCCCACACAAAGGGGTCGCGCGCGAAGACTTAAAGAGCTCCTCCTAGGGTTCCGAAGGAAACTGTAGGAACGGGTGGCGTACTTTGGAAGAAGCACTTGAGGAGGTCGCACTAGCACCCTTCCGCTTTTTTGAAGTGGGAACGGCGGTATTCTTCCCACGTGGGGGAGTCATTACGTACCTGCACAAGATGTACAATACTCACATATCATTAATCAACCAAGGATGTAGGATCCTACTAATCATTATATTCTTGTAACAAGAATAAAAAATTTATAATCCTAATACTAAGAACTAAGAGCACGTAATTCTATCTAATAATGAGAAATCAAATAAATGAAAAACCCTAGCAGAACTAGGCCTAGAGTCCATTAAAACCCTAGCATGCATTTCTAAAATCTCATAAGGCCCACTAAGCCTAATCATGTCCATATAGCCCATTAATCCCAATCATGTTTATGTATCCCATTAGGCCCGATCATAATCAAATCATACAACCATCCATCATTCAGTTACACATATCAACTCTTGCTGACATGGGCCCACGAGCTCGGTAGGCCCATTTAGTCCCGTCTGGCCCAGTCGGCCAAATAGTGGCCTGAAACCATGAGATCGCTCTTTTCACCCCGGTAATCGTATCGGTGTTCCCACACGAATTTTCGCACGCTCGTGTGGTTGCCGGCGCCAACCTTTCAGCTTTTCGGCTTTTCGGCATTTCGGGTTTTTTGATATTTTACCTGTTGCCGATTTGTCATGTGTGAAGTGTATGTACACACCTGGTTAATGCGACGTGCTACACTATCCCCAGCCTTGAACCTACAACCAATACCAATCTCCAATCAATCACACACTTAACCACAATATTTACCTAAAAAACCGAAGCCTTACCATAACCTTACAGTGTGCCACCAGTTCTAGTAGCCCTTCCTTAGCTACTATTCACGAATATCCCCTAGATCTGCACCCACACATATACTATCAAAAATCAAGTGACTCATATTCCACACAAGTCACCTCTATAAGCCACACTTATATTCGACCACTTACTAATCCACAATTGAGACGAGTACACTTACCACTTGCTAGCGATCCTTACCACGCTTGCGATCTTTGAACCCTACCCTTGTTAATACAAGGTTAACAACAAGAAAGAGTTAAATACCCTCCGAATTTTACCAAAACACACTAAAGGAGGTTGACTAAGTACTTACCAAATCCAACCTTTGATCCTGCGGCCTATATAGCTACTGAACGAGATCCGGCTTTTAAAACTTGACTGAAAACCCAAAGTCCAATAGGCCCAATTCTACTAGGCCCAAATTCAGGGTGTTACACATTCCCTTCTCGAATTCCCCTCTTGGATAAGATCCTTTTAACCACCATTGGTAGTAGCATTCAAGTGCATGTAGAAGCCTCGGTTCAACAAGAACAAACGAAGAAGGAAGAGCGAAGCAAATTGGTTAAGCTTCGGAGAAACAACAGATTTGACATCAGACCCTCCAAGTGATGAAGAAGGAGAGGAATACTTAGCTTTGTTAGAAGCTAATCAAAGGAGATTTAATCTGGAATCCCGCTTTAAATCTTTGGAGTTAGAAAGTAGAGATTAAATCCAACCAAAAGCATCATTTGAGGAGCCACCTAAATTAGAACTAGAGGTACATACCTCATATTTAAAATATGTTTATTTAGGTAATGCTTCTACTTTGCTTGTGATTGTTTCAGTGGAGTTAACTAAAGAACAAGAAGAGAAGCTCATCCTAGTATTGAAACAATTCAAGAAGGCTACCGGATGGACCATAGGCGATATTCGTGGCATTAGTCTCTCTGTATGCATGCACAAGATCATCTTGGAAGATGGCGAGAAATGGACGATTGATGGACAACGAATACTGAACCACATCATGAAGGACGTGGTAAAGAAAGAAATCATTAACTGGTTAGATGTGGGTATAATTTACCCCATCTTAGACAGTTCGTGGGTAAGTTCGGTCCAATGCATGCCAAAAAAAGAGGTATTACGGTCGTTGAGAACGAGAATAACAAATTGATATCGACTAGAACGGTTACGGGATGGAGAATTTGCATCAATTACCTAAAGCTGAAAAAAGTGACTAGGAAATACCACTTTCCTCTACCATTCTTGGACCAGATGCTGGATAGACTCGCGGGGTGAGACTACCACTATTTTCTTGATGGATACTCGGGGTATAATCATATTATAGTAGCATTAGAAGATCAACACAAGACAATATCCACATGCCCGTATGATACATTTGCATTTAGACTCATGCCATTTGGGTTATGTAATGCACCTGCTACATTTCAAAGATGTATGATGTCTATTTTTATAGACATTTTTGGAAAGTATTTGGAAGTATTTATAGATGATTTTTCAGTATTCAGAGATACAAATGATGATTGCCTAGCCAATCTAGCCAACGTCTAAGGCGATTAGAAGAAACAAACCTCGTACTCAACTGGGAAAAGTGTCCTTTTATGGTAGGAGAAGGGATTGTTCTAGGGCATCGGATAACAAGACATGGGATCGAGGTAGATAAAGTAAATGTAGATGTTATTAAGAAAGTCCCACCTCTAACATCTGTAAAGGGTTTTTTATCAGAGATTTATCAAGCACTTCTACAAAATTGCTAAACCCTTATGCAAATTATTGGAGAAGGACATGATGTTCAAATTTGACGAGGAGTGTTTAAGAGTTTCAATGATTTGAAGAGTCGGTTAGTTTTAGCACCCATCATCATCACACCAGAATAGGATTTTCCATTTGAACTGATGTGTAACACAAGTGACTTGGCGATAGGAGCTGTGATAGGCCCGCGAAGGAACAAAGTTTTTCATCCCAGCTACTATGCAAGTCTGACTCTGACAAGAGCTCAATTGAATTACATGGTAACAGAGAAAGAGTTACTTGCTATTGTGTTTGCTTTTGACAAGTTTTGATCTTATCTTGTAGGTACTAAAGTGACTATTTATAAGGACCATTCTGCAATTAAGTATTTACTTGCTAAGAAAGACACTAGTTTGAGACTAATCTGATGGGTACTTCTACTCCAAGATTTCGATCTAGAAATTTAAAAATGAAAAGGGGTAGAAAATCAAGTAGCACATCAGTTATCCAGATTGGAGCCGCAAGAAAGAAATTCTCCACTTATACCCATTCAGGTGACATTTCCAGACAAGCACATACTTAAGTTAAATCATGTCCATAATACCCTTTGGTTTTCTGATTTTGCTAACTATTTAGCTTGTGGTTTGATGTCGATTGATAAGATGTATCATCAAAAGAAAAAGTTTATTCATGATGTGAAGTACTATTTCTAGGAAGAACCATACTTGTTCAAAAAGTGTACAGATCAAATGATCAAGAAATCTGTGGCAGAAGATGAAATACATAAGATTCTATATGTTTGCCACACAGCTCTGAGTGGGGGACACTTGGGAGTTACACGTATTGTAGCCAAAGTATTACAAGTTGGATTCTTTTCGCCAACGCTATTCAAAGATGCGTATGCTTACGTAAAGAGTTGTGATCGATACTAGAGCATTGAAAACTGTAACACCCCTCGCCCGTATTCAATGCCAGAATAGGGTTTCAGAATATTATCAGACTTATAACACAATTACACATTCATTTACTCATACATTTCCAAATTTCATTCAAATATCAATCAACACATTCATATCGTCCCTAATACGCGCCTACGAGGCCCTAAACATGCATTGGGAGCGGTTTTGGACTAAACCGATATCTTTGGAAACTTTTTAAACATTTAGAAAATTTTCTCAAAAACAAGGGGCACATACCCGTTTGGTCCGGCCGCGTGTCTCACACGGCCAACAGACACGCCTGTGTCACAGGCCGTGTGGACATTCAAAATGAGAGCATATAGTCGTGTCCCAGCCCATATAAGACCCCGTGTAACTCTCTGACTTGGGTCACATGGCCAACACACATGCCTGTGTCGCTAGCCTGTGTGCCCTAAAGACGGCCATACACGCCCGTGTGCTAGGTCGTGTGCTAGGTCGTGCCAAACCTGTAGGGTATACTGACTTATGCCACACGGCCAGGTCACAGGCTCGTTTGTGAGGCCGTGTGGAGCATACTAAATTGATTTTAATTTCAACACCAGAGGACAAACGACAGTGTACATGACCGTATATCACACACGGCTGAGATACACGCCCGTGCATCTCTGCCCGTGTGGACAAAAATAGGCTACTTACCAAGGCATTTGCTATCCAACCTTGAACACACCTACAACAAACTTCAAGGCACCAATATATAGCATAATTAAGCATTCAATCAACCTCAATCAAGCATCATTTATTCCATTTCAATACCAACAAATACAAGGCTCACAATACTACAATATGCAATCCAAATACATACCAAATTTTATACTTTTCAATCATCAATATAGTCATTTCCAAACATGCATCAAATTGCCTAAAATCATAAGCATACTAATTACTAATTCATCAACCATTTGATATTCACCATACCTATTTTCATCAAGCATCAAATACCATCATAACTAGCATTTATAAGGCAATTACCAAAATCAAACAAAGGCCATTTGTTCATTTATAAACATCATCAAATTCACCATTATAAGCCAACTTACATGGCTACATATATACAAACCAAACCTTAGATATTTACTAGCCAATTCAAATGGCTAATTTCATAAGTACCACATTAATCAAAATTACCAAAGTCTATATACATGCCATATGACCCAAAACTTAATCTCAAAGGTACCAAGTGATAGTTGGATAGTGTGAAGCGATCTCCGACGGTCCCCGAATCAAAGCCAGCTTTGAAATCACTATAAAACACAGAGAAATACAAAAAGTATGCTTTGTAGCTTAGTAAGTTCATATAGCACTTAAAATCAACTTACCAAATGTGCACAATTTAAACAAATCAAACATAATATACAATTCACTTATGGAATCATCATCCCATCACAAGATTAGTTATCACTTTTATAATATCCTTATTTCAATGCTTGTACGATTCACGTACATACCTGTACCATTCCGTATCAAACACATAACTCATCCACATCTTTGACGTACCTGTTGATCCATTCAGAATATTTTTGGATACTCAGAAAAACTCGCACACTTAGTACCAAATAAATAGCCGAAGCTGTATCAATCTCGTACATTAAGTGGCAATATATATATAGCCGAAGCTCTTTTGATCATGCATACTCAGTGCAAATAAATAGACGAAGCTATCTCAATTTCGCACACTAAGTGCCCGTAATTAGCCGACTCGTCGTCGCAACCAGACTGTAGTCTTGTATACACAATCTATGCAATATAAAAGCATTTAAAGCATGTAGGGTATACTGACCGTGTATCGCACACGCTGAGACACACGCCTTTGTCTCTGCCCGTATGGACAAAAATAGGCTATTTACCAAGCCAATTTGCTATCCAACCTTGAACACACCTATATCAAACTTCAAGGCACCAATATATAGCATAACTAAGCATTCAATCAACCTCAACCAAGCATCATTTATTCCATTTCAATACCAACAAATACAAGGCTCACAATACTACAATATGCAATCCAAATACATACCAAAATTTATCCTTTTCAATCATCAATATAGTCATTTCCAAACATGCATCAAATTGCCTAAACTCATAAGCATACTAATTACTAATTCATCAACCATTTTACATTCACTATACCTATTTTCGTCAAGCATCAAATACCACCATAACTAGCATTTATAGGACAATTACAAAACTCAAACAAAGGCCATTTGTACATTTATAAAAGTCATCAAATTCATAATTATAAGCCAACTTACATGGCTACATATATACAAACAAAACCATAGATATTTACTAGCCAATTCAAATGGATAATTTCATAAGTACCACATTTATCAAAATGACCAAAGTCCCTACACAAGCCATATGACCCAAAACTTAATTTCAAAGGTACCAAGTGATAGTTGGATAGTGTGAAGTGATCTCTGACTGTTGATAAATCGTAATTATAACATATTTTAATCCCACATTTAGCTTGCTTTTGGATGATTTATCCCTCGATTTATGTTAAAAGGTGCTCTTAATCCTTTCTTTTCATGTCTTATACCTAGGAAAGCACCCGAGGATGAAAAGAACATAAAACGGGTCCAAAACGGAGTAAATGGGCCATATCACGAAATCCACACGGCCTGGCCCAAAGACCACACCACCGTGCCTTGTCGAGCATTTAGAACATGGCCTCACCCCCGATTTACACGGACGTGCCTTAATTAAGAAATCTGAACACGACTCAAAGATTTGTCACACGGGCGTGTGACATGGCCGTGTGATGTCGTGGCAATGAATAATTTTAGTCGGAAAAGGATACTTAGGGAGAAAGAATCGCATTCCAAGAGCCTATATATACCCCCTAAGTTCATCCTTGAAGCAGGCGGTTAGTTAGGCCAAGGAGCCAAGCCGAAAAGGTCAGATTTGTGGGAATCACTCGAAGATAGCTAGTTGATCCATCCCAAGAAGCCGGAATTCTACTCAAGATGGCGGATTTCTCCTTCAATTCCTTCAGGGAGTTTTAGGGATTTCTTATGTTTTGTTTTATCTTTTCTCTTGAGATGTTTTCTTTATTTGTTATGAACTAAATTCTTCAGATACCTGAAGGGGATGAAACCTAGATGAATATTGTTATTAATTTATGAATTATATGATAAATACTTAGTTTGTTCTTGATTATTCAAGCTTAATCCAAATTTGATGTGCTTAGGTGGAGGAGGAATAAACCCTGCTTAGGAGTAGATATAACATAATTAAGCGGAGTTGACCGCACGCCTAGAGATAAGGTGACGAGATTTTGCCGGATTAGGGTGAAACCTAATATGGGAGTCCATAGATCGATTTACTGCTATTCTAGGGGGTTATTATTCGAGAAAGAGATTTCCATTAATTAACCTAGGGTTAGATGTTATTGGCTTCGAGAGAGGGTTTAATATATGTTAGGGAGTCTTACGGATCAAGCTAAGTAAGTAAATCTATGGTTCAGGGTTAAATAACAAGTGAAGTCTAGGTGGATTCTTTCTGAGGGTATCGTCTTAATCAACTGAGTTTTTCCTAAAGTTATTTTCCCAATTCGTCCTTTTTGTCTTTGTGTCTTTGCTTTAGTAATTAGTTTAGATTATAATAAAGCAACTTCACTTATTTTTAGGTTAAATAATAAAAAGAAAGTTAGTATTAGTACTTTTAGTTCCTTTGGGTTCGATAATCCGGTCTTGCCTAAGCTATACTACTGTTCGATAGGTACACTTGCCTTCAATTGTTATCAGAGTTAGTTTCCAGGTTTGATCATTCGCTTTATAAATTTTAAGACTCTGATTCTAGCGATCAAGTTTTTGGCGCCGTTGCCGAGAAACTAAAATATTAAGAAAACTCTATTTTTATTACTTTAGCCATTATTTTTAATTTTTGCAATCTACTTTTATTTTTTTAATAATCTAGATTTTAGCTAAATTTTCTTTTTTTTTTTCGCAGGTACCTCTAGTTTATGACTAGAAGGAACCCGAGAGGACCTTTGGTATACGACAGTGATATTGAAGCTACCGCTCGAAGGAATCGCAGAGAAACTAGGCGAGCCGTAAATTACACAGAGGAAAATCAAGAAGAGGGTAGATCCAATCCTACTGAAGGGATGGACGAGAATGACCCACAACACATGATGTGGGAGAAAACAATGCTCCACGTACTATGTTTGATTATGCTAAACCGCATTTAATAGGAGTAGAATCGAGTATTGTTAGGCCTGCTATAGCTGCTAATAATTTTGAATTAAAGCCTAACACAATACAAATGATTCAACAATTTGTTCAATTTGATGGTTTGTAGGACGAAGATCCAAATACTCATATAGCTAATTTCTTAAAGTTCTGTGATACCTTCAAACTAAATGGTGTTTCTGATGATACCGTACGTCTTCGATTATTCCCTTTTTCATTAAGGAATAAAGCCAAACAGTGGTTAAACTCGTTACCACGAGGGTCAATCACCACATGGGAGCAAATGACCGAGAAGTTTTTATTGAAATATTTCCCACCAGCCAAAATGGCTAAATTACGGAATGATATCTCTTCTTTTGCGCAGATAGACTTAGAGACATTATACGACGCATGGGAGAGATACAAGAATCTCTTGAGAAGGTGTCCACACCATGGTCTACCCTTGTGGCTACAAGGCCAAACATTCTATAATGGTGTAAACCCTCAATGAGACAACTAATCGATTCAGCCGCTGGTGGAACCCTGAACAACAGAACTCCTGAAGCAGCCTATGAGTTCATTGAAGAGATGTCACTAAATAATTATCAGTGGCAAGTTACAAGGACGAAATCGACAAAATCAGCCGGAGTTTACAATATCGATGCGATAACCATGCTATCAACATAGGTAGAGATGACGAATAAAAAGATTGATAGTTTGTGTTCTTTACAGGCACATCCAGTCATGCGGTGCGATACAAGTGGAACTGTGGCGAATGCTGAGTACCCACCCTACCAACCAGGCACAGAGAGCGAACAAATGAACTATATAGGTAATAATTTCAGATCTAGCAACAATCCTTATGGTAATACTTACAATCCAGGTTGGAGGAACCACCCAAATTTTTCATGGGGAGGTCAAGGAAATCAAGGAAATCAAAGGCAACAACCTCTTCAAAATTTCCAAAATCAGCCATATCCACAAGAGAAAAATCCAAACCTCGAAGAGATGCTGACGAAGTTCATGGCAAGCATAGAAAACCGTCTCCAAGATACTGAGAAAACACTTAAAGATAAACAAACATCAGTTAAAGAGACCAAGAACCAAGTTGGGGAACTCACTGAGTCAGTTGGGGAACACACCAAGTCAGTTGGACTACTTACTGAGATGATCTGTGAAATACGAGCAGAGATTTTTTCTAAAGAAACAGAACATGTAAAAGCAGTTACATTAAGAAGTGGAAAAGAATTAGTCGAGCCAAAGAAAATATGACCACACGAAAACAACAACACAAATGATGAGGGAGTTAAGGAAGTAAATCTAGTCCACAAAGAAAGCAAACCACCAATCCCATATCCAGCAAAGTTGAAGAAAGAACGATTAGATGCCTAATACGGTAAGTTTCTCGAACTTTTTAAACAAATACATATTAACTTACCTTTTTTTGAAGCTATTTCACAAATGCCAAAGTACGCAAAATTCTTAAAGGAACTTCTGACAAATAAAAGGAAGCTTGAAGAAATATCGACGGTGGAACTTAATGAAGAATGCTCCGCCATCCTCCAAAACAAGTTACCAACCAAATTAAAATACCCAGGAAGTTTTACTATTCCTTGCTTAATTGGTAGCTTAAATATTAAGAAAGCATTAGCTGATCTAGGTGCCAGTATTAATTTAATGCCTTACAAAATGTTTTATCAAATAGATCTCGGGGAACCAAAACCCACTAGGATGATTATTCAGTTAGCTGATAGATCTATTAAATATCCTAGAGGAATTATCGAAGATATCCTGGTGAAAATTGATAAATTTATTTTCCCTGTTGATTTTGTTGTGTTAGACATGGATGAAGACATTAATGTTCCCTTAATTTTAGGGCGTCTTTTTTTAGCTACCGCTAGGGCTGTTATCGATGTAGGTAACGGTAAACTTGCATTAAGGATAGGCGATGAGGAAATTATTTTTCAAATCTATGATGCCATGCGATATTCTAGAGAACAAGATGATGCTTGTTATTTTGTTGATACTACTGATCATATTATTCAAGACTCATTATAGGAAATCTTACATAATGACACGATGGAATTGTGCCTGATGCAATACGAGGGGGAAGAAGCTGATGAGCTGAATACGTATTCACCTCCACAAACGCAAAAATAAAGCATTAAAGTAAATGATGAACTGAAACAAAAACCCTCTATTGATGAACCACCCAATCTGGAATTGAAACAGTTGCCGAAACACTTGGAATACGCATTCCTTGGGGAAAATTCTACGCTACTGGTTATTATCTCTTCAGAACTAAAACCCAAGGAAAAAGAGAAGTTGATACAGGTACTAAGAGAACATAAAAGGGCCATAGCTTGGAAAATTTCAGACATCAAAGGAATAAGCCCATCATTCTGCACCCATAAAATTTTAATGGAAGAGGAATACAAGCCATTGTGCAGCCTCAGAGACGGTTAAACCCCAACATGAAAGAAGTTGTTAAAGCCGAGGTAATTAAACTTCTAGACGCAGGAATAATTTATCCTATTTCTGACAGCACTTGTGTAAGTCCTGTGCAGGTAGTTCCAAAGAAAGGAGGTATGACGGTGGTGCCAAATGAAAGAAATGAGTTAATCCCCACAAGAATAGTTACAGATTAGAGAGTCTGTATAGACTATAGAAAGCTGAATGATGCCACCAGAAAAGATCACTTCCCTCTACCCTTCATAGATCAAATGTTAGAAAGACTATCTGGACATATGTATTACTGCTTCTTGGACGGACTCTCCAGCTACTTCCAAATCCCCATAGCTCCTGAAGATCAAGAGAAGACAACATTTACATGCCCATACGGTACGTTTGCTTATCATAGCATGCCTTTTGGTTTATGTAATGCTCTTGCTACTTTTCAGCGTTGCATGCTGGCAATCTTCGACGAACTTGTGGAAGACATTATGGAGGTATTTATGGATGATTTCTCGGTATTCGGTAATTCTTTCCATCTTTGCCTTAAAATTTTAAAACTAGTTCTAATGAGATGTGAGGAAACAAACCTTGTTTTGAATCGGGGAAATGTCACTTTATGGTTAGAGAAGGGATTGGTTTAGGACATAAGATTTCTAGTAAAGGGATTGAGGTAGATAAAGCAAAGGTTGAAACCATAGAAAAATTACCTCCCCCTAGTTCAGTTAAGTCTATTAGAAGCTTTTTAGGACATGCAGGGTTCTATAGAAGATTTATTAAAGATTTTTCTAAAATAGCTAAGCCTTTAACAAAATTACTAGAAAAAGATGTACCTTTTAATTTCAATTAGGAATGTTTAGATGCATTTAATATCCTTAAGGATAAATTAATAAATGCTCCGATTATAATCGTACCTGATTGGAATTTACCCTTTGAACTAATGTGTGATGCAAGTGATTTTGCAGTAGGTGCAGTTTTGGGACAACGAAGAGACAAGCATTTTCAGCCAATTTACTACGCTAGCAGAACATTAACGCCCGCACAAGAAATCTACACCGCCACAGAGAAAGAATTGTTAGCTGTAGTTTTTGCTTTTGACAAATTTAGGCAGTATCTAATATTGTCTAAAGTTGTCGTTTACACTGACCATTCCGCTCTTCGTTATCTTTTAAACAAACCTGATGCAAAACCTCGACTCATACGATGGATTTTACTCTTACAGGAGTTTGACTTGGAAATACAAGATAAGAAGGGAGCTGAGAATCTTGCGGCAGATCACCTCTCTAGACTTGAGAATCCACACATTAGAGAACTCGATGAAAATGAGATAAACGATTCGTTTCCCGAAGAACAACTCTTTTCTATAACACATTCTGAGGTACCATGGTTCGCAAACATCGCAAATTATCTAGCCGCTAACATATTGCCAAAAAGACTAACACATCACCAAAAGAACTGATTCTTTGCTGATGCAAAAAACTATTTTTTGGAAGATCCCTTTCTTTTCTGCATATGTGCAGATCAAATAATTCGGAGATGCGTTTCAAAGGCAAAAGCAAGCAAAATCCTGGAACATTGCCATTTAGGACCTTCAGGGGGACACTACAATGGCATTAAGACAGCACACAAAATACTCGAGTTAGGTTTTTATTGGCCCACTCTATTTAAAGATGCCAACAAGTATGTTACTTCGTGTGATAAATGCCAAAGAATAGGTAATATTTCTAAACGTGATGAAATGCCTCAAACATATATGCTATCATGCGAAATATTTGATGTATGGGGTATTGATTTCATGGGACCATTTCCTAGTTCATTTGGAAATAAATACATCCTAGTGGCAGTTGATTACATGTCAAAATGGGTAGAAGCGGAAGCTTTGCCTACCAATGATGCTAGGGTAGTAGTTAAGTTTCTCAAGAAACTATTTTCTTGATTTGGGACACCTAGAGCTATCATTAGTGATAGGGGCACTCATTTCTGTAATACTCAATTTGAAAGAGTTCTAAAGAAATATGGAGTTCACCACAAGATAGCTACCCCATATCACCCTCAAACTAGTGGGCAAGTTGAAGTAGCAAACCGAGAACTTAAGCGCATCCTAGAAAAAACGGTTGAATCGAATAGAAAAAATTGGGCATTAAAAGTAGATGATGCCTTATGGGCCTATAGAACATCATTTAAAACACCTCTAGGGACATCCCCATACCAACTTGTATACGGGAAAAGCTGTCATCTACCATTGGAGTTAGAACACAAAGCTTTTTGGGCCATAAAGTTTTTGAATTTTGATATTAAAACTGCAGGAAAGAAAAGAATGATGCAGATGAACGAGTTAGACGAATGGAGAGCTGAGGCCTACGAAAACTCGAAACTATACAAGGAAGCAACAAAGCGACGCCACGATGCTCGTCTAAAGAAGTCGAAACAATTCAAAGAAGGGGACTTGGTCCTGCTATACAACTCAAGGCTTAAATTATTTCCAGGGAAACTGAAATCAAGGTGGTCAGGCCCATTCATGATCAAAACAATTTTTCAATATGGCATAGTCGAGGTAACCTACCTCACTAAAGGCACATTCAAGGTAAATGGTCACCGACTCAA
The DNA here is from genome assembly GCA_005393395.2 of Gossypium australe. Classification (NCBI taxonomy): domain Eukaryota; kingdom Viridiplantae; phylum Streptophyta; class Magnoliopsida; order Malvales; family Malvaceae; genus Gossypium; species Gossypium australe. The sequence goes on from CM016615.1 coordinate 61,256,459, forward strand.
AATCTATAATGGTGAAGATTTTAGGGATATGAGAGAGGAGCTTCAGCTCCGTGAGCCTTCTTTTAGAAATGAAAACAGGGTAAGTCTAGCTTAAAACTATAAACGAGCGCTTCTCGGGAGGCAAACCGAGCACTAATTCACTAACATTTTATTTTTATTTTTATTTTTTCAGCATCTAACTCCATACTAAATTAGTCTAATAAAAGCACAGGTTTTAGACCACACGGCCTTGCACACGGGCGTGTCCGTGGCAGTGTGGAAGACAGGGAATGAACCATGGGCGTGCCAGTAGCTGTGCACAAACAGAGAAGAATTTCTTTTCCCAACATGGGTTGAGATACCAGTCCACGCCCGTGCTAACTACCCGTGCAAGGTTATTGACTTGTTGGGCACGGGCTAAACACGCCCGTGCCGCCCAGCCGTGCCAACATACTGACTTGCCAAGCACGAGCTAAACAGACCTGTTCCAACCGACCATGTGAAGAAGACCACAGGCGTGTCATATGCAACACGGCCATGGCAAACCCACCTGAATACGCCAAAAATTAAAAATCCCAAAAAACACGGGCCAATTAAAATCAAGCACGGGCGTGGCCCTTGCCAGTGGCACGACGCCTGTTTAAGCAAACTCAACCGCTCATCTTCTTCAAAGTAAACCCTACACGATTTCTCAGCCCCCTTTTCCAAATCCGGCCACAACCACATCCTCCCTACCCCTAAAAATCCCTCAAACTTCGTTGCCCTTCATAAAACCATACAAAAACTGCACCCCATGCCCTCACCACCACCGTGCTGTTGCAGCCCACGCCCACGCCCACGCCACAGCCGTGCGTCTGTAGAAAAAGTTGTGACACCACCGTGCACCACCACTCCACGACCGTGCACTGTCCGTTTACATCACCCCATCCCAAAGCATTACTGGTCACTCTTCATTAATTCACTTCTATCATGCTCTAACCATTGTTTCATTTTCATGATTTAGTTTCTGTTTAATTTTAAATATTTAGGAATAAATTCTTGCATTTTAGAACTAATATGATCGATACATTTATTTGTTTGAAATAATCACTACTGTCAAAATAAATTCTGATGAATGACATGCTTAAGCTAGTTTTAGTATTCCAACTTCTCAAATTTTTCTTTCATTTGATTTAAGTGTGGAATATTCTTGCTATATTTTTGTTGAGGCTTGATCAAAAGAACTTACTTTATATTTGACTACTGATTTGAGGTACAATATCGTCATCTCGAGGAAAGAAAAAAGCAGTCCCGAGCTCGAAGAAAAGAAAGGGGCCCGAATCATCCTCAGCAAGTGCTTCTTCTGAGCTACGACACCAATTCCTCTGGTTTTCTCAAGAAGCTCAAGAAGAACGTTACAAGACAATCCGAGATAGACACCTCGGCACCAGCAGGTGCATTGATTGGGATGCGCTGGAACAAATTGGGCTCACAACCGAGATTCGAGCCCTCCTCTCGACAGACCTGTGGGAGCAGTTTTTCTCAATCATCGAGCCCACATACTTGAAGCTCACACTAGAGTTCTGCACCACTTTCACCTTGCAGACAGTGGCGGCATAGTTCGATGACCCAGGTACAGTCCAATTTCATTTAGGGGGCACGGTACGTCGACTGAGCGTACCGCAATTCGGCTCGGCACTCGGACTCTATACGCCAGAATTTATAGAAGCAAACCCACTCTCCAAGTTAAACCGATAGCTCCACTGCACTCCCCTCTCCTGCTGGCGCAGCTTACACGCCATCACTGGCATCTACGACCCCAGTCACTCCAAAGCGACAGAAACTTGAAAAGTTAATGGATGATAAGTTAAATTAAAGGAATAAAATAATATCATATAATCTTCCCCAAAATAAAAAGCATGGAAACCCTAGTTATGGAGATGGAATAAAGAGAAAACTTTCTTGGCCAAATTAGGTAAGTATTCAAGCCCCGTTTTTAATAATTATCATATTTTTGAGATCGGGATAGCTTAATTTATCTATTTTAGGGGTTAAATTGAAAGATATCAAAGTGTGGAATTTTTATCATGGATGATTATGTTAGAAATTTGAAACTTATGGTAAAAAATGAAAGGTTTTTGATAGATAAACAACTTTTACAAAGTGAATTTTGATGAAAACTTGATTTAGGGACTAAAATTGTAAAAATGTGAAATCCATGGAAAAATTCTGATTTTTATGAAATATATAGGTTGTAAATATTACATGAAAAATTTAGTTAGGCTTGAAACAGGGAGTAAATCGCATGAATTTCATTTTCCGAGCCTAGGGATGAAATCGTCATTTATTAAAAGTTTAGGGGCAAAATGGTAATTTTTCCTAAGTTGTAAATTGGACTAAATTGAATATGAATTACATTAAATTGATGTTAAATTTACTCGTATAGATCTAGGTAGACTGAATTAGAGTTAGAACGAGGAAAGGAGAAAATGTTGGATTAATAGATTTTATGTACACGAACAATTATCGAGGTAAGTTCGTGTAACTTAACTATGTATGTTATTATGCTTGAATTAAATTGTATGAATGTGATGGTATATGTATGTGATGATATAAAAATCATATATATATATATATATATATATATTTATGAAATGAAAGATGTTCAATAAAGCCCAATAAATGATAATATCCCATAAATGGTAAGTCCCGGTTGAATAATGAAAATTGATGGATAGTGGTGATTTCCCGCATGAAATGAGGTCCTACATGTGTTGCAGAAAGGATTTAGCTCGGATGAGTAGTCCATTGATCTCATTATGGAAAGGATTTAGCTTGGACGGGTAATCCTAAGTGAGCCTCTCGGGCATATGTTTCAATTAGGATTTAGCTTGGAATGGTAATCCAAATCGGACTCTATAGAGAATTCTTTGTCATATAACGAATTTAGCCTGGACTGGTAATCCGACAAAGCCCTTAGAGTATATGCGTTACAGATAAAATTTAGCCTGGACTGGTAACTCTACTGTATAATATGTGGCTCGAAAGTGTACCTAAAAGGTACTACTGGATATGAATTGATAGATTATGATTTGTTTTTACACTTTGTGTACTACATGAGTATCCATCGATAATTCAAATAAATTCAACGGGCAAAGTTCTAACATGAGCAAATATGGATTTGAGATAAATGGTTATAGATTGAGACATGATATATGTGGAAGTATGAAATGTTTATACATGAACATGAAATGGTTTGATGAATATGTTCATCTATGATAATAGATTTGTAAACTTTAAGTGTACTACCCAAGTGATTATCAATACTTCAATTGATTATTGAGTAAGGTTCTGACAAGAAATATACTGGAACTTGAGATGAATTAATATAAAGTATACCTGAAATACATGAAGAAAATTGCATACATGTTATATGAACACATGATGTGGAAAAATATATGTGCATGGGAATCCAAATATTGATGAGTTCATATATATGTTTTTTGAATTTTATATGAAATATGTGACTAATAAGAGTGATGAGAATGTGTGATAGGGCTTGTGAGATTAAATGGTTTGATTATATCTTATGTACTTATTTTTATGATGAATGGGTGGTAAGTTTATTACTCAGTTATACGGACTTACTAAGCATTATATGCTTACTCTGTTTTATTTTTCCCTGTCTTATAGTAAATCGGAAGCTCGTTGGATTGGAAGCTCGACAGAGATCACTCACACTATCCATCAAATCAATTTGGTATATAAGGTAAAACAAATGTGGTTATAATGGCATGTATTGGTTAAATTGATCATGGAATGACATGTAAATATTTGATAATGACTAGCTATTGTAATGGCTAGATATGGTTATGTTTTATTATAATTATAATCTATAATTATATAAAGTATGAATAATCAAGTTATGATAATAATCATGTTAGACAATGGTAAAAACATAGCTATGAAGGTAGGTAAAAATATACTATATTAAGATATGAAATAACCTTAGCTATAATGTTTGAATTGGTTAGTATGAATTGGTATGTTTTAGTGCAAGTAAATGGTTAAATTTGGGTGACAAATAAAGCTAGGTAATGGCTTTGTTTTGTCTACACAGGTAGACACACGTGCGTGTGTCTAAACCGTGTATGACACACGGCCTGGCATTTGAGCATGTGAATTGGCATGTGTCCCTTGCATCTTGAAATTTAGAAACAAAATGCTCTGAATTGAACATACGGGCAGAGACACAGCGTGTGTCTCAGCCGTATGAGAGACACGGCCTATAACACAGGCATGAGGCTTGGCCATGTGAAAACTGCACCTATTTTATGAAAATTAAATTAACCACACGGCCTAGCACACAAGCATATGGCATGGCCGTGTGCACAAGTCAGAGAGTTACACGGAGTAAGACACAGCCTGTAGCACGGGCATGTCTAAGGGTCACACTGGCGTGTCCCTAGACCACACGGACATATGAACCTTGTACTTGGGAAAAATTCTTAGTGATCCCGATTCCCGTTTTGGTTTTAATGTTTGCTTTAGGCCTCGAGGGTCCAATTAAGGGACGTCATGCTTGTTCTCAGGAAAGGAATAGTATTTTACTCGAATAATGTAAAAATATCATGTAATCATCAGCAATGTTCTGTAACCCTGTTCTAGCGACGGATACGGGTTAGGGGTGTTACATTTTTTGGTATCAGAGCTACGGTTTAGCTGGTTCTTAGACTGAACGTAGCATATGTGAAGTTTAGAAATACATGCCATTATATAACCTATGATAGTGCGCTATCTCCTGACTCTGATGAGAAATTGTTTAGACAGAGATGCTTTCCAATCAAGCCAATTCTGATAATTTCGAAAGGGATACTCAAGTATTTGAGAAAAATGTTATTTATGATGAAACAGAATTCGAAAAATTACGGATAAATGTTTTATAGTACACGAGAATGATAAATGTTATGTTATATAAGTATATATATATGAAAATTAAATTGTGAGGCTTTACGATCTCCACCCCCTTATTAGTACAGTTATATGTAATGAAATTAGTAAGATTTATATTGATTTAGTTCAAAAGTGTGGAACTGAAGAGTTTAGTGGCTGAATGATAAATAAAACAATCAAAACTGAGAATGGGTTAGTAATTAAAGATGGGTTCTGAAGAGAAATATCAGATTTTTCTAAAAACTATTTGGATACATAGTGCCACTGTTAAAGGAAGAATTTATTCATGGGAAATTGATTTATTCAGATATGGTATTTACAGAATGGGTTAATTAGAAATTTCTTTTGAATTAGTTCCTTGAGTGAACTGAATGATGTGAAATTATTGATGACTATATATGTCAGTGGATTAGTGGTGAAATTGCAAAAATATTTCAATACAGCTGTTATAATCGAGTATATTACAGCAATCTCTTCTGGGTATTTTATATGAGTATTCTATATGTACTGTTACTCTTAGAGGTATATATATAAATATATAACTATTTATGTTCGGATGCTATAATCATTATATGGAAAGGTTGGCTAAACATGGTAATAGACAAATATTATTGTAAGTCTGGTTGATTCATGAGCAGTATTGCTCTATCTTTCTCTGGTCTTCTGATTCTGCATGTTTGATAAAAGACTTGATGATAAAATTGGTATTGTAACACCCCTCACCTGTATTCAACACCGGAATAGAGTTACGGAGCATTACCAGACTTACAACACTTTTAAACATATAATTCATATACAATTTATCAAACCAAATACAATTCAATCATAACCAATCATAGTGTCCCTTAAAGAGCCTACGAGGCCTTAAAACATCCATTGGGGGTGGTTTGGGACTAAACCGATAACTTGAGAAAATTTTCAACACTTAGTAAATTTTTCTCAAAACAAGGGACATGTAACACCCTTCACCCGTATTCAATGCCAGAATAAGGTTAAGCAGCATTACCAGACTTACAACTCAATTATACATACTATTAGTATACATTTCATCAATTCAAACATTCGTCAATCAACCTCAATCAATATGTCCCTAATAAGAGCCTACGAGGCCCTAATCATGCATTGGAAGTGGTTCGGGACTAAACTGACAACCTTTAAAACAATTTGAGAACTTAGATTTGTTTTCTCCAAAATAGGGGACACACGCCCGTATGACCAGGCCATGTGTCTCACCGGCCACCAGACACGCCCGTGTCGCAGGCCGTGTGGACATTCAAAATGGGATCACATGGTCGTGTCCCAACCCGTGTCATACCCCGTGTCCGAACAAGTGAGCTTACTGACTTGGGTCACACGGCCAACCACACGCCCGTGTGTCTAGCCCGTGTGCCCTTTGAAGTGGCCACACACACCCGTGTGCCAGGCCGTGTGCTAGGCCATGCCAAACCTGTAGGGTATATTGACTTATGCAACATGGCCAAGTCACACGTCCGTGTGCTAGGCCGTGTGCCAATTAGGGAGGTATACTAACTTGTGCCACACGGTTGATCACACGCCCGTGTGTGAGACCGTGTGGAGCATACTAACTTCATTTCAATTTCAACACCAGGGGACACACGACTGTGCAACATGACCATGTGTCACACACGGCTGAGACACACACCCGTGTCTCTGCCCGTGTGGACAAAAATAGGCTATTTACCAATCCAAAATTTGCCACCCAAATTTCATTTACCTACATAACTCAAATGGTACCATTTCAAGACACAAATATGCAGCCAAAATCATCAACCAATACACAATCCATACAATATCTATTTCAAATATTTCAGTACTCAATTCAATGCCAATTACCTACTCAAAAACCTATGAACTCAACTTGCTTTACAAGTCATGACTCACATATATGTAACATGCACCATAATTCTTCTAATTCATCATCCAACACCAATCCACAACAAACTTATCTCAAACAACTAAATACTTCATATCATAACAAACACTTAGATATCACAATTCAACATCAACCAAATTGCATGGCAATATTCACAACAAATAATATCACATTTATAAGCTACTTCTAATGGTCAAAATACATTTCCATTAAATATACCAAAATGATCAAAGCCTATACATGCCATATACCATATATACACACTTCAAAGGTACCAATGCGATGAAGTCCCTGACGATCCCCGGATCTGAGCTAGCTTTGAAATATTATAAAACATAGAAGAAATTAAACAAAGTAAGCTATAAAGCATAGTAAGTTCGTATATAAATATGAAATAATCTCATCATTAATTAGCATTTCAAATAGATATCATATATTGCATTAAAGAATCAATCACTAAGTTAACATAAAATGTAACCAAATAGTAACTCATAAGTTCTCAACCTCCTTTAACTCGTTACTCAAATAGTTTTCCGTACGTACCTGTACTGATACTTATATATATCTCTACAATTCTCTTATCAAACCACTCTGGCTTATAAATGCTTACGAAACAAATACATCGATTTTTCAATGCCATAGTCCAACTATGGTCTTACACATACATTGCCAAGGCTCTACCGTGGTTTTACATTCACATGCCATAACCTGGTTATGGTCTTATTATCCAATTACCATAGCCCGATTATGGTCTTATTTGACAACTCGCTTTACTTAAATCGTACATTTAATTCAAAATCTTCCAAATTTAACCAATAAGATAAATACAATCACATTACCATCCTTTCATTAAATAAATACACATTTAAGTTCAATTATACAAACTTACCTCGTGTACGGAAATGACGAAACAGATCGACTACTCAATTACTTTACTTTTTCCCCGATCTATGATTGAATTCCTCTTTTCTTGATCTATAAGTAATCAAAATCAACTTTTTTATTCTTCTAATTATTAAATTCAATCCAAAATATACATTAGGGCTATTTTACACATTTACCCCTAAACTTTCACATTTTTACGATTTAGTCTTTATTTCATAAAAACACAAATTAATGAAATTCAATGCTAACACATGCTAGTCGATTTACACATTAGTCCCTATGAGCCCATATTTTTCATTTATTTCACATTTCAACCACAAAATTTCAACATTTCTCAATTAAATCCCTATTTGGCATTTTTACTCAAAATCACTTAACAAAACTTGTTTAACTATCAACAACTATTCAAAATCTATCATCGAACGTCAAAATACTCATGTATTCATCAATGGCTTCATTCAAAATATTTAACAATTTTGCAAAATTAGTCCCTAGGCTAGCTAGTACTAGTTGTAACGATCACAAAAACATAGAAATCATTAAAAACGGAACAACACGGACTTACATGCATGAAAGTTTGCTTGGCCAAATATCAAGCTTCTCCCATGGCTAATTTAAGTTGAATTTTCAGTTGAGTCAATGTACAAGAAAGATGATGTGTAACACCCCACACCCGATCGAGACGTTATGATCGGATCTAGCGTGCCACATCAGGTGTTGTTTGAAAACTTTGTGTTCGATGGAAAACATATCTACGAATCAAAACTTTCTACCATTTAAAAATCTCGATTTTTGTTACTTATTAACAAAACGAGTTTTACTCGAAATCATTCCTTTTCAGAAATATGATTATGCATCTATTAATTTGTTTTTAAAACCTTGTCTATTACAGAAGTTTGGTTTAAGCAGTTGTGGAAACATGATATTTTAAAAACAGTAGTTATTGTCTTAAAACCTGTGTTTAAAAAATTAGCAGTTTGAAAAGAAATACCATATAAAAGTTAAAAACAATTCCAATGGCCTTATTACAAAAATTATTAACCCAAATATTAAAGTAAAGTAAAATAAAATAAAGTAACTAAATTAACCCCAAGAACATACAGGACGTGTGGCCACCTCCGAGTCCCTCGCAACTTCAAATCCTCTAAGGTTGGGGATTACCTGCACAGTTAAAGAGAAAGGGTGAGTTACGAGAACTCAGTGTGTAATCCCCTTATTACACCCACAGTTTGGGCCCAAGCCCATACAGTAACAATCTGGGCCTAAGCCCTATTCAGTAACAGTCTGGGCCGAAGCCCTATGATATGCAAAATAAATATGTACCCAACCCAGTCCAACCAACTCACCACCCGTACCAACCAACACACCTGTGGAGACCAAGCCAACCCACCCAACTAGCACACCAATAACGCAGACTAGCTGCTAATAACAGTATACGGGGTTGAGCCACTACATCAATATAACGTGGCAGAGCCACCAGTACAGTGCTTCCTCCAAATCCATAACCCAACCCATGCAATATACCATGCCATAGTTAAATCATGTAAGAAGTGCATCATCATGAACATCAATCATACAGTTACTACTCATACGTTGATGATCCTACCACTAAGGCTAAAATGGTAATTTTGGGGTAAAACGGTAATTTCGCCCCTCGGGGGTATTTTGGTAATTTTACCCACCAAGGGTATTTCAGTAATTTACCCATCAAGGGTATTTCGGTAAGTTACCCACTAAGGGTATTTCGGTAATTTACCCATCAAGGGTATTTTTGTAATTTGCTCATCTATGGTCTTTCCGGAGGCCGACTATCGTCTCGAGTGACACAAGTTCCTTTTCTGGTCAAAACGGGGCAATTGGGCCTAGAATCCAATTTCGGCTTAAACGGGCCCACACGCTCGTGTGGCCCAAACAACCCATTTTCGGTCTCGGATCTGCGGACTTCGCAGCTACAACAATCGTCCGGCAATTACCATGGATTCTGCCCCTGTGGGCCCATTAGCCCATTGGGCCCATTTAGCCCACTTTGACTCAACGAGGCCTATTACAGCCTCAGTCCCACGAGAGAGTCTGAGACACCCCAACAGTCTATCGCCAACACTTTGACTCGGTTTATCTCTACTTGCGCTTGCACGCTCGGAAGATCTCAGTTGCCGATACTCTAGCTTTTCGGTATTTCAGCGTTTAGCCGATTCACAAAACAAAGCATATCAGGACAAACGGTGGTGTGGGATTACACACATGTTATGGGTTGCGGTTCGAGACACTATTCGTGGCACCTAAAATAACAATTGACCAATAGTTAGTCTCCACCCTTGGTAATCCCAAAATATCGAAATACTTTACCTACTGACCTAACTTACCAGAGAATGAAGACTCCTTGTAGTGGGAGAGAGTTCGGCCTACCCCTCCTGATTAAGGAAACGAGTCCCTAACGAAAAAGAACATGTTAGAACAAGGCAACTAGACAGAAAAATAACCTTTCGACCCCCAAAGAACCCAAACCGTGGATGAGAGGAAAACAGCAAGCCTACATTCGGTTATAGCCACACTTACCAACCAATTGCAGAAGTTCAGAGACTGAAAGAACGAAGAGGAGTATATGCTTAGGCCCTATTAGATTCGGCTTAAACCATAAAAAAAGGGAACCAAGGTTAAGTGTTTCAGCTTTAACCTTGCAAAGAGAGGGAAATAGATAAGGGGGAAAGGAAAATGATACCTTCGGCCAGAGAAGAATCGAATGAAGAAGAGAGGTTCGGCAGCAAGGAGCAATACCCATGAAAATAATGAAGAACAACGAAGAAAAAGAGAGAGGAAGAGGGGAGGCTTATCAGTTCATGAATGGTCAAAAGGAATGAGAAAAAAAGTTGAGTAATGGAAGAAGCACTGAATTCGGCAGAGTCAAGAAAAAGAAAAGAAACAAATCAAAAGAACTCGAAATGCTAGAGAACAAAATACCCAAAATGCAAAAACTCTCCAAAAGAAAACCAAAGAAATTCGGCACACTCTCCCCTCTCCAAACCGAATATGCACTTCCCCAATTATCCACCTTGGCCGAAATTCCCTATCACCACTACCCCACATTCGACCAATACTTGCACACTAATCCATTCATTGATTCTCTCAACTCTTTGCTCCTACTATTGCTCTTCTCCATCCATTTTAACTATTTGACCAAGTCTCCAACTCCCAGTTTGATCCGAACTCTGCTTCCTACACTCACCTGACACAAAACAAAAGCCTCCATTTGCAACCTGTGGGATTCGAACCCCTTCCCTCATTGCTCTCCCATTGACGCCACAGCCACCTTGCCACATGCTCAACTTGTGTCTCCTAAATGCACATAATTATACTTAACCCTACTGCCAACAACCCTCTCCACTAAAGAGCCAAAAACTAAATTTTTTCCCAGGCTCAAACTCGAACCCAGGCCTCCTTAGGACCCCCAAATACACTCAAATAACTAGCTGAGCAAGCACAACATAAAATTAAGCAAAAGTTACAACCCCCTAACTTTTGGGGCGTTACAACTCTACCCCCTTAAAAAGATTTCGGCCTCAAAATTTACCTGATCAGAAGAGATGAGGCTATTGCTTTCGCATCGCCTCCTCAGGCTCCCATATGGCTTCCTCTGAACTGTGGTTACGCCACATCACCTTGACTAATGGAACAGATTTCCTCCTCAGCACCTTAACATCACGATCCGGTATCTGCACCGGTTCTTCCTCAAAAGTCAGATCAGATCTCACCTCGATCTCCTCTGCCGTCACTATATGTGAGGGATCAGAACGATATCGCCTCAACATAGAGACGTGGAACACATCATGTATCCGGTTTAACTCAGGAGGCAGCTAAAGCTAATAGGCGACCGGTCCTACAAGCTTTAATATCCGGTAAGGTCCGATGAATCTGGGGCTCAGCTTGCCCTTCCGTCCAAATCTCAAAATCTTCTTCCAAGGTGAAACCTTCAAGAAACGTAATCCCCAATAGAGTACTTTATCTCTTTACGCTTTAGGTCAGCATACGACTTCTGTCTATCAGATGTTTCTTTTAACCGATTACAGATCAATTTTACTTTCTCCTCGGTTTCAGCTTCTGGACCCAACAGTCACCGCTCACCCAATTCTGTCCAACAAGTTGGGGTATGACACCTACGACCATATAGCGCCTCATATAGTGCCATTTGAATACTGGATTGGTAGCTGTTGTTATAAGCAAATTCCATTAATAGCAGATAGTATTCCCAACTGCCCTTGAAATCGATCACACAACTTCTCAACATGTCCTCCAAAATCTGTATTACCCTCTCCGATTGACCATCAGTATGTGGATGAAATGCTGTGCTAAAATCCAACCTTGTACGACCATATAGCGCCTCATATAGTGCCATTTGAATACTGGATTGGTAGCTGTTGTTATAAGCAAATTCCATTAATAGCAGATAGTATTCCCAACTGCCCTTGAAATCGATCACACAACTTCTCAACATGTCCTCCAAAATCTGTATTACCCTCTCCGATTGACCATCAGTATGTGGATGAAATGCTGTGCTAAAATCCAACCTTGTACCCAAAGCTTCGTGTAACACTCTCCAGAACTGAGATGTGAATCTGGGGTCCCTGCCCGAGATGATAGACACCCGTACCCCATGTAACCTTACAATTTCCACCCCGTACAACTTAGCCAACTTCTGTAATGAGTAATTAGTGCGAACCGGTATGAACTGGGTAGACTTAGTCAGTCGATCAACAATAACCCATATAAAATATTTTTTAGTAGGCGTCAGGGGTAGCCCACTAACAAAATCCATGGTTACCCTCTCCCACTTCCAGAGTGGAATCTTAACAGGTTACAGCAGTCTCGAAGGTAGTTGATGCTCAGCCTTCACTTGTTGGCATGTCAAACACTTACTTACAAAATCAGTAACCTCACGCTTAAGTCCTGGCCACCAGTACAGTTCACGTAGATCTCGATATAACTTGTTTCCACCAGGATGCATACTGTATGGGCTACTATGCGCCTCCCACAGAATCGACTACCTTAACTCAGAGTCCCTCAGTACACAAACTCTTCCACGGAAGCATAATTCTCCTTCACTATTCAACCCAAAATCCTCAGTCTCTCCCTTCTTCACCTGTTGGAACCGAGGAACCAACGACTCATCCAACATCTGTTTCTCTTTAATTTGAACTATCCACGTCGGTTTCACTTGAAGTTCAGCTAACAGACTATAATCCTCAAACAGGCTGAGATGAGCAAAAATTGCTCTTAAATCAGACACAACCTTACGGCTCAGTGCATCTGCTACCACGTTAGCTTTTCCCGGATGGTACTCAATCGAGCAATCATAATCCTTAAGCAACTCTATCCATCTTTGTTGCCTAAGGTTCAACTCCTTCTGAGTAATGAGGTACTTGAGACTTTTATGGTCGGTATAAATGACCTACTTCTCCCTGTACAAGTAGTGTCTCCAAATCTTTAGTGCGAACACCGCCGCAGGTAATTCCAAGTCATGAGTAGGATAATTCACCTCGTACGGCCTAAGCTGAAGGGACGCATAAGCCACCACCTTACCCTCTTGCATCAGCACACAACCCAGTCCCGTGTATGACGCGTCACAGTAGACAACGAATTCCTTTCCAGCCTCTGGCTGGATTAATACCGGGGCTTCAGTCAGAATCTTCTTCAGTTTCTCAAAACTCTCCTGCTGTTTATCAGTCCAAACAAACGGTACTCCTTTACGCAGTAGCTTAGTTAGAGGTGCAGCAATCAGTGAAAACCCCTCCACGAACCATCTGTAATACCCGACCAGACCGAGAAAACTTCGAATCTCAGATACCAACTCCGATGGCTTCCAATCTAATACGGCCTCAACTTTTTGATGATCAACCCTAATCCCCTCGACAGACACGACATGTCAAAAAAATGTCACCTCTCGTAACCGAAACTCACATTTGCTGAATTTGGCATAAAGTTGCTTTTCTCTCAATATTTGTAGAACAACCTGGAGATGTGAATCATGTTCCTTCTCAGTTCTTGAATACACCAGAATATCATCTATGAATACCACCAAGAACCGGTCTAAATAGGGTTGGAAGACCCGGTTCATCATATCCATGAAAGTAGCTGGTGCATTCGTTAGACCAAACGGCATGACCAAAAACTCGTAGTGTCCATAACGAGTTCAGAATGCAGTCTTGTACACATCTGCCCCCTTAACCCTTAACTGATGATATCCCGATCTAAGATCTATCTTGAAGAAAACCGCGGCTCCTCCCAGCTGATCAAATAGATCGTCTATTCTTGGTAAAGGGTACTTGTTTTTAATCGTCGGTTTATTCAATTGACGGTAATCGATACACATGCACATTGAACCATCCTTCTTCTTTACGAACAGTACCGGTGCTCCCCACGTCGACACACTCGTTCGGATGAATCCTCGATCCAGTAGCTCTTGGATCTAAGCTTTTAATTCTACCAGCTCCTTCGGCGCCATCCTATAAGGAGCGATGGAGATCGAAGCCGTTCCCGGTAGGAGCTCAATGCCGAATTTGACCTCACAGTTTGGTGGCAACCCCAGAAGCTCTTCAGAAAATACATTCGGGAACTACTTTACGGTCCTGACATCCCCAACAGATAAACCCTTAACCTCAGATGTGCTGACATAGGCTAGGAACGCCTCAAAACCTTTGCGAACCAACATCTCGGCCCTCAATACTGAAATTACGTTGGATAAATAGTTCTTTCACTCCCCTATCATGACCACCTCCTCAATCTCCGAAGACTTCAGTACCATATGTTTAGCAGCACAATCCAAATTTACACGGTGTTTCACTAACCAATCTATGCCCAAAATGAGATCGAACTCGCCAAACGACAGTTCCATCAGATCCGCCGAAAAGAGAACCCCTTAGACCTCTAGGGGCACTTCTCTAAACAGTTTATTTACTCTAATCGACTGTCCTAGTGGACTAACCACTGGCAGTTCCATACCAGTAAGTTCAAACTGTATGCCCAATGTTCCAGGCACAGTACATGCAACATACGAGTGCGTAGTAGACCCAATGTCAATTAAAGCTGTAAATGGCACGTCATGAATGAGAAACGTACCAGTTATGACGTTAGGTCGTTATCATCTTCTCGATGCCGAGCAACATATACCAACGCTGGCTGTCTCACCTCAATGTTACCAGCCCCTCTATTCAGTGCTCATCGACCTCGTCCAAACTCATTTCCCCCTCTGGCTGGACCACAGCCTCTCGGTGGCTGTTGACCACCTCTCCCTGACTGCACATAACCCTGACCTACAGCTTGCATTTGAACGAGCCTCTAAGTATAGTCTTTAACCTGATGATCCCTGGAGCCACGCTCAGTGCAAGGTTGCGGTCTGACTGCAACATTAGGAACCCCAGCTCAGGCTGGCCCGTCAAACCTAGGCTTCTTCCTAGGCCCACCAGAAGAACTTGAAGGCCCGAAATTCCTCTTACTTCTGCCCTATCCAGCTCACAGTTCTGACGCTCTGAGTGTTTCACATCCTCGGTAATCTTAGCCTTCTCAACTAGGGCAGCAAAGTCTCTTTCCCTCTGCGGGGCTATCAATACCAGCAACTCATCCCGAAGACCATCCTCAAACCGCACGCAGCGTTCATATTCAGTTGCGACTATGCCCCGAGCGTACCGGCTTAAGCGCAGGAACTCTGCCTTATACTCTGCTAGGGACTTATTCCCCTGAACCAGATTCAAAAATTCCTTTCTCCGGGCGTCCACATAACTTGCCCTAGCATACTTCCCTTGGAAAGCCGCCTTAAAGAAGTCCCAAGTCACACGGTCGGTCTACGTGCCTTCCCTCACAGTAAGCCACCATTTATATGCCTCATCTCGCAGTAAAGACACTGCTCCTTTCAGGTTTCGCTCCACTGTGCAGTCGAGGTCATCCATGATTTGCTCAACTGCCTCCAACCAATATTCTGCTAAGGTCGGGGTTACAGTAGAGATGCCCCTGAAAATTTCTACCCCGTTTGACTGGAGTAACACAGAAATTAACCCTTGGCCCACTGACCCAGTACTCGCTCCAGCAACATTTTCCAGAACTCGTAGCATTACTTAGGATAGGGCATCATCCCCACCTGCTCGGTCATGAGACCCCGTCTCAGTCACTGGTGATGCCGACACTTCCCTTTCAGGCATATGTCCTGATGCTGAGGATCCTGCCCTAGCACCTCGGCCTCTACCACAGTCACGTGTACCCCTTCCGCAACCTCTTGTTCTCATATCGTTGTAGCGTACTTATCTGATTAAGAATTTTATGAAATAACTTATAGTTCATGTAATTATTAACATATATCTTATGAAAAGAAGTAACTAGGGTGGTTCTCGCAGATCGCATTTACTACAGTTTCAGTCTCCTATAGTCTCGGTTTCTACAGCTAAGAAGTTTCAGTATACTACTATTGTCCTTAGTAGTTTCTTAATACAACCATTTCAACATATAATAAAGTATAGAGTAAAGAAACTTACAGATTTGGTGCCGGAGACTCGGTGTGCCACACGTTCAGTAATATCACTACTTTTTAAACCAGAATTTAAACAGATTTGGATAAATTTTCAAAACCCATTCCATAGCCGAGTTTTGCAACCTGGCTTTGATACCAAGATGATGTGTAACACCCCACACCCGGCCTAGACGTTATGACAGGATCTAGCGTGTCACATCAGGTGTTGTTTGAAAACTTTGTGTTTGATGGAAAATGCATCTAAGAATCAAAACTTTCTACCGTTTAAAAATCCCGATTTTGTTGCTTATTAACAAAATGAGTTTTACTCGAAATCATTCCTTTTCAGAAATATTATTATACATCTATTAATTTGCTTTTAAAACCTTGTCTATTACAGAAGTTTAGTTCAAGCAGTTGCTGAAACATGATATTTTAATAATAGTAGTTATTGTCCTAAAACTAGAGTTTAATAAATTAGCAATTTGTAAAGAAATACCAAATAAAAGTTAAAAACAATTCCAATGGCCTTATTACAAAAATTATTAACCCAAAAATTAAAGTAAAGTAAAGTAAAATAAATTAACTAAATTAACCCTAAGAACATACTGGAAGTGTTGCCACCTCATAGTCCCTCGCAGCTCCAAATCCTCTAAGGCTGGGGATTACCTGCACAGTTAAAGAGAAAGGGTGAGTTATGAGAACTCAGTGTGTAATCCCCTTATTACACCCATAGTTTGAGCCCAAGACCATACAGTAACAATCTGGGCCTAAGCCCTATTCAGTAACAGTCTGGGCCAAAGCCCTACGATATGCAAAACAAATATGTACCCAACCCAATCCAACCAACACACCACCCGTACCAACCAACACACCTGTGGGGACCAAGTCAACCCACCCAACGAGCACACCAATAACGCAGACTAGCTGTTAATAACAGTATACGTGGATGAGCCACTACATCAGTATAACGTCGCAAAAGCCACTAAATCAGTATAACGTTGCAGAGCCACCAGTACAGTGCTTCCTCCAAATCCATAACCCAACCCATGCAATATACCATGCCATAGTTAAATCATGTAAGCAGTGCATCATCATCAACATCAATCATACAGTTACTACTTAAACATCGATGATCCTACCACTAAGGGTAAAACAGTAATTTGGGGGCAAAATAGTAATTTCGCCCCTCGGGGGTATTTCAGTAATTTTACCCACGAAGGGTATTTTGATAATTTACCCATTAAGGGTATTTCGATAATTTACCCATCAAGGGTATTTTGGTAATTTGCTCATCTATGGCATTTCCGGAGGCCAACTGTCGCCTCGAGTGACACAGGTTCCTTTTTTGGTCAAAACGGGGCAATTGGGCCTAGAATCCAATTTTGACCCAAACGGGCCCACACGCTCGTGTGGCCCAAACAACCCATTTTCGGTCTCGGATCTGCGGACTTCACAGCCGCAATAATCGTCCGGTACTTACCACAGATTTTGCCCCTGTGGGCCCATTAGCCTATTAGGCCCATTTCGGCTCAACGAGGCCCATTACCGCCTCAGTCCCACGAGAGAGTCTGAGACACCCCAACAGTCTATCGCCAACACTATTGACTCGGTTTATCTCTACGAGCGCTCACACGCTCAGAAGATCTTAGTTTCTGATACTCTGGCTTTTTGGTATTTCGGCTTTTAGCCGATTCACAGAACGAAGCATATCAAGTTAAACGGTGGTGTGAGATTACACACCTATTATGGGTTGCGGTTTGAGACACTATCCGTGGCACCTAAAATAATAATTGACCAATTGTTAGTCTCTACCCTTGGAAATCCCAAAATATCGAAATACTTTACCTACTGACCTAACTTACCAGAGAATGAAGACTCCTTGCAGTGGGAGAGAGTTCGGCCTACTCCTCATGATTAAGGAAACGAGTCCTTAACGAAAAAGAACATGTTCGAACCAAGCAAATAGACAGAAAAACAACCTTTCAGCCCCCAAAAAACCCAAACTGTGGATGAGAGGAAAACAGCAAGCCTAAATAAGGTTATAGCCACTCTTACCAACCAATTGCAGAAGCCCAGAGACTGATAGAACGAACAGGAGTATACGCTTAGGCCCTATTAGATTCGGCTTACACCAAAAAAAAAGGGGAACCAAGGTTAAGTGTTTCGGCTTTAACCTTGCAAAGAGAGGGAAAAGGATAAGGGGAAAGGAAAATGATACCTTCGACCAGAGAAGAACCGAATGAAGAAGCGAGGTTCGGTAGTAAGGAGCAATACCCGTGAAAATAATGAAGAACAACGAAGAAAAGAGAGTGGAAGAGGGGAGGCTTTTCCGTTAACGAATGGTCAAAATGAATGTGAAGAAAAGTTGAGGAACGGAAGAATAATTGAATTTGGCAGAGTCAAGAAAAAGAAAAGAAGCAAATGAAACGAACCCGAAATGCTAGAGAACAAAATACCCAAAATGCAAAAACTCTCCAAAAGAAAACCAAAGAAATTCGGCACACTCTCCCCTCTCCAAACCGAATATGCACTTCTCCAATTACCCACCTTGGCCGAAATTCCCTATCACCACTACCCCACATTTGGCCAACACTTGCACACTCATCCATCCCTTGATTCTCTCCACTCTTTCCTCCTACTATTGCTCCCCTCCATCCATTTGAATTATTTGATCAAGTCTCCAACTCCCTTTGAAGAGTTTGATCCGAACTCTGCTTCCTCCACTCACCTGACACAAAATAAAAGCCTCTATTTGCAACCTGTGGGATTCGAACCCCTTCCTTCCTTGCTCTCCCATTGACGCCACAACCACCTTTCCACATGCTCAACTTTTGTCTCCTAAATGCATATAATTATACTTAAGCCATACTGCCAACAGCCCTTTCCACTAAAAAGCCAAAAACTAAAATTTTTCCCAGGCTTAAACTCGAACCCAGGCCTCCTAAAGACCCCAAAATACATTCAAATAACCAGCTGAGCAAGCACAACATAAAATTAAGCAAAAGTTACAACCCCAAACTTTTAGGGCGTTACATGATGGCTATGTTTTTGTTAGTTTACTTAATTTAATTCATTAATTTACTAAATTAACCTTAACCATTAACATTAAAACACTTAATAAAAGTGTCCATAAATGTCCACCATATAAAAATATAGTCTAACTACATCATAAGGACCTATACTTTAAAAGCCATAGCTAATAAACACCTTTAACTTATAGAACTCTACTTTTACACTTTATGCGATTTAGTCCTTTTTACCTAATTGAGCATTCAAACGCTAAAATTTCTTAATGAAACTTTCACACAATCACATATTCATGCTACAAACATTAAAATAATAATAAAATAAATATTTCGACCTCGAATTTGTGGTTCTGACACCACTATTATAATTTGACCAAAAATGGGCCATTACAGGACACAAGCCCGTGTGGCCAGGCCGTGTGTCTTACACGGCCACCAGATACGCCCGTGTCGCAGGCCATGTGGACATTCGAAATGGGATCACATGGTCGTGTCCCAGCCTGTGTCCTACCCCGTTTCCAAACAAGTGAGCTTACTGACTTGGGTCACATGGCCAATCGCACGCCCGTGTGTCTAGCTCGTGTGCCCTTCGAAGTGGCCACACACACCCGTGCGCCAGGACGTGTGCTAGGTCGTGCCAAACCTGTAAGGTATACTGGCTTATGCAACACGACCAAGTCACACGCCCGTGTGCTAGGTTGTGTGCCAATTAGGGGGTATACTGACTTGTGCCACATGGCTGATCACATGCCCATGTGTGAGACCGTGTAGAGCATACTGACTTCATTTCAATTTCAACATCAGGGAACACATGTCATTGTAACATGACCGTGTGTCACACACGGCTGAGATACACGCCCGTGTGGACAAAAATAGGCTATTTACTAAGCCAATTTGCCACCCAAATTTACATGTACCTAAATAACTCAAATGGTACCATTTCAAGACAAAATTAAGCAACCAAATAACATCAACTAATATTCAAATCATACCAATTCTTTACCATTTATCAATTCAAATATCTATCAACTCATCTTGCTTTACTAGACATAATTCAGATATATAACTCATTTAATTAAACCATTTCAAACATGCATTATCAATTCAACCTCATTCATTCAGTATATGTCAATTACCAAACTCAAAATAAAGCCATTTACACATCTTTAAACATTAACAAATTCATCATCACAAGCCAACTTAAATGGCCTAAGTACATGTTCATCAAACATACCAAAATGACTCAAGCCTATACATTCCATATATCATATATACACACTTCAAAACTACCAAAATAGATGTCCGATAGTATGATGAAATCCCTAACGATCCCCAGATCCGAGCTAGCTTCGAAATACTATAAAACATGGAAGAAAATAAACAGAGTAAGCTATAAAGCTTAGTAAGTTCGTATATAAATATGAAACAATCTCATCATTCATTAGCATTTCAAATAGATAACATATATTGCATTAAATCATCAATCACTAAGTTAACATAAAATTTAACCACATAGTAACTCATAAATTCTCAACTTCCTTTAACTCGTTACTCGAATAGTTTTTCGTACGTACCTGTACCGATACTTATCCATTTCTCAACAATTCTCTTAGCAAACTACTTCAGCTTATAAATGCTTATAAAACAAATACATCGATTTTTCGATGCCATAGTCCAACTATGGTCTTACACATACATTGCGAAGGCCCTATCGTGGTCTTACATTCACATGCCATAACCCGATTATGGCCTTATTATCAGATTGCCATAGCCCAGCTGTGGTCTTATTTGCAAACTCGCCTTACTTAAATCGTACATTTAATTTAATATCTCCACATTTAACTAATAAGACAAATACTATCTCAATTTCATCCATCAAATAAATGAATACATATTTAAGTTCAATTATATGAACTTACTTCGTGTATGAAAGTGATGAAACGGACTGACTATTCAATTACTTTGCTTTTTCCCTTATCTAAGTCTGAATTCCTCTTTTCTTGATCTATAAGTAATCAAAATCAGCTTATGTATTCTTCTATTTATTTAATTCAATCAAAAACACACATTAGGGCTATTTTACACATTTTCCCTTAAACTTTCACATTTTTTAAAAAATTTAGTCCTTATTACAAAAAATCACAAATTCATGAAATTCAAGACTAACCCATACTAGTTGAATTACCATAATGCCCCTAGCAGCCCATAATTTTCATTTATTTCACATTTTAACTACTAACTTTACACATTTCTCAATTTAATCCCTATTTTGCATTTTCACTAAAAATCACTGAGTAAAACTTGTGTAATTAACATCAAATATTCATAATCTATAATTAAACATCAAAATACTCATATATTCATCAATGGCATCATTCAAAATCTTTAAAAGTTTTGCAAATTAGTCCCTGGGCTAGCTAGTACTAGTTGCAACGATCACAAAAACATAGAAATCATTAAAAACAAAGTCGAAAATCACTTACATGCGTAATAAACTATGCCCAAACCTTCCAAAGAATAAAAATGTAACATCCTGAAAAGGGCCTATGCATTTTCGGTTTAATTGTACAAACTGACATGTCTTATGTGTTATGAATGTATTTTGAACATTTTTGGAAACCTGGAAATGTATGGAAATGTTAAGTTCAAAGTGAACATTTTTGGAAACTTGGAAATGTAAGGAAATGTCAAGTTTTAAAGTTTAAAAAGAGGAACCTAAGGCAAGGTGGTCTTAAGAAAAGTAATAGGAGGAATTTGACACACAAACAGGCTTGGAAAAGTGGCCTGAAGATATCACTTAAGGCCCAGGTAGGTGACGCCACAAGCTATGCAAGTGGGCCTGAGTTCGAGTCACATGGAAAGCAAATAAAAGAAATTTTATTTTGCTACAAGAAGTAGAGAGGTGGACGGCACAAGGCTTTTAAAAGAGGAGTTTTAATTCTCTTAAAATTTCGGCTAATAGATGGATAAATGATGATTTATCTTAAATTATTTTCAAGGAGATAATAAGGGATTATTCTTTTAATAAAGTGATAAATCAAGGGATAAAAGCTATCAACATAGAAGAGTGGTGGCCAAGTAAGGGACTCTAGCTAGTAATTACGGCTACTAGAGGAAAAGAGGCTATTCATCCATTCACTTTTTCCTTTGCCGAAATTCCTTAAGCAATTCTCCTCTCTCTGCCGAATTTTTCCCTAGCAAAATCCTCTCTTCTCTGCTATTTTGTCAAAACCGAAAACTCTAGCAAAGCAAGCCAATTTCTTCACCTTTCTCTTCTTCCTATTCCTTTTCTTTCCAATCCATCCAAAAGCCGAATCTTTGAGGGGCTCTAAGCATAGAGGCTGTCACTTCTTCAAGAAAGGGTAAGGATCTATTGATATTATTTTCTTTTTCCAAATCAAAAGCCAAGATTCTAATGCCATATACTTGTTGGCCGAAACTTTGAAGGAAAGCTTCGGGATTCTGTGACTGTCAACTACAAGAAGGAAGGTTTCAGGATTTCTAAGATTAAAGGTAAGGCATGTATTCGGCCATAGGCCAATCTAATAGATTTTTGTGTGAAGGGCCGAATCTAACTATGGATGTGTAGGGACAGTCGACAGTGGTACACAAGGTTTTGGGATTTATGATTTGGAAGGTAAGCACATAAATATGTTCGGCCAAGGCCTGATTTGATATCTAGATCTATTTGATAATCGTTTAAAAAGTTGAAAACTAACCCATTTGTCAATTTCATGCTTGGCCGAATACAAGGAGGAATTAAAGTAAAGATTTCGGGATTTATTGGTGTTCCAATCGGCAACAAGGTAGGTTTTAAATGTACAAATCCTATAAGGGTTTGGTTTTATAGCCGAATAGGCTCTTTACTAAAATATTATGGATGGCCGAATATAGGCATTCAAGATCTAAAGCGTAGATCAAGCTTTTCGGGATTTAAGTGAACTGCTAAGCGAATCAGGTGTGTACCCACACTTCTTCTTAATAAAATTTATGGCTATAATTAGTATGTGCATGTTTATAAGAATGTGAATATGGCTAAGTACCATGTAATAGTACAAAAGTACTCAGGTACATTTCCTACTCCTATTAGGATTATGAAATATGTTATATGTAACATGTGAATAAAGATAAGAATGTGAAATTTGGCATGTTAATGCATAATATTTATGATATGGGGCATATGGGTTATTGAAAAGGGGAAGTGAATGTGGTGACCTAAGACCACGCTATCTAAATGCGGTGACCTAAGACCGCGATATCTGAATGTGGTGACCTAAGACTACAATATCTGAACGTGGTGACCTAAGACCACGAGACTATAAGGGCGATGAGCATGTCGACTGCAGCGACTGCCTTTGATGGAGTGTAGCGGATGGAGGGTTGACTTATTAGTCCCCACGGTGTGCAGGTTGGTACGGGGGAAGTGTAGCGGATGGCTAACTAGGTTTGGGTTTTGGGTTGCATCATTATCGTAAATTATTATGTGAATATGATATGTATGTTATGCCTAAATTTATTTGGACTTAGTGTTGTGTACACGTTGAGTCTGTTGACTCACCCCGTTGTGGGACTATTTTCAGGTGACGAACAGTAATGGACCGGGCTCGGCAGAAGCTTAGGTATGGCCATGCACAGCAAGAAATTTACGATTTGGACGTTTATTTTATTTTAAGTATTTTAAGTTTATTTTGGGAATTATTTGATGTAATAAGGCCATAAGGCCATAGTTGAATTTCTTTATTTCTTTTTACTTTTATTTATTATGTTTACAAATTATTATTTATGGATCAAACAAATTTATTTTAAAAATAAACTCCAAGTGTTTTGTCACCTTATTTAAAAAAAAGAAAAAGAGATTTAATATATTATTAATACATTTTCAACTCAAGCCCAACCCAAACAAACTTTCTTTCTAAACACGCAAGTTTTTCCTAAGTAATAAAAAAATTTTGAATTGGTTTACATCGAGGAACATACCAGATCCGGTCACGGCTCGTGGGCCAGGTTTGGGGTGTTTCAAAAAATGGTGTTTTTCTTCTCTTAGTTTCGGCTAGAAGAAGATGAAAACACCCAAAATTTGCTTTTGTTTTATTTTTTTAACTTAATTACATAAATTACTAAATTATCCTTTAATTAAAGCATTATAAATTCACTTATATGTGTCCATCTTTGTCCACTACAATTCAAATGGTCTAATTTCAACATAAGGACCTTAACTTTAATAAACCATAGCTATTAGACACCTTTAGCTATTAGAACTCAAGTTTTACGCTTTACACGATTTAGTCCTTTTTATCAAATTAACTATTTAAACGATAAAATTTCTTCACGAAACTTTCACACATACATACTACCGTGCTGTAAACACTTAAATAATATTAAAATAATTTTTTGACCTTGAATTTTTGGTCCCAAAACCACTATTCTAATTTGACTAAAAACGGGTTGTTACAACTCTCCCCCCTTAGGGATTTTTGTCCCTAAAAATCTTACTAGTGAATAGATTGGGGTACTATTTTCTCATAGCTTCCTCAAGCTCCCACGTAACCTCTTTGACACCGTGACGTTTCCACAAAACTTTCACTAAAGCTATGCGTTTATTTCTCAATTTTTAACCCCTCGAGCTAGAATTCTGATCGATTTTTCATTGTACGATCAGGTTGAATTTCAATCTCAGACGAAGAAATCACATGTGATGGATCATATCTATACCGACGTAGCATCGATACATGAAACACATTGTGGATCTTTTCTAACTCTGATGATAAGACTAATTGATATGCTACTGGCCCTATTCGTTCAATAATCTCATACGGCCCGATGAATTGCGGACTTAACTTGCCTTTGCGACCGAAACGAAGCATTTTCTTCCACTGAGATACTTTCAAGAACACTTTGTCGCCAATCTAAATTCAATATCTTTTCATTTTAAATCCGCATACGATTTCTGACGATCTGAAGCTGCTTTCAAATAGTTGCAAATTACTTTCACTTTCTCTTTGATTTCTCTAATCAAATCAACCCTGTAAATTTGTTTCTCGCTGATCGCTGTAAAATCAGAGCTTTAAATATTTGTAAAAGAATGATCAAACCTGGAGACTAACTCTGACAATGATATTAAGGCAAGTGTACCTATCGAACAGTAGTATAGCTTAGGCAAGACCGGTTATCGAACCCAAAGGAACTAAAAGTATTTGTAACATCCCCCAAAAGCCGGCCCATTCACTACGACCGAATCTGGTTATACCACTGCGGAAAGACGGTTAAAAATCTTTTGACTTTAGAATAAAACATTGTAATTGGTGGACCTTTGAAAACTGTTTGTCTATTTAAAATTATACTTACTACTTTGTTATTATAAAATGTCCATATTAAGACTTTAGTGTATATCTCTTGAATAAATAAGTTGTTAAAACTTAAATCATCTTCACATAGTATTCAATTTAACCAAGCCATAATAAAAATGATAATAAAATGATTCCAAAGATAAATAAAAATAAGGCCCTTATTACAACCAACACTTAACACCAAATACTTAATAAAAATAAGCTTAAAATAATTAAACTTCGTCTTCTGCATGGGCCACCTTGCATCCTCTCCTAACCCGGTCCAACTTTATGCATCACCTGAAATAGTTAAGAAAATAATTGGGTGAGTCCACAGACTCAGTGCATAACCATATCACATGTTCCACACGTATGGGCTTAGCCCATATCCATGCAATCCACGAACCATTTATGCAATCATGCATCACAGCCCAACCTAGGTCCATCCATTACACCAACCTTAGCAGACTCCCTGCTCAAGGCCGTGGCTAACCCACCGATCACCATCGAGTGATCCCACATATCCTACCTTGGCAGACCTGCTGCACGAGGCCGTGGCAGAGCCACCGATCACATCGTGATCCCAACATTAATCCGTCTATGGTGATGTACACAGCCATCAACCGCCGAGATGGGCACCTAGCCAACATCTCCCTTGATGTAGCACACAGCTAATCATCAAGCGCTAATGTAGCCCGAGGCTAGCATTAGACCACGTACATAAAGATGTACTCCCTTCCTTCCTCGATCAAGCCCAACTCCCATGCATGTTTGTAAATGCCTCATATCAAATCATCACATAAAATAAGTATACATCTCATATCATTACCACATCCTATATACATAAATATATACATGTATACATTATAATAACTTAATATCACAAACTTACCCACCTAATATCCGATTACCCAAACATAGCACTTACCACTTAAGCCATTATGATCGGCTACCACACATCATACATAGGTATAAACGTTAGCAAGCAAAAACCGAAGAAACAGTGCGATGACTACGCACCTAATTACTTGGAGTTCTAAACTCTCGATCCCAACGCTATCGCTAAACGAGACCACAGCTATCTTCCTAACCTGCTGCTCTGACGCTGGTCCACACCCCGGTGGCCAATCCCGAACCGCCGAGACATCTCTTTTCTTGAACTTTGGGATAGGGACCTTCCCTTGCCCACCTTGACTGGTATTGGCCTCCATCAACACACTTAATCAGATAAACCGGTTAAACCTCCAAGTCATAAATCTAAATATCGAATCTTACAGAATATTTCTTACCAAGACCACTTGAATCCCGAAGGCTACTAAATGCCTCTGCGAACACTGACTAACGACTCCCGAAAAGGTTTCCTGCGTTAGGCTCTGCCTCCCCCCTACAATCGGCCTTAGCACATAATAGAGAAAACTCAGGGCCATTCGGCCACGACATAAATCCTAAAACAAAGAAAAGATCGCACCCTTACCTTGCTAACCACTTTAGTTCTCACCAAGAATCGGCCACCACAAGAACTAAGGTTCGGCCTCAAGGACATGCAAACGAAGTAGAGAGGATGGGAGAATGAATGATTCGGCAATGACTCCTAGATGGGGTTGGGATATTCGGCAATGACAAGTTTTAGAGGTGATTTCAGCTTAAGCAGTGTTTAAAAGAAAGGTGTGAAGGAAGAGGGAAATAGGTACACAAAAGGTTATGTCCACTTTCGGTTTTGGCTACAAAGAAATAAGATGAAGAGAGAGGGTTTTCTTTGACTTACTTTCGGCAAGAGACTAGGGGAAGAATCAAAAGGATTCGGCACCAAAAAGGGAATGGGTGAAACAATTCGGCAAAGAGAAAACAAATGGGGAAAAGGGTGGCCAAAAGGGTGAGCACCCCCTATTTATACTACTAAAATCGGCATCCACCTAACACTCTCCAAGAAAACCGAAAATGCCCTCCCCTAGCTCCTTAAAATCGGCCACTAGCTCAACTCCACTCAAATTCCCAAGATATCCTCCTACTTTTCCTCCCTAACACTCATTCAAAAAGTTTGAATGAGTCAAACCTTAATCCTACCTTCCTAGCCGAATTTCAAAAAGAGAAGACTAAGTCTTCCTCATCCTTTGAAGAGCCTTCTAGCCGTCCAACACCTCTCCTCCATGACGCCAAAAATAAAGGCCAGAATTGCTGCCTTTGCAGCTCGAACATGAGACCCCTAAACACCTTGAGGCGTCACCTTGCAAAGCTCTATGTGGCGTCTCCCTTGCCACTCTTCCAAAGAAATTCTTGAGTCTTAACCTCTCAAATAATTCTCTTAAGACCTCTAAGGCCAAGCTCCCTCCTTAGCACTAAAAATCAAAAATTTCCTAAGGCATTCTACTACACTTTAGAGTTCTCAAGACCCCTAAAACTCACCCAACCACACACTGAAGTATGCCAACACCTGAGTTATGCACTAAACGCATAACCCCTAGAACCCGAATGTTACAATTCTACCCTCCTTAAAAAAATTTCGTCCTCGAAATTACTTGGCTAGACTAACACCACACTACGCTATAGCTGCGCACTCTGATCTTAAAGAACTATCCACATTTTCTAGGCACAATTTCTAAATCTATACCCAAGGTTCTAGATACTTACTAGCAATAAACCAACTGCCACTATAGCAACAAAACAAATAAGAATATTCCAAGCACAAGAAACTTACCAGCTGACACATCCGGCACACCATTATCCTCTCTCTGACGGACTGCATAAACCAGACCTGGCTGTCTTGCCTCAGTGCCACCTCCATGGTTCGGACCACGACCCCTTGTCGCCTGCTGACCACCTCTGCCCGGCTGCACATAACCTTGGCCTACTGTCCGAGTCCTATTCGGATCCAGAGGACAATCCTTAACCAGATGAGACTTGGATTTACACCTGAAGCATTCTCGATCTCGATTCCAGCACTCGCCCACATGGTACCTTCCATACCGAGCACACGGACGATCCGAATTCCCAGTAACTGCTTAAAAAAATACGAGCAGAAGTCTCGACCCTCGGTCTTTTCTGAGATCTCTCAAATGATTCTGGCGAACCAAAACTCCTCTTATCCCGGTTTCTTTCTCTATCCCTATTCTGCCTTTCAGTCCTCTTGACCTCCTCAGCTATCCGAGCTTTCTCCACTAAAATGGCGAAGTCTCTCTCTCGTTGCGGAGCAATCAAAACCCGCAGCTCATCCCGTAGCCCATCTTCAAATCTGACGCATCTTTCATAATCACTAGCCACGATGCCCCGAGCATACCGGCTCAAACGCAGAAACTCAGCCTCGTACTCCGCTATTGACTTGCCTCCTTGAACCAAATTGAGGAACGCCTTCCTCTGAGCGTCCACATAACTCGCTCCGACATACTTCCCTTCGAACTTGATCTTAAAGTAACCCCAGTCCACTCGGTCGACAGGAGTACTTTCCTTAACCGTGAGCCACCACTGGTAGGCCTCATCCCGTAGCAGCGAAACAGCACCCTTAAGCTTCTCCTCAGCAGTTAAATCCAAGTCATCCATAATCCTTTCCACTGCCTCTAGCCAATACTCTGCCACGTTCGGAGCTACCCCAGACACTCCTCTGAAAACTTCGGCTCCATTCAACCTAAGTCTTTCGGCCACTGACTTCCGAGTCCCATTGCCCACACTGGCTCCTGCCACTCGCTCAAGCACCCGCAGCATAGCCTGCGATACTGCGTCATCTCCTCCGGTTTGATCCTGATGTTCACCCTCAATAGCTGATGGTGGCGGCACATCATTCTCTGATCCATGACCAGACCCAACCGGTTCTGATACTGCCATCCTGCCTCTACCATGTCCACGAGTATTGCGACCACGCCCCCTAGAAGTCATATCTAGCGCCTCGATTTAGTCTGATTAGAAAGTTTTATGCATTAGAAATTCGGTTCCACTGTTTAACCACGAGCAAATTTTATGAATAACAGTTCCCAGAAGTAGTTCTTTCGATCAAGCAAAGTTTCATTCCTAACCTAGGGTAATTTCATCATTTTCCTATAGGGGTATTTCGGTAATAAACCAGGTTAATTCGAAAATAATTTTCAAATTCAAGGTATTTCAGAATTTACAAAATCTCGGGGGTCACTTGAAAATATGCTTTTCAAATCAGAGGTGTTGCCAACAATTTCAGAAATCTGGGGTTATTTCCGTAATTTTGGAAGTTATGGGCATTTTCGTAAATTCCCCAAATCAGGATATCTCGATGTTTGTAAAACAGATGTTTTCAGTATTTTTGTAAAGTAGAAACATTTTAGTAGAGTCGAGGGTAATATGAAAATTTAGAAACCAAGGGTATTTTGGTAATTTTTGTCAACCAGGGGTATTTTTGTAATTTCCACAAACCGGAGTATCGTAATATGCGAAACTCGAAATTTTGGTTTTTTTTAAAGTAAAATTATTTTAACAAAAGTTCGGTAATTTTACAATACAGGGGCGTTTTTGTAATTTTGCCACTAGGGCATTTTTGGAAATTTTGTAAATCGAGAAAACGTCTTTCAAAATCAAATTTAGGGTTTACAAACCAAAGGGGTAAATTTGAAAATTTAAAAAACTAAGGGTTTTAAAACAGTAAGGCTGATCCCTTTCGGGTTTTAATAATTGGTTTAGCCTATGAACAAGTCCTTTTGGTTAAGGTGAACCGTAGCTACGCACCAGGTAGGATTCAAGTAAAGAGGAGGTGAGTCGCTAGGACTGCTTAAATACCAAGCTCTTACTGAATACCACTCCTAGACATGCGTACAGTGGTTGCCACACCTTAACTCGGTGACTTACTTCACAGGTTTGTTTAATAACCCTTAAGTCTTATGCATATGTTTGAGTAAACTAATCCTAGGGTCCAACAGCCCTAATATTCTAATCTACGAGCCCAAATAAACCCATAACAATTCACATAAACAAATCACTTCAAAAGTCCGAAGTACTTACCTGGTGGACTTCGGGCCGGAGGTACAGGTGCCATGCCAGAATAATCTGAAAACTTTCTTAAAAGCCCATATTTTCTAAAAGTCCATTCTTGAAAACATTTTTGGACCCAAAACCCTCAAAGCCGAGTTTTGAACCGGGCTCTGATACCAATTTGTAACATCCCCCAAACCCGGCCCATTCACTACGACCGAATCTGGTTATGCCACTGCGGAAAGACGGTTAAAAATCTTTTGACTTTAGAATAAAACATTGTAATTGGTGGACCTTTGAAAACTGTTTGTCTATTTAAAATTATACTTACTACTTTGTTATTATAAAATGTCCATATTAAGACTTTAGTGTATATCTCTTGAATAAATAAGTTGTTAAAACTTAAATCATCTTCACATAGTATTCAATTTAACCAAGCCATAATAAAAATGATAATAAAATGATTCCAAAGATAAATAAAAATAAGGCCCTTATTACAACCAACACTTAACACCAAATACTTAATAAAAATAAGCTTAAAATAATTAAACTTCGTCTTCTGCATGGGCCACCTTGCATCCTCTCCTAACCCGGTCCAACTTTATGCATCACCTGAAATAGTTAAGAAAATAATTGGGTGAGTCCACAGACTCAGTGCATAACCATATCACATGTTCCACACGTATGGGCTTAGCCCATATCCATGCAATCCACGAACCATTTATGCAATCATGCATCACAGCCCAACCTAGGTCCATCCATTACACCAACCTTAGCAGACTCCCTGCTCAAGGCCGTAGCTAACCCACCGATCACCATCGAGTGATCCTACATATCCTACCTTGGCAGACCTACTGCACGAGGCCGTGGCAGAGCCACCGATCACATCGTGATCCCAACATTAATCCGTCTACGGTGATGCACACAACTAATCGTCAAGCGCTAATGTAGCCCGAGGCTAGCATTAGACCACGTACATAAAGATGTACTCCCTTCCTTCCTCGATCAAGCCCAACTCCCATGCATGTTTGTAAATGCCTCATATCAAATCATCACATAAAATAAGTATACATCTCATATCATTACCACATCCTATATACATAAATATATACATGTATACATTATAATAACTTAATATCACAAACTTACCCACCTGATATCCGATTACCCAAACATAGCACTTACCACGTAAGCCATTATTATTGGCTACCACACATCATACATAGGTATAAACGTTAGCAAGCACAAATCGAAGAAACAGTGCGATGACTACGCACCTAATTACTTGGAGTTCTAAACTCTCGATCCCAACGCTATCGCTAAACGAGACCACAGCTATCTTCCTAACCTGCTGCTCTGACGCTGGATAGATAATTTATACATGGATAATTTAACTCCAAGAGTCCTAAAGATTCAAACGGGATAGGCCATGATTTTGTTCCTCGAAAACATAGGTGTCTCCCTTCTTTTAAATAACTAGCTTTTCAATTCAGAATCGACAAGGATTGACATCCTCACAAAAGATTCACTCAAATCACTCAAAAAGTGTTTAAGGGTCAAAATTAAGCACTCATAAGTCGAACATGAAAAGTTAATCCCATAGGCTTGCCTGAAAATCAAATCTCCACCACTGTAAAATGAGATGATAAATAGATCAAAAGGTCTTTGACAGGGTTGTAACGGGGCTTAGGTTAGAGGTATGGATAAAGGCTGAATTAGAAGGTTAGCATTGAGATTGACCTGATAAATTTCCTAACTAGAAAAAAATGAACTTAATCTTTCATTAATTAAAAACTAATAATACGAGCTTTTTCCTTGAGAATTTGAATTTGAACATGCAAGCTCACTTAATCATAGAACTAATAATGAATATACTTCGTTTTTTTTTTGAAACAAACTATCATAATAATAAGGAAGAATTTTTACAATTGGAATATAAAACATAGTTAGGAAACTTGTTCAAAATCAAATCTCGACAAAAAAGGTAATTAAAAAATGGTCATAACAAATACAAATGGGGGGTTTTTTTTTGTTACAATTAGTAGGTGAGTCAATAAAAAGGGTTGTTAGGCTCAACGGGGTTCACTAGGGGTTAGTTATGAAGGTAGGCTTTTAAGTGGAGTAAGTGGGTTAAAACCTAAGTGCCTTTATCATCTCGGTATATCAAATCATAACTGTGGTCTTCACATGTAAAAACGAGGCATGTTCTAGAATAACAGTTCATAGCTGACACACTCATAATCAAAAAATGAGCACGAAAAAGAATGTATGCTCTATAAGGTTCAAATACTCACAAAAATTATGGGTTTTTTGACATCATCCTTATAAAATTCGAATTTCAAGGTGATATTCAAAATTGGATCAACAACCTATCAAAAATTTTAATTCCTGAAAAATTGACTTATCATGCTTGATTCTATAGTATTCTTTTAAATTTAATCATCAATGTTCAATTAACTATGACTTATTCTAAAACATGTCAATAATCATCTCAAATCATCAAAAATTTCATCCCAATTAGTAATATGACAACTTTGCATAAAAACAAGACTAAATCAGGGATTTGAGAATAATGAAAAAAGTTAGGTTATTTTACCCCCCACACTTAAGATGTACATTGTCCTCAACGTACAAACATAGATAATAACATGTAATGGATAAATCAAAAGAGAAGGGGAAAGAATAACTCCCTAAATTGTGGATGTTTTCCCGGATGAGTGTCTTTGGTGGCGGTGATAGTCAGTCGAGATAACGAACCTGTGCTAGATAAAGAAATTGGGTAGCGCCTTGAGAAGTAGCCAGTCTTTATTAAGACCTAATAAAAATGAATTTAATATAAAATAATAGAATAACAAACTAAAGGGAAGAAAACTAAGAAGAAAACTAAAATGAAAAGAAAATATTAATGGACTCTGAAGTCCTTATTGAAGGATGGTTCGCAAGGTGGGTGTGACTTCTAAGGCTGGGGCGGTGCTGGCGGTGGCAGAAGTGAGGAGGTTATCGTGGTGGTCGGCATGATTCCCTAGCAG
The DNA here is from genome assembly GCA_005393395.2 of Gossypium australe. Lineage (NCBI taxonomy): Eukaryota > Viridiplantae > Streptophyta > Magnoliopsida > Malvales > Malvaceae > Gossypium > Gossypium australe. Next base: position 61,289,950 of record CM016615.1, read on the forward strand.
CCTGGCGAACCTGACATTACGACACTAAATTAAGCTAAATTAAATTAAACATAAGATTATTAAAGAAAAGGAGAAAAAAGAGAAATGAAAAATAAAAACTAATTGGTCTCAAAGATCCTTGGCTTGGTGTTGAGGCGAAGCTGCCGGCATGAACTCATGTTGATCGTTCTTTGTTAAGGAGCCTATGCTTAGCTTCCTCTGCTTCTTCGGCATGATGTTGGCTTCCTCAAGGATCTAGAGTCTTAGTAAGTGAAGAATCTAAGATGGAAGCGAGTGAGAAAATAAGGATGAAAATCAGATGGAGGGAAGGGGAAGAGTTGAGGGGTTTAAATAGAGGTTCAAATCTGGTGCTTCCCCACGACCATGGTCCTAGGGTGTGCCGATTTACACGGCCACCTCGCACGGTCGTGTTATAGGGGGTGTTGTCACCCTTTTGGCCGTGCTTGGTCCTCCCATGCCCGTGCTTGTAAATTCTTTCTTTTAGCACGGTCATTATGCACGGGCGTGTCTCCCCCGTGTTTTATAAGTCAGTAACCTCAGTAATTTCACACGGTTGTGTAGCACGGGCGTGTTCTGGCCGTGGTGTGCAAGTCAGTAGCTTTAGTAATTTCACACGGTTATGGGCACGGGCGTGCCCTTTCTGTCGGTGCCCGTAGGGAGGGTTTGTTGGATCCGTGACGTTGGGGAGGGTGGTTGGGCTGACTGCACGGCCTGTGTCCTGTCAGTGTGGTGGTTTAGGTGGTCCACACGGCCACGAACACGGCCGTGTGTAAGGCCGTGTGGCTTGGAAAACTTGCATTTTTGGTTAGTTTAAAAAGGAAAAAGAGAAGAAAAAGGAAAAGATAAATAAAAAGAAAGGGAAAAAATAAGGTTAGTGCTCGGGTTGGCTCCCGAGAAGTGCTCGTTTATAGTCTTTAGCTAGACTTCCTCGTGTTTGAAAATTTTAGGGAGGTTTAAAGGTTTGAATATCTTCCCTCATGCTTACAGTTTCATTTTCTTGATAATGTTGAAGTCGAGAAGCGTTTTCTTTGGAAGTGCAGAATATTGGATTGCTTACCTCGACTATGCCGTTTGGGAAGATATCATGTATTTTGAGAAGGATCTCTCTCTTTGCTTTCAGGTCTGTGATAGTGATTTGGGGATCGGTTTTGTCTAACAGTACTTGATCTCCTATTTTAAAGTGATTTGATGTCCCCATGAGCTCTTCTTGTGGTTCCTCAGGTTTTTCTTCGTGTGAATCTAGCTCTCTTTTGATTTCTGTCTTCTGATTCTCTAAATTGTCTATATGAGCCTGCTCAGGGCTTAGGCTTTGTGCTATTTCCTGTGATGGAGATTGAATAATATGGTTATTAACTGAAATGGCTTTCTTACCTTCATCGACTATTTTCCTGGCCAAGTCGAGAGCTTGAAGATTAATTGATTCATCGCCTACACGAAGTATGAGCTCACTTGTAGCAACATCAATTTTAGTTCTGGCAGTTGCTAGAAAATGTCTTCCTAAAATTAAAGGGATTGAATTATCCTCATCCATGTCTAAGACAACAAAGTCTACTGGGAAAACAAATTTATCGATTTTTACAAGAACATCTTCGATAATGCCCCTAAGAATTCTAACAGTTTTATCAGCTAATTGAATACTCATCCTAGTTTGTTTGGGCTTCCCTAGACCTAGTCGTTTAAACAGTGAGCAAGGCATGACGTTTATGCTTGCCCCTAGATCAGCTAACGCATTGTTAATATGTAGGCTACCAATTAAACATGGAATTGTAAAACTCCCTGGATCTTTTAGTTTCTGTGGTAGTCTATTTTGTAATATTGCTGAGCATGTTGTGTTTAGTTCCACATGGTGTTCTTCATCTATTCTGCGTTTGTTGGTCAAGAGCTGTCTTAAAAATTTTCTCGAATCTGGCATTTGAAAAAGAGCTTCAAGAAGAGGTAAGTTAATATGTAATTTCTTTAAAAGTTTAAGAAACTTACCGAATTGTTCCTCTGAATCGTCTCTTTTTATGGCTTTAGGATAAGGTATGCGAGGTTGATATTCCTTAATTATCGGTTTTGGCTTCTCTTGTGGTACCTCTGTTTTACCTTCGTCTACTTTCTTTTCCTTATTGAATTCGGTTCAGCTAATTCGTTATTGTCCTGAGCTGTGATTGCTTGAATTTGCTCCTTAGGATTAACTTCAGTGTTGCTTGGTAGACATCCTTGCGGTCGTTCTGACATTAGTTTTGCGAGTTGTTCGACTGCATTAGTCACCTGCTTGACTGACTTAGCAATTTCATCGAGTCATCTCTCGTTACTTTTGACTGCTCTATCAGTTTCTTAAAGATGTTCCTCGAAGGATGGTTTCTTTTCTTGTGGATAGGGCTGATTTCGGAAGTTTTGAGGAGGTTGTTGCCTTTGATTTCCTTGGTTTCCTTGTCCTCCCCACAAAAAATTTGGGTGGTTCCTTCAACCTGGATTGTAAGTGTTACTATAAGGATTATTATTAGATCGGAAATTATTACCTATATAGTTCATCTGTTCATCTTCTGCTCCTGGTTGGTAGGGTGGGTACTCAGGATTCGCCACAGTTCCACTTGCATCGCACTGCATGACTGGATGTACCTGTGATGAACACAAATTATCAAGCTTTTTATTCATCATCTCTAGCTGTGTTGATAGCATGGTCATGGCATCGATGTTGAAAACTCCTACTGATTTTGTCAGTTTGGTCCTTGAAGCTTGCCACTGATAATTGTTTAATGACATCTCCTCATTGAACTCGTAGGCTGCTTATGGGGTTTTGTTGTTTAGTGTTCCACCGGTGGCTGAATCTATAAGTTGTCTCGTTGAGGGGTTTACTTCGTTGTAAAAGGTTTGGACTTGTAGCCACAAGGGTAGGCCATGGTGTGGGCACCTTCTCAAGAGATCTTTGAATCTCTACCATGAGTCGTATAGCGTCTCTACATCCATCTGCACAAAAGAAGAGATATAATTCCGTAATTTGGCCGTTTTGGCCAGTGGGAAATATTTCATCAAAAACTTTTCGGTCATCTGATCCCATGTAGTGATTGACCCTCGTTGTAACGAGTTTAACCATTGTTTAGCTTTATTTCTTAATGAAAAAGGGAATAACAGAAGACGTATGGCATCATCAGAAACACCATTTATTTTGAAGTTATCACAGAACTCTAAGAAGTTAGCTATATGCGTGTTTGGATCTTCGTCCTGCAAACCATCAAATTGAATGAACTGTTGAATTATTTGTATTGTGTTAGGCTTTAATTCAAAATTGTTAGTAGATATAGCAGTCCAAACAATACTAGATTCTGCTCCTGTTAAATGTTGTAACACCCCAAACCCGGTCAATACGCTACGACCGAATCTGGTATGTCACTAAGGAAAATATTTTTGAAAGAATCGAAGTAACAATTAAAAATTTGTGAAAAACTCTTTGAAATTCTTTATTTGTCGAAAATAAGTTAAAACTGAAATTTTCTTTTGAAATTACATAAAACTTTAAAATAAGTGAATAAATCATAGGTTAGAAAACATTTATATCTTTTTAAGAAAATCTGAATTATTACATTGAAAACCATTTGCATTTGAATGTAGAAATTTAATATTTGGAAAATCATTTAAATTATCGAAAACACTTAAGTTGTTAAAATTATGAAATGATTTATGTTACCCGATGGTAACGTTTTAAAAACCATCGCGTTGTGTAGTTTAGAAAACTTTGGGCTCAAATATTATAATAATCAAGAAATTTATAAGCCATATTTTAAAACAATTCCAAAGCATAAATATAATCCAAAATCATAATTTAAGAGGCCTTATTCCAAACCCATAAAAATATAAAACCAAATTTAAATAAAGTAAAGTTCTCAAACCAAAGTTCACGTAGAACCAAAATTTATTGCATGGCCTCCTCGAGTTCATCCGGCTCCTCATCCGCGATCTCACGAATCACCTGAAATGATAAGGGAGAAGGTGAGTCACCAAGACTCAGTGCATATTCCCTCTCCCGGGTAATTACCACATACTTACACAAATTATAACAAAGCAACATATATGTATAATGCACCCATCCTAACCATCCATAACTTCTTTTCTACCCCGTGTGGTACCAAACCACTGGTGGTGCCAAACCACTGGTGTCCAAAGACACAAATGTGATACCAAATCACTGGTGACCGAAGTCAGGAATAATCCATCTGTGGGGCCAACCCACGTGTGATACCAAATCACTGGCAGACAATCCCATATCTCAAAAGTGGGGCCAACCCACGGTGGAATTAACCACAAGGACAAGTCGCTATGAGGTGCCAAACCTCTGGTGTCCGAAGACACGAATGTGATACCAAATCGCTGGTGGTTCCAAACCACTGGTGTCTGAAGACACGAATCATCAAGTTGTGGGGCCAACCCACATGTGATACCAAATCACTGGCGTCGATCCCATATCTCAAAAGTGGGGCCAACCCACGGTGGTATTAACCACAGGGACGAGACGCTATGAGGTGCCAAACCTCTGGTGTCCGAAGACACGAATGTGATACCAAATCACTGGAGATACCAAATCTCTGGTGTCCGAAGACACAAATGTGATACCAAATCACTGGTGACCGAAGTCACAATATCAATCTTCCCCCTCCTCTCATGTTGCCCATACCAATGCAATAAACAAATCATGTCAATATACTTTGATATGAATCACATAACAAAAATATTATAAATCGTAGATCATGATTTCAATCCTCATGTATTAACAACATATCGAAACGGACTTACCCGAATCCTCATTCATACCATCATGGTATCATATCCAAATCTCATCGTTTTTCCCACTTTCATAATATGATTAGTTATAAAACACACATAAATACATATATAAACCAAGTTATAAAGTGTGTAAGATACACACCTTTCACCAAAGCAAAACTAACTTCCGGAGATCCGATCTATCGCACTAGATCCTTGTCCTACAATCGGCCATATCACAATATTTTAATGAAAACCATTAGGCCAACAACATAACTTAATCCAAATAACCTTAGGCTTCCTCAACCAACTTTAAGAGTATAGAATCCTTACCACTTGACTTACCAACTTCGATTTGCTAAAGGAATGGCTTAAATCGATTGCTTCCGAAATCCCAATGAGCCTAAGAGAATAATCGAATCCTAAAAATGGTTAGAACCTTGCAAAACAATGCCCAAAGGTTCAGCCTTTGTCCACAAGAAAACATCACGGAAACGAGAAAGAAAAGAAAGAAAACGTCCATGAACACTTACCCCTTTTTATCGAAAATCAATAGAAGAAAACCAAGGAGAGTCTACCCTTGAATGTTCGGCCAAAACAAAGACTAAAAGAGAGGAAGAAGGTTCGGCTATGGTTGATTTGTATTAACAACAAGGATTCAATTAAAGTTGAGAAAGAGAAAGGAAAACAAAAGAAGAAGATGGAAGAGATTTCAATGTAAAAGAAATGTTTATGGCTTAAAATAAAAGAAAGTAAAGAGAGATGGAGAGATGGAAATTTCGGCCAAGAGAGAGTGTAGGTGAAAAGTGATTTGAACAATATTGAAAGAAAGAAAAGGAGAGAGTTGTGGGAGAGATTCGGCCAAGCACTACTTTGCCAAAAAGAAAGTGCACAAAAATGCACAAGTTAGATTGTAGTTTCGGTTACAAAAGGGCAAATGAAAGAAAGTAAAATGATGTCATTTGGTTCAACAAAAAGAGGTTAAAATAAAAAGCAAAATGCACCAAAATGCACAAGACATATTCGGCCAAAGAGGAGAGCTTTGGGGAGGAAAAGAAAAATGCCAAAGATGTACAAAAATGCTAAAATGACTAACCAATTCCCCCCCAAACTACCTATCAAAATTCGGCCACCCCCTAGCCTTACATGCCGTCCACATACATGGTCTCCCAAGTCAAATCTATCCACCCAACACTTTCCAAAACCAATTCCTTATATCATGCCTTATGCTCTCCCAACCTTCCTTAACTTTAAGAATCTTATCCCCAATATCAAGCTTTCCTTAAACATATATTCAACTTACCAAAAGAAATAGTCCAACCTATCATGAATAAGGTTTGACCGTCCATAAATGCTATGATGCACAAAAATATAAAATTCTCAAAATGCCTTCCATGTTACTCGAACCATTTCCCTCATGCCACCTTTCATGCATCTTAACCACCATGCCACTAACTCCGCATGTGTTAGAATTTAACACTTAAATTAACTTAAGTGTCAAGCTCACCTAATCCACTTCAATAAATGAACCATACTAAAATTTATTCTAGCTTCCTAAATAAAATCAAGCCTTCACAAGACTATGCTAACACACAAAATTCCTACCCGAGCCAACACAAAATAATACTCAAATTTCCTAAAGCTCAAGGCCCAATCCTACTAGGCCCAATTTCGGGATGTTACAAATGTGGTTTCGCATAATCGAACATTGTGCGTGGAGCATTGTTGTCACCCATATCGCGTGGTGGTGGGTTGTTTTCGCCCATCCCTTCAGTAGGATTGGATTTATCTTCTTCCTCTCTCTCCGTGTAATCTAGGGCTCGCCTGGTTTCGCGACGATTCCTACGAGCGATAGCTTTGATTTCATTGTCGAATACCAAAGGTCCCCTCGGGTTCCTTCTAGTCATAAACTAGAGGTACCTGTTTGAAAAGAAAGAGAGAAAATTTCAGTAAACAAAAATAAAAACAAAAAGAAAAATAAATTGCAAAAAATAAAAATTAGGGCTAAAGTAATAAAAATAGAGTTTTCTTAATATTTTAGTTCCCCGGCAACGGCGCCAAAAACTTGATCGCTATAAAATCAGAGCTTTAAATATTTATAAAAGAATGATCAAACCTGGAGACTAACTCTGACAACGATATTAAGGCAAGTGTACCTATCGAACAGTAGTATAGCTTATGCAAGATCGGTTATCGAACCCAAAGGAACTAAAAGTATTAATACTCACTTTCTTTTTATTATTTAGCCTTAAAGTTAGAGTGAAGATTACTTTTTAAATTAAATTGACGATAGCTAAACTAAAGACACAAAGACAAAAAAGACGAATTGGAAAATAACCTTGAGGAAAAACTCAGTTGATTTTAATGATACCCTCGGGAAGAATCCACATAGATTTCTCCTATTATTTAACCTTCAATTATATGATTTCTTTTACTTAGCTTGATCCGTAGGACTCCGTAACCTATATTAAACCCTCTCTCGAGGCGAATAACGTCTAACCCTAGGTTAATTAGTGGAACTCTCGTTCGCTTATAATAACCCCCTAGGACAGCAGTAAATCGATCAATGGACTCCTATATTAGGTTTCACCCTAATCTGACAAAATCTCGTAACCCTATCTCTAGGCATCCAATCAACTCCGCTTAATTATGTTAGATCTTCTCTTAGGCAGGGTCTATTCCTCCTCCACCTAAGCACATTAGATTTGGATTAAGCAACATAATTAAGAACAAACTAAGTAATTTATCATATAACATAAAAATCAAATAATAAAATCCATCTAGGTTTCATCCTCTTCAGGTATCTGAGGGGTTTAGTTCATAATCAATAAACAAACCATCGCAAGAGAAAAGATAAAACAAAACATAGGAAAAATCCTAAAACCCCCTGACTTCTTGGGATGGATCAACTGGATATCCTCGCATTATTCCCTAACTTTGACCTTCTCAGCTTGGCTCCTTGGCCTCGCTTTCGCCCCCTCAAAGGGTGGTACTTGGGGGATATATATAGGCTCTTTGGAATGCGATTCTTTCTCCCCAAGTATCCTTTTCTGACTGAAATTGCTTTTTTCAGCAACAGAGGCACGGCCACGGCACACGCCCGTGTGGATCGAGACCAGACCGTGTTCGGACTTCTTTAATGAGGCACGACCGTGTAAATCAGGAGAAGGCCGTGTTCTCGATGATTGGCGTGGCACGGCCGTGTGGGACGAAGTTGAGGCCTTGCTCTAGATATTCGTCGAGGCACGGCCGTGTAGACTTTGGGCCAGGCCGTGTCAATTTCATGTTAAGGCCCATTTACTCTGTTTTAGGCCCGTTTTGTGTTCTTTTCATCCTCGAGTGCTTTCCTGGGTATAAGACATGAAAAGAAAGGATTAAAAGCACCTTTTTATATTAATCGAGGGATAAATAATCCAAAAGCATACTAAATGTGGGATTAACATATGTTACTTTTATGGTTTATCACTCGCTAAGTTCGGACCAACACAATGGTGTTCGAAATTTACGACTATACAATGCTTCATACGGTGCCATCTTTATACTCGATTGGAAACTGTTATTATATGCAAAATCAAGCAACGAAAAATATTTCTCCCAATTGCGTTCGAACTCTAAAACACAACATCTATGTATATCTTCAAGTATCTGAATTACTCGTTCGGATTGTTCGTCAGTTAGCAAATGAAAAGCTGTACTAAAATTTAACTTTGTACCCAGAACATCTTGCAATTTCTTCCAAAACTGCGACGTAAATCTTGTATCTCTATTCGAAATAATCGAAACTGGCACCCCGTGCAATCTAACGATCTCAGTAATGTACAATTCAGCTAATCTATCGAGTGAATAATCAGTAGGTATCAGAATGAAATGTGTTGATTTCTTCAGTCGATCAACGACAACCCAAATAGCATTTTTCTTTTTCGAAGACAAAGGAAATATCGATACGAAATGCATTGTAACTCTGTCCCATTTCCACTCTGGTATCATCACAGGTTGAAGCAAACTCGATGGTACTTTATGTTTAGCTTTAACTTGCTGACACACTAAACATTTTGCTACAAATTCAGAAATGTCTCGTTTCATACCTGGCCACCAATATAACAGTTTCAAATCATTGTGCATTTTAGTGCTTCCCGGATGTACGGATAAACAACTACTATGTGCTTCGTTCAAAATCTTCTAAATAAGCTCAAGACTTCTTGGTATGCAAATTCTACCTTGGAACATAAAACAATCATCAGATCCGATTTGGAACTCTAAATCAGAAGTTGACTCACACTAAACTCGTTTAACTTGCAAATCTTTATCACATTTTTGAGCTTCACCGATTTGTTGAAGAAATAATGGTCTCGCTTTTAACTAAGCTACAATCGAACTGTCATCAAACAAAGCTAATTGTGCGTTCATCGCACGCAAAGCAAATAATGACTTTCTGCTCAGAGCATCAGCAACCACGTACGCTTTCATAGGATGATAATCAATTACTAGCTCATAATCTTTCAGTAATTCAAGCCATCTTTGTTGTCACAAGTTCAGGTCTTTCTAATTTATTAAATATTTTAAACTCTTGTGATCTGTATAAATGTGGCATTTCTCACCAAACAAGTGATGTCGCTAAATCTTTAGTACAAACACAATTGCGGCCAATTCTAAAATCGTGCGTTGGATAATTTTTTTCATGCGACTTCAACTGTCTAGAAGCAGAATCTATTACTTTGCCTTCCTGCATCAATACACAACCCAGACCACTCAACGACGCATCATTGGAAATTACGAATTCTTTACCCGACTCAGGCTATACTAATACTGGTGCCTCTATCAATAACACTTTCAACTGTTCGAAACTTTGTTGACACTTCTCAGACCATTCGAACTTTACATCTTTCTGAAGTAATCGAGTCATCAGTGTTGCAATCATAGAAAATCCTTTCACGAAACATCGGTAATAGCTAGCTAGCCCCAGGAAACTTCAAACTTCAGATACATTTCTCAGAGGTTTCCAATCTGTAATTGCAGAAATCTTGCTCGGGTCAACTCTAATACCTTCGACTGAAATGATATGCCCTAAAAATCCAACCTCTCTGATGCGATCCGGCTCAATGTTGAGAGTCGAGTCGATCTTAAATGGCTGATCGTCAACGAGTTCCAAATTCTTCAAAATGTTTGAATCGGCTAAGTGTGGGAAATAATAATGAAATATGGGTTCAGAAAGTTGATTAAGTGTTTATGGATAGGTTCGGCTAACAAAAGAATTAAAGGATAGTTGATAGATTGGGTGGAATGGAAAAAGAATTCAAGCTTCAAGAACGATTCAATACTATAAAGAGTATTGCCCCGGGACTTATATCGCTTAAGGTGAAAGATGATGAAGGTAGATGGACCTTGACCCGTTACCTAAAGAGGTAGGAACCGAAGGCATATTGAGATGGATGAACGCCACACCAAGGATGGTGATAAGTTCAGGAAATAGTCGAATTGACGCCACTAGCAAGCTAGATAACTCAAATCGAGACTCAAACAAAATAGAGAGGAAGAACCCTCACAAAAGAACACTTGTTTATAAAATTTGCCAAAACATGTCCCTACATCAAGCTGAAAACAAGGTATTTATAGGCATGAGACAAGCCCCAGCCAAATAGACACATCACATTCAATTGAGTTTAATTCAGCTAAATAAAACTATGTGACCTTTGATGAACTTTAACATATATAACGGCTATGGCAGCTTGTTTAATCTTCCAAATGAGCTAATAATGAGCCCTAAAGAGCTGAATAAATTTAGTTTTAATGCTTGATCAACTAAAAGATCATAACAGCCCTTTTAGTTCCCCTTTGGACAGCCAAATGGTCACCAGCCTAAAATGAGTATCTTTTGGCACACGAATAGTCCTCCTTGTGTAAATGTTGAATTTAACCAACCAAAGGTGTAAATGAATAGCCACTATTATGAAGAAAACATTTGGAAACTTATTGGCTTGTGAAAGTAACTCCTTCTAACTCTTTGTCCATTAAATTCATCTTCAGGCCTTCAATTCATCTTCATAACAGCTAAAGTCATCTATTTCTTTAATGCCAGTCCATTAAACTTCTTGTAACTCCATGTAACAACTAGTTCAAATAATTAATTCACCTATAAGCACAATTAAACAGATTAATGGCTATAGCAAATTAATTAAGCTAGAACATATTAAATGTCGAAATTATTTAAGCAACTAAAGAAAATTAGAACAACTGAATTAATTAAACAAAATATATTAAAAGTTCAATCCATCAATAATTAAACTAAAATTTAGCTTGGAAAATGCTGTATGGAACGCATGGTGTTGAGCTCCATGCTTGAGCTTGCTGAACTCTGGGGTGTGCTCACATCACTCTCGGAGCCAAAATTCACATTTACTGAACTTTGCAAACAATTGGTTATCTCTCAAGGTCTGCAACACCATTTTCAAATGCTCAGCATGTTCAGATTCATCTCGAGAATAAATCAGAATATCATCAATAAATACAACAACAAATCTGTCTAAATACGGTCTGAAAATTCGATTCATCAAATCCATAAAGATAGCAGGAGCGTTAGTTAATCCAAAAGGCATAATAAAAAATTCATAATGTCCGTACCTTGTCCTGAATGCTGTCTTCGGTACATCAGCATCTTTAACTAGCAACTGATAATAGCCAAATCTTAAATCAATCTTAGAAAACATTGTAGCTCCTTTTAACTGATCAAACAAATCATCAATTCTCGGTAGAGGATATTTATTCTTGATTGTCACTTTGTTGAGCTGTCGATAGTCTATGCACATTCTCATAAAAACATCATTTTTCTTTACAAACAACACTGGTGCACCCCAGGGAGAGAAACTCGATCTTACGAATCCTCTATCAGTTAATTCTTGCAACTGAGTTTTCAACTCTATTAACTCTGTCGGAGCCATTCTGTACGGAGCTATCGATATCAATCATGTTCCCAGTATTAAAATAATAGCAAATTCAACCTCCCTGATCGGTGGCAAACCCAGTAACTCTTCTAGAAACACATCTGGATACTCGCAAACAACTAGTGCTGATTCAATCTTTGTTTCTGACACTTTTGTATCAAGTACATATGCAAGATATGCATCGCATCCATTTCCACATATTTCTGAGCTAACATCGACGAAATTACAGCTGGTAAACCCTTCAAATCATTTGATTCGATTCGATTAGTTTCATTATTCTGACATTTCAACTCAATGGTCTTTCGTCTACAATTTACTACTGCATCATGCAATGTCAACCAGTCCATACCCAGAATAACATCAAACTTATCAAACGGAAACAACATCAAATCAGCCATAAAATAGTAACCCTGAGTCATTAACGGACAATTCTTGCAAACTTTGTCAACTAGGACATATTTGCCTAAGGGGTTCGACATTTTTATAACAAACTCAGTAGAACCAACAAGTAAATTCTTACTAGACACTAAGTTCACACATATGTAGGAATGAGTTGATCCAGGTCTATCAATGCAACTACAACAGTGTCATAAAGAGAGAATGTATCGGTAATAACATCTGGAGATGACGCTTCTTCACGAGCACGAATAGCATAAGTTCTGGCAGGTGCTCTAGCCTCTGATCTCACAGTAGCGTCTCATGTTGCACCTCTACCACCACTCACATTTCCAACATTACGGAATGGTCTTCCTCTAACAGTCTTGTTGCTTTGTCTTGCACTCTGAGATTTATCTTTCTCATCTAACTTAGGACAATCTCGAATGAACTGTTTGTGCGAGCCACATCTAAAATAGGCATTATCATTCAATCTACACTCTCCAAAATGTCATTTTCCATATCGTTCACATTCAGGTTTATTCGATCTAACATTACCACACTTGCCATTGACATAGTTAGAGTTTTTGAAGTCGTAAATTGCTTCCCACGATCTCTATTAGAGTATTCCCTAAATGCATTTGATCAGCTATAAAATTCTCGTGATTTCTTGGATGGAGAGTCATAGGGTTCATTCATCAATCTCTTTCTCGAATATCTAGTTTCATATTTAGCCTTTCCCTTTTCTTTGCCCAGTTCTTTAACTTTGCAAGCATACTCAACTAACATAACAAATTCTTTTAAATCGAATATCTCAACCAGAAGTTTAATATCTTCGTTCAACCCGTCAACAAATTGTTTGCACATTATCTCTTCAGTCAGAACATACTCCCGAGCATACTTACTCAACCGTACAAATTCTCTTTCGTATTCGGTTACAGTCATGCGGCCTTGTTTCAATTCTAAAAACTCTTTATGCTTTTGATCCGAAAATCGTTGACTTATGTACTTTTTCCGAAACTCGATCTGAAAGAACTCCAAGGTGACTCTCTCTCTCGAGACCATAGATATTAATTATTCCACCACTGGTATGAAGTGTCTCTCAAAAAGGATATAGCACACTTTAAACATTCAGCTGGTGTACAGGAAAGTTCATGAAACACTCGGATCATATTTTCAAGCCAAAACTCGGCTCTCTTAGGATCATCATCAACATTAGCCTTGAACTCTCCAGCCCCATGCTTATGAGTTTTATCGACTGGTGGCTTGTTCAATCGTTTTGGATCAATAACTTGAGGAACTACGAGGATTGGTTGAGGATTTGGCTGGGGTGGAGCTTATTGACCAGCCATATTTTTCCGGACATATTGAGTTAACAACTCATTCATCATTTGGAAAAAGGCTTCTTTAGCCTCACCTCCGTGACTACTCGACACGGGTCTAGATTCAAAAGGCGCTGTCCCTTGAGCGGGATCTGGCGCATTACTCTTAACATTATCTGCTACAGCTCGTTCAGGATCCATTCTATACGAAAACATAGTTTATAATGTCAGGATTCATCACACTATCACATGTTGTATTTATGGCATATATAGCTAGACTCTCACACACGTTATGTTGGTCCTAGAATCGACTAAACCATAGCTCTGATATCAACAAATGTAACACCCCTCTCCCGTATTCAATGCCGGAATAGGGTTACGGAGCATTTCTAGACTCACAACACTTTTAAACATATAATTCATATACAATTTATCAAATCAAATACAATTCAATCATAACCAACCATAGTGTCCCTTAAACGAGCCTACGAGGCCTTAAAATAGCCGTGTAACATGACCGTGTGTTACACACGGCTGACACACATGCCCATGTCTTTGCCTGTGTGGACCAAAATAGGCTATTTACTAAGCCAATTTGCCACCCAAATTTGCATGTACCTATATAACTCAAATGGTACCATTTCAAGACATAATTAAGCAGCCAAATAACATCAACCAATATTCAAATCATACCAATTCTTTACCATTTATCAATTCAAATATCTATCAACTCCATCTTGCTTTACTAGACATAATTCACATATATAACTCATTTAATTAAACCATTTCAAACATGCATTATCAATTCAACCTCATTCATTCAGTATAGGTCAATTAACAAACTCAAAACAAAGCCATTTACACATCTTTAAAAATTAACAAATTCATCATCACAAGCCAACTTAATGGCCTAAATACATGTTCATCAAACATATTGGAACTATGGAAATGTGCAAGTGTACACAATCGCAATAAGTAATAAAGTGACAAGTAAATGTCGAGTTATCTTACCCACAGGGAGTGTGAAAAGAATTATTTATGAATGTTATTTAAAACACTTTGGTGAAGAACAATATTTTGTTTGAATAGGGTGATTAAAACTAAGATTTTAAACTAAGTAAACTAAATAAATAAATCTCAAATGCACGATTTCAAAATACAATTTTAATCAAGATGACATAATTGTGTTAGATTAATTACATTTCTTAACTTAGAATTATTAGACTCATGTTTATATTGTTATGAATAAATTCACGGTAACTTGGTAATTTGCTAACTTATGAACATACTCACCTACCAAAATCCATTCATTTCTTGACTATATCCCCATGTCAATTCAACCGATTAAACAATTCTTAATAGGTAAATATGTTATTGCACATACATACTTGTTAAATCAAAATAATCTCTTAAACATATCCATATGTCAATTCAAACAATTAAATCGATTTAATAAGAACATAAAAGACTATGGAGGTAACAAAGTATCCTTACCATGAAACAGTTTAATCACAATAATCCTGCAAGTTATGCAAGGCAAATGTATCGTCAGATACCATTCCTAATTTAACCCTTAGCTGCCTTAGATGATTAAACATGCACTGATTAAGTACTATGTCCATTAATTATAATTTCAATCCGTTTAAATAATTAATTCATTAGCTACCTAACAATTGTAATGCAAGAATAACTTAGTCATGATTTTACTTAATCAAGCATCTTATCGATGCCTATAACAATAGAAACACAATTTTAACAATTTTAGCAAACGAAATGCAATCAACCTAACACGAATTAAATTCAAGCTAAATTGATTAAATTAACCATTCCAACAACATAAATATTTATAGATATGTTCATCATAACAACAAAAAAAATTAAAGAGATAGGGAACAAGAATCAAATCCAGTGTTTTTCCGTGGCTTGACTAGTTTGCTCCTTTCTTCCTTCTTTGTTGTCCTCGTCGACCAAGGCTGCAAAGAACACTTAATTGCTGCTCCAAATGGCTGATGAATGCCGCTTTTCGAAGAGGAGAAATAGGCAAGAGAGCAAGGGAATTTGGATGGAAAAGAAGAGAGAAAATGGAGAGAGGAGAGAAAAGATGAGAATGTTGTGGTGTGTTGAATGATCAACCAAGGGGGTTTATAGCTGAAGATGGCTGCTAAAATTAGCTAAAAATAGCAGCCAAAGAGCCATCCCTTGGCCGGCCACACATGTGGCAAGTTTGATGGTTTCAACTTTGCTAAATTTTGCTTGGGGCATATCTACAAAGCCACCAATTGTGGAGGGGTTTGAATGCAACTTGAAAAAATCTTCAAGGGCCTCTTTTCAAGCTTAAATAATCAACTAATAAGCTGATTTGGGTCAGCTCTTGGGATGGTTTTTGGACTACCCTTTTCTTGGTCAGTTCGGTTCACTCGGTTCAGTTCAACTGGACCATTTTTTCATAATTAATTAATAATAATTTATTAACCCAAATTAAATTGGATATAAATTAAAATTATTTATATTATGAACTAATACATATAATTTTGGACCGTCTTAGGCTGAAATTTAGCTCGCCTCGATACTTTAAATTACTTCTCGGCTTTGTGCTTCTAGCAGTGTCTGCCGAGCCATTTTTCGCCCCTTGTGCAAATCTGTCGAAAATAACCAAAATTCATCAAAATTAATTATAAAATTAACTAAAATTCAACATTTTCATATTTTAAGTGCACTTCAATTATTTTATAAAAAATAATTATTTTTTGATAAGAATTTTATCGAAAATGATTTTAAGTTAAAAAAGTATGTAAAAATGTGTAAATTTTCGTGTTTCCACACCCAAAAACTTAATTCATTGCTCGTCTCGAGTAAGGCACTAATTGAAAAGAATTACTCGAAAAACACCTTTGAAAAATTCCTTCACAACAAATTTCTTTCCAGAATTATGAATTTAATATACTTGTGCTCAAAAACAAGAAATTTGATAGTTATGCTACTTAAGTTTACATATCATTCAAATTAATCTCAACAACTATTATGATAGCAAAATTAGACTAAATGCTTCCTTAACAAAGACATGTTAAACCTTACCAATTTGATTTTATTTTCTTATTCAAGATTAAGATGCAATCATTAAGTTTAACTTATGCCTTCATATGTTGAACGTAGCAATTTCACTCCACTAATATAGGTAGCATAGAAAACTTGAATCAATAGGTCTTTTAAAAGGTTGTAACATGGCTAGGCCAAAGGTAGGTAAAAGATAGATAAATTTAGGCTTAAAACCTTAGACTCAGCTTCAATCTAACCTTTGGAATAATTTCCCTTAGTACACCAACTTACTTTGCTTTCACATGCTCTTTTATACATCTATTTTCTTTCAAGTACATGTGCTTTTTTTTTTTTAAAATTAACATGAACATTTTACTGAATGTACTACAATTTTTAGAGCATTTGATACTTCTTTTCAACTCCCCCAAACTTATTTTCAAAGAATATTCTGAATAGTGCTGAGTCTAGTGTTTGGGACAATTTAAAGATAATTAAGAGAGAAGCAATGTCTAAATATTGCAAGGGTTTAAATAAAATTAGGCCATATAGTCTCAAAGCTGGGTTTCAAAGGATAAATTTTCATCATGGTTGGCTTGAAAGGCTCAAACGACCCAAACAACAGTTGCCTAAATCATTTTCAACGTTCCATGCTTCCTAGGATTTCGCCTCAAGTAACTATTAAGTCAATTCTAAAGACTTAAACATTCATGCATGCCTAACTTTCCTAAGGAGCTAAAATTTTATGGTATGATTTGTATGCTTTATTAAAAAATACATTTATGTCATTATTAAGCTAACATAACAATTTATTGAAATAATAGAACTTTATTTATACTAAAGTTTAGCATACTTAACAAAATTTCAATTTATTGAACAAAGAATTTCCTAATCATAACTGAAAAAAAAATTTATTCTGAGTGGAAATAATTTCAATTTTTCGGTCCCCCTACTTAAGATGAACAATGTTCTCATTGTTTAAAGTGAATAGATACTATACACCAGGTAGGATTCTAGAAAAGAGGAGGTGAGTCTAATTGACTGCTTAAGTACCAAGCGCTCTCTAGATCCAATCCAGACATGTATATACCTACCACACTTTATACTTTGCAACTTGTTCATTTTTATTCATGATTTCCATCTCTTGCTTTATTATGCGAAAATAAAATTTCCTACTTAAACTTAATCCTAAAATGACCTAAGAACAGAAATAAAATAAAGTCAAGATCCCCCCTTTATTTATTTGCAGATCCTTCCGAATTTGACTCATTTTTTGCTCCATCATTATTGCCTTTGCATGAATCGATTCACTCTTTCTTCAATGATGGACTCCATGGTTCAAATATGAAATCTAGAAAATCAGGCACAAAAAAAAAATGGGTCATTGTATATATTCGTAAAAGCGCTTCTCATTATGTCATCCCTTATTTTTTAGTATCTCTAGTAAGTTTGTTGCTTCCATTGCATATGTTGCATTATGTCCATCAACTTTTGACAGCTTATCTCGGAAATCTGGGCGAGGTGATTGAGATCTGAACATTGAAGTTTTGACATCAGGTTCAACTTCTGGTTCCATTGGTTCCGCCTTATCTAGGACTTCAGCTGATTGCATTGTGGGATCTTCTTCTTCTTCTTCGGGGTCCTCACATTTTTCAACTCGTTGCTGTAGAACAGAGTCTCCAGCTATTCAGTAGAGGTC
This sequence comes from Gossypium australe, assembly GCA_005393395.2. Lineage (NCBI taxonomy): Eukaryota > Viridiplantae > Streptophyta > Magnoliopsida > Malvales > Malvaceae > Gossypium > Gossypium australe. Next base: position 61,308,060 of record CM016615.1, read on the forward strand.
CCAATCTGTGATTGTGCCCTGGCTATAGCCTGTCTTCTTTACGTTTGCAATTGTAACACCCTGGTTCTAGGGGTTATGCACTTAGTGCATAACTCAGGGGTTGGCATGCTTAGTGTGTGTTTGGGTGAGTTTTAGGGGTCTTGAGAACTCTAAAGTGTAGTGGAATGCCTAGGGAAATTTTTAGTTTTAGGGGTTGAAAGGGGAGCTTGGATAGAGGGGGCCTTAAGAGAATTATTTGGGAGGTTAAGACACAGGAAATGAGCTGGTAGAGTGGCAAGGGAGGCGCCACTAAGAGCTCGGGGAAGTGACGCCTCAAGGAGTAGAAGGGGGCTAGTGTTCGAGCTGCAAGAGCAGCATTTTGCCTTTGTTTTTGCGTCATGAAACAAGGGGGAAGAGTTGGTTTCGGTTTTGGCACCTTTAAAGAGGGATTTGACTTGTTCAAATCATTTTAAATGGATGGCTAGGAGGAGAGATGAGATGGTTTCTATTTTGAATTATTTGAAGGGTTGGTGGAGAGTGAAAGTAGGAGGAAATTTTGGGATTTTGTGAAGGGTTGAGTTGTTGGCCGAATTTTGTTTTCTTCTAGGGGGGAAGCTTTAGCCGAATGCTATATAATGGGGTGGTAAGCTCTTGTGCCGAATTTTAGTCCTTCCCTTCATCTTCTACTCTCTTCTTTTCACACTCTAAACCTCACCAAAACACCTTTTTCCTCCATTTGTTCACCCTGGCCGAAACTTCAAAGCCACTTCTCTTCCATCTCTTCTTCTCCATTTCACTTGTTCCTAACCCGAAAACACTCTCCATTCCCCTGTTACCGCAACACCTCTTTAAGCCCCATCATCATTCCATTTTCTTCTCTTGTTTCTGCAAAGCCGAATAGTTTCTTTTCTAGCCAAGTCTCCTTGTGCTGATTTCAATAAGTGTGGTCTTGGAGTTGTAACCCTTTTTGGAAGCCAGCGTTAAGGGGATAGCTGAGAGGTCTTCCGGGATTTAAGGATTTCGGCAGTGTTGTAAGGACAATCGGGATTCAATCAGTTGAGGTAAGAAATAGTTTAGTAAGATTAAATACTTAGTTTATGATTTGGGGGTTTAACCGGTTTACCTGATTAAGTGCGTTGATGGAGGCAAGTTTCAGTCAAGGAGGGGAAGGGAAAACCCCTATCCCGAAGTTCAAGAAGAGAGCTGTCTCGGCAGTTCGAGATTGGCCACCAGGGTGTGGGCCAGCAGCAGGTGATAGCTATAGGCAAATAGCAGTTGTTTCGCTAAGCGATAGCTTTGGGATCGAAAGTTTAGAACTGCAAGTGTTAAGGTGCGTAATCATCGCACTATTTCCTCGGTTTTGCTTGCTAACGTTTATACATGTGTATTATGTGTGGTAGCCGATCATAATGGCTTAAGTGGTGAATACCATATTTTGGGTAATCGGATATCAGGTGAGTAAGTTGTGATATGATGTTATTGTGATGTGTATATATATATATGATGTGGTAATGATGTGAGATGTATACTCATTTTATATGCTGACTTACCTTGTAGTATTTACATATTTGCATGGGATTTGGGTTTGAATCGATGAAGGACGAAGAGTACGTATTGATGTACGTGGTCTAATGTTAGCTCGGGCTACATTAGCGCTTGATGGTTAGCTGTGTGCTACCTCAAGGGAGGTGTTGGCTAGTTGCCCATCTTGGCGGTTGATGGCTATGTGCATCACCGTAGACGGATTATGCTATTGGGATCACTTTGGTTGATCGGTGGCTCAGCCACGGCCTTGAGTAGCGAGCTTGCCAAGGTAAGGTTTATGGATCACGATGCGATCAGTGGTGGATTAGCCACGGCCTTAGGTAGGGGGTCTGCTAAGGTTGGTGTTACGGTTGGATTGTAGGTTGGGCTGAGATGCATATTTGCATGACTGGCTATGAGAACAGAATGGATATGGGCCAAGTCCATACGTGTGGAGATATGTGTTATGATTATGCACTGAGTCGGTGGACTCACCCTATCTTTCTCAACCATTTCAGGTGACTCATGAATCGGACCGGGTTCGGAGAGGATACAAGGTGGCCCATGCCGAAGAAGATGTTTTTAGTTATTTTTTTTAATTTTAAGTATTTCGTTTCAATAATGGTTGTAATAAGGGCCTTATTATTATTTTTGGAATCATTTTAATTATGGTTTGACTGAATTAATTACTATGTGAAGTTGGGTTATTTTAGCAACCTACTTATTCAAAATATGAAGTTAATAAAGTTTTCAATTTTGGACATTATAATAATATCAAAGTTTTCATACAATATCAAATAGACATGGATTTTCAAAAGTTAATATATTTTCATGTTTTACTCTAAAGTCAAAAATATTTTTCAACCGTCTTTCCGCAGTGACATAACTAGATCCGGTCAAGGCTCGTGGGCCGGGTTTGGGGATGTTACAAATTGGTATCAGAGCCCGGTTCAAAACTCGGCTTTTAGGGTTTTGGGCCCAAAAAAATGTTTTCAAAATGGGCTTTTCAAAATGTGGGCTTTTATAAAAAGTTTTTCGGTTATTTTGGCATGGCACCTGTACCTCCGACCCGAAGTCCACTCGGTAAATACTTCTAGCCTTTGAAGTGTTTGGTTATTATGAATTGTTATGGGTTTAGTTGGGCTCGTAGATTAGAATATTAAGACTTTTTGGACCCTAGGATTAGTTTACTCAAACATATGCATAAGACTTAAAGATTACTAAACAAACCTGTGAAGTAAGTCGCTGATTTAAGGTGTGGTAACCACTGTACGCATGTCGAGGATTGGTATTCAGTAAGAGCTTGGTATTTAAGCAGTCCTAGCGACTCACCTCCTCTTTACTCGAATCCTACCTGGTGCGTAGCTACGGTTCACCTTAACCAAGAGGACTTGTTCATAGGCTAAACCAATTATTAAAACTCGAAAGGGATTAGCCTTGCTGTTTTAAAATCCTTAGTTTTTAAAATTTTCAAATTTACCCCTTTGGGTTGTACACCCTAAATCTGATTTTTAAAGACGTCTTCTCGATTTTCAAAATTACCAAAACGCCCCTAGTGGCAAAATTATAAAAATGCCCCTGTATTGTAAAATTACCGTACTACCCTCAACTTTTGTTAAAATCATCTTACTTTACAAAAATAGCAACATCTCGAGCTTTCAAAATATTAAGATACTCTTGTTTGTGGAAATTTACGAAAATACCCCTGGTTGATAAAATTACCAAAATGCCCTTGGTTTCCAAATTTTCTCTCGACTTTATTTAAAATGTTTTTACTTTACAAAAATACTGAGAACTTCTGTTTTACAAATATCGAGATATCCGGACTTGGAGAATTTACGAAAATGCCCATGATTTCCAAAATTACTGAGATAACTCCAATTTCTGCAATTTTTGCAACATCTTTGTTTCGAGAAACAAATTTTCAAGATGACCCCTGAGATTTTGTAAATATCTTTAATTTGAAACCTATTTTCAAAATTGACCCTGAGTTATTACCGAAATACCCCTATAGGAAATGACGAAATTACCCCGGGGTTGAGAATGAAACCTTGTGTGATCGAAAGAACCACTTCTAGAACCTCTTTCATAAAACTTGCTCGTGGATAAATAGTGGAACCAAATTTCTAATGCATATAACTTTCTTAAATCAGACTAAACCGAGGCGCTAGCTATGAGTTCTAGGGGGCGTGGTCGCAATACTCGTGGACGTGGTAGAGGCAGGATGTCAGTATCGGAACCGGTTGGGTCTGGCCATGGGTCAGAGAACGATGTGCCGCCACCAGCTGTTGAGGTTGAGCATCAGGATCAGACAGGAGGAGATGACGCAGTATCGCAGGCTATGCTGCGGGTGCTTGAGCGAGTGGCAGGAGCCAATGTGGGCAGTGGGACTCGGAAGTCAGTGCCCGGAAGGCTTAGGTCGAACGGAGCCGAGGTTTTCAGAGGAGTGTCTGGGGTAGCTCCGAATGTGGCAGAGTATTGGCTAGAGGCAGTTGAAAGGATTATGGACGACTTAGACTTAACTGCTGAAGAGAAGCTTAAGGGTGCTGTTTCGTTGCTTCGGGACGAGGCCTACCAGTGGTGGCTCACGGTTAAGGAAAGTACCCCTGCTGATCGAGTGGACTGGGGCTACTTTAAGATCAAGTTTGAAGGGAAGTTTATCGGAGCAAGTTATGTGGATGCTCAGAGGAAGGCGTTTCTTAATTTGGTGCAGGGTGGCAAGTCAATAGCGGAGTACGAGGCTGAGTTTCTACGGTTGAGTGGGTATGCTCGAGGCATCGTGGCGACCGATTATGAGAGATGCTTCAGATTTGAAGATGGGCTGCGAGATGAACTGCGAGTTTTGATTGCTCCGCAGCGAGAAAGGGATTTCGCCATTTTGGTGGAAAAAGCTCGGATAGCTGAGGAGATCAAGAAGGCTGAGAGACAGAATAGGGACAGAGAAAGGAACCGTGATAAGAGGAGCTCGGGATCGCCGGAATTGTTTGAGAGATTTCAGAAAAGACCGAGGGTCGAGACATCTGCTCGTGTTTCTAATCCAGCTACTGGGAATTCAGATCGTCCGTGTGCCCAGTGCGGAAGGTATCATGTCGGCGAGTGCTGGAATCGGGTTCGAGAATGCTTCAGATGCAAGTCCAAGTCTCATCTGATTAAGGATTGTCCCCAGAATCCGAATAGAACTCGGACATTAGGCCAAGGTTATGTGCAGCAGGGCAGAGGTGGTCAGCAGGCGACGAGGGGTCGTGGTCCGAACCATGGAGGGAATGGTTCCGGTCGAGGTCATGGAACAGTAGGCCGCGGTAATGGTGGCACTGAGGCAAGGCAGCCAGGTCTGGTCTATGCAGTCCGTCGGGGGGAGGATAATGATGTGCCGGATGTATCAGCGGGTAAGTTTCTCATGTTTGGAGTATTCTTTGTTGTTTGGTTCATTTTGGTAGTTGATTGTTTTGTTGCTCGTAAAGTTTTTGGAACCTTGGGTATAGACTTAGGAATTGTGCATAGATACATGATAGCTCTTTAAGATCAGAGTGCGCAGCGGTAATTCCTGTTGAGTCTAGCCAAGTAATTTCGAGGACGAAATTATTTTAAGGAGGGTAGAATTGTAACACCCTGGTTCTAGGGGTTATGTACTTAGTGCATAACTCAGGGGTTGGCATGCTTAGTGTGTGTTTGGGTGAGTTTTAGGGGTCTTGAGAACTCTAAAGTGTAGTGGAATGCCTAGGGAAATTTTTAGTTTTAGGGTTTAAAAGGGGAGCTCGGATAGAGGGGGCCTTAAGAGAATTATTTGGGAGGTTAAGACACAGGAAATGAGCTGGTAGAGTGGCAAGGGAGGCGCCACTAAGAGCTTGGGGAAGTGACGCCTCAAGGAGCAGAAGGGGGCCAGTGTTCGAGCTGCAATAGCAGCATTTTGCCTTTGTTTTTGCGTCATGAGCAAGGGGGAAGAGTTGGTTTCGGTTTTGGCCCTTTAAAGAGGTATTTGACCTGTTCGAATCATTTTAAATGGATGGCTAGGAGGAGAGATGAGATGGTTTTTATTTTGAATTATTTGAAGGGTTGGTGGAGAGTGAAAGTAGGAGGAAATTTTGGGATTTTGTGAAGGGTTGAGTTGTTGGCCGAATTTTGTTTTCTTCTAGGGGGAAGCTTTAGCCGAATGCTATATAAGGGGGTGGTAAGCTCTTGTGCCGAATTTTAGTCCTTCCCTTCATCTTCTACTCTCTTCTTTTCACACTCTAAACCTCACCAAAACACCTTTTTCCTCCATTTGTTCACCCTGGCCGAAACTTCAAAGCCACTTCTCTTCCATCTCTTCTTCTCCATTTCACTTGTTCCTAACCCGAAAACACTCTCCATTCCCCTGTTACCGCAACACCTCTTTAAGCCCCATCATCATTCCATTTTCTTCTCTTGTTTCTGCAAAGCCGAATAGTTTCTTTTCTAGCCAAGTCTCCTTGTGCTGATTTCAATAAGTGTGGTCTTGGAGTTGTAACCCGTTTTGGAAGCCAGCGTTAAGGGGACAGCTGAGAGGTCTTCCCGGATTTAAGGATTTCGGCAGTGTTGTAAGGACAATCGGGATTCAATCAGTTGAGGTAAGAAATAGTTTAGTAAGATTAAATACTTAGTTTATGATTTGGGGGTTTAACCGGTTTACATGATTAAGTGCGTTGATGGAGGCAAGTTCCAGTCAAGGAGGGCAAGGGAAAACCCCTATCCCGAAGTTCAAGAAGAGAGCTGTCTCGGCAGTTCAAGATTGGCCACCAGGGTGTGGGCCAGCAGCAGGTGATAGCTATAGGCAAATAGCAGTTGTTTCGCTAAGCGATAGCTTTGGGATCGAAAGTTTAGAACTGCAAGTGTTAAGGTGCGTAATCATCGCACTATTTCCTCGGTTTTGCTTGCTAACGTTTATACATGTGTATTATGTGTGGTAGCCGATCATAATGGCTTAAGTGGTGAATACCATATTTTGGGTAATCAGATATCAGGTGAGTAAGTTGTGATATGATGTTATTGTGATGTGTGTATATATATATATATATGATGTGGTAATGATGTGAGATGTATACTCATTTTATATGCTGACTGAACTTGTAGCATTTACATATTTGCATGGGATTTGGGTTTGAATCGATGAAGGACAAAGAGTACATATTGATGTACGTGGTCTAATGTTAGCTCGGGCTACATTAGCGCTTGATGGTTAGCTGTGTGCTACCTCAAGGGAGGTGTTGGCTAGGTGCCCATCTCAGCGGTTGATGGCTATGTGCATCACCGTAGATGGATTATGCTATTGGGATCACTTTGGTTGATCGGTGGCTCAGCCACGGCCTTGAGCAGCGAGCTTGACAAGGTAAGGTTTATGGATCACGATGTGATCAGTGGTGGATTAGCCGCGGCCTTAGGCAGGGGGTCTGCTAAGGTTGGTGTTACGGTTGGATTGTAGGTTGGGCTGAGATGCATATTTGCATGACTGGCTATGAGAACAGAATGGATATGGGCCAAGCCCATACGTGTGGAGATATGTGTTATGATTATGCACTGAGTCGGTGGACTCACCCTATCTTTCTCAACCATTTCAGGTGACTCATGAATCGGACCGGGTTCGGAGAGGATGCAAGGTGGCCCATGCCGAAGAAGATGTTTTTAGTTATTTTTTTTAATTTTAAGTATTTCGTTTCAATAATGGTTGTAATAAGGGCCTTATTATTATTTTTGGAATCATTTTAATTATGGTTTGACTGAATTAAATTACTATGTGAAGTTGGGTTATTTTAGCAACCTACTTATTCAAAATATGAAGTTAATAAAGTTTTCAATTTTTGGACATTATAATAATATCAAAGTTTTCATACAATATCAAATAGACATGGATTTTCAAAAGTTAATATATTTTCATGTTTTACTCTAAAGTCAAAAATATTTTTCAACCGTCTTTCCGCAGTGACATAACTAGATCCGGTCAAGGCTCGTGGGCCGGGTTTGGGGATGTTACAGCAATAATTTTAGCTTTCAAGCACAGAATTATTATCGTAAAGTGAAAGTAAGCTGGGCTAGAACGTGAACGTCTAACGACACAATTTCGTATTTCCCTCAGGATGATTTTTCCCACATCAATGGTCTTCCCACTTAAAATCGAGTATAATAAGACCATTTGCTCTAATGAGATTGTAGTCCTATGTGAGTTAGGCATAAGGCTGAAACGGATGAAATAGAACCATACTTTGCGAGTGGTGTCAAATATTCTTTTCGACAAGTGTGGGTTCCTTGCTTTGACACAGTCCACTTAGAACCTGGAACTGTAAGTTCCTCGAGAATTTCTTGTAAATTTTCAGGCTCTATTTATTGCTCATCAAGGAAGAATATTCGTCGTTTTTGAAATCAGGCAATTCAAAGAACTCATTAATAGCGTTTGAAGTTATTGGTACCTTGATTCCGCGAACTGGAACTTCCGTCAACTCACTTGAGGTTAAATTCGCATAGAATTCACGCATTAACTTTTCATCCCCACTAGGTCTATTCTAACAAAACAACTCCCAATTGAGAGTTTCAGCAACTTGACGAATACGCACCATAAAATCAATATAGTTTCTTTCTTTCAATGTGAAACCTTTCTCTGGATGCATCTGTTGATTCTTGAATATACTCTCGTATCTCACTTTGGTTTCTTCACAGTGGAACTTCTTTTTTGATTCATTAATTTGGGCGGATGCACGAGTTCGCTTGCGAGGCATGACTAACCTGATCATAAGATGGTAACAATTATTTTCTAAAAAATTTAATTAATATAAAATATTAATAATTCAATAAATTGAAAAATTAGATAATAAAATTAAAATTTAGGAGAAAAATTGGTCTTACCACCTTTTTTGTAAAAATTAAGAGCTCTTAAGAAAAATAATTTTGAATCAAAAGATGGAAAATTGAAAGAGGTTGGGGGTTTTTTGGCTAAGGATAGGTGAAAGGGTGGTGTGCCGCTCGGGTGTGCAAGGTAGCAGCGCGTAGCAAGCGATGGATGTGAGCAGCGTACGGATCGTGAGCAAGCCTGGTGTGGGCGCTCGCGAAAGCTGGGCATTGGTGTGGGACACGGCTTGGGAAACTGGGGCTAGAGCAGCAAGCGCGCCAAGGAGCAGCTAGGTGTTGAGTAGGACCAAGCGCGCAATGCAGCGCATGATGGAGCAGGAATGCGCGAGGTGGGCCTGCGGCGTACTGCTGACCAATCAGCTAGGCGATGCTGTGGCTAGGGAATTGCTAGGAGGTTTCGGCACTTAAGGGTTTTGGTGTTTTTGGAGGGAATGGTGTGTGAATGAAAAAAAAAAAGAATAGATGGGTGGAATTTATAGTCAAAGGAGTAGGAACTAGAGTAGAATTCTTAGTATAATTTAATAATTAAAACTTCTAAGTTCTAATTCTACTCAAAGTAACTAACAATTAATAATTAATATAATGCATATTAAATTATTATTTGCTATTAATTTATTAAGATAAAAACTTCTCGAATAAAATATGATTAAGTTAAAACTAATCCTAACTCTATATAAAGTTGATAATAATTAATATATATTATAATGGATATAATTATATATTAATAATTATCATCTTTTTATTAAACTAAAAAACATTTATTCTAGATGCCTTTTGAAAATATTCACAAAAAGAGGCATCTAATTTTTAATATTTACAAAAAGAGTAACCAAATTTTAAAAATAGTTCAATTAAGTCCCTAGACTTAATGAAAATTTGAAATTGGGTTGCAATTTTAAAACTTGGATCAAAATTGACCTTTTTATTTGAAAATTTAAAAATTTATTTTGCCATTTAGGGAATAATTTTTCAGAAAATTATGTTAAAATCAATTCCTAGGAAATATTGGAGGGGTCACAAGTGGTCCCGCTTAAGTTCCATTCTCCTAGACAAAATTTATTTAAACATACTAATCCCTAAAATATACCCTAAATCATTTATTCAAAATGAAGAACAAGAAAAATTAAATATCCAATAAAATGAACGAGATTTGATTCCGTTCAATTTTATCTCCCCAGTAATGTTTCAAGCGTTGAGCATTAACTCGAAAATTACACCCTTACCTTGAAGTTCAACAACTCCGTACAGATAGACTCAATCAATCGTAAATGGACCAGACCAACGTGATTTTAACTTACCTGGAAAGAACTTTAACCTGGAATTAAATAACAAAACTTGCTGACATGCTTCAAATTCATGAACTCGAATGTGCTTGTCATGCCATTTTTTAAGTCTCTCCTTGAGCAATTTGGCATTTTTGTATGAGAACATTCAGAATTCTTCTAACTCGTTGAACAAGAGCATCTGTTTCTCTTTAGCAAGCTTAAGATCCAAGTTGAGTTGTTGGAGAGCCCAGTAAGCTTTGTGTTCTAACTTCAAGGGTAGATGGCAGGCTTTCCCAAAGACTAACCTATATGGTGACATCCCTAAAGGTGTCTTGTATGTTGTCCTGTAAGCCCACAAAGCATCATCCAGTCTTTTGGTTCAATCTCGTCAATTTGGGCAAACTACCTTCTCAAGTATGCCTTTGATCTCCTTGTTTTTCAGTTCAGCTTGCCCATTCGTCTGCTGATGGTAAGCTGTAGCGACCTTGTGCTTAACTCCATGTTTATCTAGTAACCATTTCAACCACTTGTTCACAAAATGGGACCCTTCATCACTGATGATGGCTCCTGGGGTTCCAAACCTTGTGAACACATGTTTCCACAAAAACTTCATTACAACTTTAGCATCGTTTGTCGGATATGCCTCTGCCTCAACCTAGTTAGACACATAGTCTGCTGCTACTAATATGTACTTGTGACCAAAAGACGGAGGGAAAGGACCGAGAAAGTCAATACCCCAAACATCAAATAACTCTACCTCAATAATGTTTGTTCGAGGCATCTCATTTCTGTTGGTGACATCTCCGACCCTTTCACGTTGATCACAACTCTTTACGTAAGCATATGCGTCTTTGAATAGTTTTGGCCAAAAGAATCCGGCTTGCAATACCTTGGCTGCAGTATGTGTACCTCTGAAGTGTCCCCCACTCAGAGCTGAGTGGAAATGATATAAAATCTTACGTACTTCATCTTCTGCCACGCATCTCCTAATCATTTGATCTACACATTTTTTAAACAAATACGGCTCTTCCTAGAAATAGTACTTCACATCGTGAAAAAATTTTTTCTTTTGATGATACATCTTATCAACCGGCATCAAACCACAAGCTAAAAAGTTAGCAATATCAGCAAACCAAGGGGTATTATGGACACAATTTACTGTAACACCCCTTACCCGTATTCAACTTTGAAACTGGGTACAAGGCATTACCAGACTTAACTTATTTGAACTTACAACTCTAGGCTTTAAACTTTCATTTCCAACTTCGGCTTCTCATTCATATACATAACATTTTTCTTATTATGGGCTTACGAGGCCTTAAACATACATTTGGAAGGTCTCAGAATTGAAACAGGAAACTTTTACATATTTAGAAAAATTTTGCCTAAACAGGTGCCACACGCCTGTGTGAAACGGAACACACCCATGTGGGCAGGCAGTGTGGTCACACACGCCCATGTCCCTAGCTTGTGTGGAATTTATTTTCTAATTCGAACCTATAGGGGTTTTCACACGGTCAGGCACACGCCCGTGTCCTTGGCACGTGTCCCTCACACGGCCCTGACACGTCCGTGTCTTAGCCCGTGTGCCAAAACTATGGCATCCTGTTTATGACGTCATCACCTCACTATGATCACATGGCCAAGGTACAAGCCCGTGTGCTTAGACCGTGTGTCAAATTAAATTCCAAATTTTAGGTGTAGACTTCACACGGCCTGGGCACACGCCCATGTCCATGGTCATGCCTCCCACACGGTTGAGACACACGGCCGTGTCTCTGACCGTGTGTTTACTACTGAGCATACTGACTTGTAAACCTAGTTTACAAGGGGACACACGGTCGAACAACACACCCATGAGGCTGACCGTGTGTCACACACGGCCTAGACATACGCCCGTGTGTCTACCCGTGTGGACATTAAAAGGGCTATATTCCTAGCCAAATGCCACCCTACATAGCGACCATACCTATATCATCTCATTACAACATGACTCATGACTCTAAGGCACTTCCAAGAACTCAAGTCAAAGCATCCATACAAGCATAAACTTCATAATTCATAATCAATAAATATATATAAACTTGTCAAGTATTGGCCCAATTCCAATGGCCACTTACAAAGTGAATTTGATTACATAAATAACCAACTCTTTGGCTAACAAATACGACATAACAAAATACACAATTCCTATACATGCCATACTCAAAATAAATCTAACTTTGTTATACCAAATAGATGTCGACAGTGTGATTTCCGAACTCCGACGTCCCACGATCCTCGAGTTATATTGGCAATACTACAAGGAAAAGGGAAATGAGAGGGGTAAGCATAAAGCTTAGTAAGTTTATATGAAGATAAATAGCAACAATAAGCTCATAATGACATCAATCCATGGCATTAGATAACCACACAAAGTCATAAGCACTTTGCCATAACTTACTTGTACTTGTTCTTATCTAGAACATACCGTGCCACATATCATAAACATTCTTCATGAATTACTCATGGGTACCTGTATTCACTCATTCACATGGCTTTAGTACTAAATCTCATTTCTATTTCCAAGCTTATATATTTATCCCACTAAACCGCTAGGGATATTCAAAGATGCATATTTATCATCATTACATAAACATGAAGCCAATGCCACATCCCAGATGTGGTCTTACATGGGTCACTTCTGTATGCCGATGCCATATCCCGGATATGGTCTTATACAGAATCTCACATCAAGTATCGATGTCATATCCCAGATATGGTCTTATACAATTCTCATATTCAATACCGAAGCCATATCCCAAATATGGTCTTATATAGGATCTCAATTTGGTGCTGAGGCCATGTCCCCCGACATGGTCTTACACAGGACCTCATCCATCTCAACTTTTATCATATTTCTCATTCAACACCAATACTTAATTTCATAGAATATCATGTATCATTACAATATCAAACATTTTCAAACATACTAGCATAAATGTTGAATTTATCACATACAAACTTACCTCGATTTCAAAATAAGCTAGATCGTCGATCTAGTCCGATACTTTGTTCTTTCCCCGGTCGAGATAGATTCTTGGTTCTTTTAGTTCATTTAATTATCACATTAATAGATGCATTTCAATAATCATGCTTTGGCAAAATTACTATTTTGCCCTTAGACTTTTGCAAAATGACCATTTTACCCGTAGGCTCGAAAATCAATTCTAATCAAATTTCTCTCTTTAACGAGCCTAGGTGAACATTTATTTCTCTTATGGTTACCATAAAAACTCAACATTTCACCCATCTACTACATATTTTACAACATTTATAAAAAGGTCCTTTTAGGTGTTTTCTTGGTAACACCTTTCACAAAAGTTGTTCATCTAACAACTATGACCCATTTTCTTCCATAAAAATGCAGTAAACAACTTAAAAACTTCCATGGCAAAACTCTAAATGTTTCACCATTTAACAATATAGTCCCCTCTTTAGAAAGCTTAAGTTTTAGAGGTTCCAAAAGTACAACTTTTATCAAGAAATGATCACTAGAACACTTACTTGTAAAGAGAAGAGTGTGCTGAAATTTTTGAAGCTTTCAAGCCCCTATTTGCTGCTAATTTTTGGTAGAGGAATGAAGAAGAAAAGATGATATCTTTGCTTTCTTTATTTTAATATAAAATCTCAATTTAGCCCACCTATTCCATCTACTTGACCAAATTTTGACCTCTATTGTCCCCTATGGTCGACCAACCTTTATTTAAGGGGTTAATCTCCCTTTAAATAGCTCCAATTAATATTCTATGGCTATTAGGTACCTTTATCTAGAAATTTTGAACTTTTGCACTTTATGCGATTTAGTCCTTTCTCGCGATTTAGCATGAAATCGCTAAAATTAAAGCACCAAATTTTCATGTACTTATACAATCATACTCTAACTCATAAAATATCATGAAGATAATTTTCTCTAACCTCGGATTAGTGTTTCCGAACCACTGTTCTGACTAGCCCCTAAATCGAGCTGTTACATTTACCTTCAGTATGTGTTTATCTGGAAATGTCTCTCGAATTGGTATAAGAAGAGAGTTCCCTTCTTGCGTCTCCAATCTAGACAAGTGGTCTGCTACTTGGTTTTCCACTCCCTTTCGATCTTGAATTTCTAGATCGAACTCTTGAAGTAGAAGTACCCATCGGATCAGTCTCGACTTAGCGTCTTTCTTGGCAAGTAAATACTTAATTATCGAGTGGTCCATATAGACAGTCACTTTGGTACCCACAAGATAAGATCAAAACTTGTCAAACACAATAGCAAGCAACTCTTTTTCTGTTATCGTGTAATTCAGTTGAGCTCCTGTCAGAGTCCGACTCGCATAGTAGATGGGGTGAAGAACTTTGTTCCTTTGCTGACCCATGATAGCTCCAATCGTGAAGCCACTTGCATCACACATCAATTCAAATGGAAAATCCCAGTCTGCTGTGACGATTATGGGTGCCGAAACTAGTCAACTCTTCAAATATTTGAAAGCTCTTAAGCACTCTTCATCAAATTTGTACATCGTGTCCTTTTCCAATAATTTGCATAAAGGTTTAGCAGTTTTGGAGAAGTCCTTGATAAATCTTCGATAGAAATCGATGTGGCCCAAAAAGCTCCTAACACCCTTTATAGATGTTGGAGGTGGGAGTTTCTAAATAACATCTACCTTTGCTTTATCTACCTCGATTCCATGTCTTGTTATCCGATGCCCTAGAACAATACCTTCTTGTACCATGAAATGACACTTTTCCCAGTTAAGTACAAGGTTTGTTTCTTCGCATCGCCTAAGTACCTTGGCTAGATTGGCTAGGCAATCATCATATGTATCTCCGAATACTAAAAAATCATCCATAAAGACTTCCAAATAATTCTCAACAATGTCAGTAAAAATAGACATCATACATCTTCGAAATGTAGCAGGTGCATTACATAAACCAAATGGCATGCGCCTAAATGAAAATGTACCGTACGGGCAGGTGAATGTTGTCTTGTGTTGATCTTTCGGTGCTACTGTAATCTAATTATACCCCGAGTATCCATCGAGAAAACAATAATAGTCTTGCCCTGCGAGTCTATCCAGCATCTGGTCCAAAAACGGCAAAGGAAGGTGATCTTTCCTAGTTGCCTTGTGCAGCTTCCCGTAGTCGATGCAAATTCTCCATCCCGTAGCCGTTCTAGTCAATATCAACTTGTTATTCTCATTTTCAATGACTGTGATACCTCCTTTCTTTGGCACGCACTGGACCGGACTTACCCATGAACTATCTGAGATGGGGTAAATTATACCCTCATCTAACCACTTCATGATTTTTTCTTGACTATGTCCTTCATGATGGGGCTCAGTATTTGTTGTCCATCAATCGTCCCCTTTTCGCCATCTTCCAGGATAATCTTGTGCATGCATATAGATGGACTAATTCTGCGAATATCGGCTATGGTCCATCCGATATCCTTCTTGAATTGTTTCAATACCAGTAGGAGTTTCTCTTCTTTCTCAGTAGTTAAGTCTACTGAAACAATCACAGGTAGAGTAGAAGAGTTACCTAAATAAACATATTTCAAATGTGCGGGAAGTACCTTCAGTTCTAATTTAGGTGGCTCCCCGATTGACGCTTTTGGTTGGGCATAATCCCTTTTCTCTAACTCCAAAGATTCAAAGCGGGATTGCGGATTAAATCCCATTTGATTAGCTTCTAATAAAGCTAAGTATTCATCATCTTCTTCATCATTTGGAGGATCTGATGTCAAAATTTGTTCCAATGGGTCCTCAACATAGTTGAGTTTCTTTTCCATGATTAACTCCTCTTAATCGGACACTATAGAACAATCATCAATTGTGCCAGGAAATCGCATAGACGTAAAAATGTTAAATGTTACCTAATCATCTTGAACATGCATAGTAATCTCGCCCTTATGCACATCAATAAGGGTCCTTCCGATTTCTAAGAAAGGCCTTTCTAGGATGACTGGCACCTATTTGTCTGCTTCAAAGTCTAGAATCACAAAGTCAATAGGAAAGATAAATTTGCCTACACGTACTAAGACGTCCTTGATATTTCCTTCTGGATATGCTAAGGATCGATCTACTAATTGAAGTGTAACCGTAGTACGTCTAACTTCACCTATCCCTAACTTCCTAAATATTGACATGGGCATCAAGTTGATACTCGCACCCAAATCACATAGTGCCTTACTGCAATATGTTGCTCCAATGTTGCAAGGTATGGTAAAACATCCAGGATCCTTCAACTTTAGGGGTAGTTTGTCTTGAAAATATGCACTACATTTGGGCTACCATCTCAAATTCTCCAAGCCTTCATTTTTTTTACAAGATATCCTTCATGATTTTGAAGTAGTTTGGCATTTGTTCATGTAACACCCCAAACCCGGCCCAAACGCTACGGCCGAATCTAGAATGCTACTGAGGAAAAAGTTTGAAAAGAATTTGTCATAAGGGTGAAAATATAAAAATTTTCTGTTATTTATAAAAACATTGTATATTTAAAATATTTAAGTAAAATTTCGTTGTTACAAATTTCGGAATTAAAACTTTAATATAAGTTTTGATGATGTAAATCGCTTCCTAAAATAAAACATTCCCAGATATTATCTCGATCGTCAATTCAACCCAAACACAAAAAAAATTCCCTAATACTTTAAGTGGCCTTATTACAATAAACATTTATTCCAAAGTACTAAAAATATAAAGTGCATGAAATAATTAAAAACATCTTCTGCATGGCCACCTCGTATCCGCTCCAGCCCGGTCCAAGAATCATGTATCACCTGCATTGTTTTTGGAAAAAATAGGGTGAGTCAAACCGACTCAGTGTGTAATTAGTCCACAGATTTCCACACATGGGCTTAGCCCAAACCACACCAATCCACATATCAAATAATAATGCAAAATGCACCCAACCCAGCCTAGGGTCCATCCTCTACACACCCCCGTATCCAGCCACCACACACCAGGGGATTACTAAATCGACCCTCCAACCTCTACACACCAATTTGGCAAGCAATGCCATCCACCAAGTGGTCAAGCCACTGGTCCATGTGAAATAAATCACAGTATATTCCACAATGCGACCTCAGTCAACGTCAATCCACGATATAGCTCGTAGCTAACATCAAATCACGATGAGGCACAGAGCCGATCATCAATCCACGTGAGGCTCGTAGCCATCACTAAACCACGTACATAAATGTACACCCTATCCTTCAATACTCATATCCCAATCCCTATGCATATGTCAGTATCATGGCCAAATAACAGTAAAATTCCAATGAGCATACATCACATGCTTACCACAATTCCACACATATACCATGGTAAAATAATATCATAAAACTGACCTGGTTTACTGAATACCCACCATGGGTAGCCACCATCTCAGCCATTATTTCCAGCTATCATACACATATTATACGTATACATATATATATTCATAGAAACACACAAACAACAGGAGATCAGTGTGATAACTACACACCTTTTTCGGCACAGTCGACTAAATCCCGAAACCCAAAGCCTAAACGATTTACACCCGAAACTTGCTGAAATCCTCCTACACAACCTTATGTTAAATTCGGCTCAACCCAAAAGAACACATGAAATGGCCTTCGGCCCCACAATAATCCTTGCTTACCTTGATCACTCCAATCCCGAAAGATCTCTACTCTACTAACATTAGCCTACAGAAATCCCGATATCACCTTTCATAGATTCGGCCATAACAAGAAAATGGAGTTAGACTTCTTGACTTTCGGTAATCAAAAGAGATAGAAGAAAACGATTAGAAGAGAACTCTTACCCACTGTTGTGAAACGATTGGAGCAGATTCCAGCCTATGGTACTTTCGGCTTTGAAGAAAAGAAGTGAAGAAAAGAAATGGTTGAGAGGTTCAATAGAGGTTCGGCTAACACAAGAAATATTTCGGCTTTTGAAAGTGAATAGCAAAAGGGAAGAAAAGAAAAAGAATAGGTACTCACAATTTCGGCTTTGGTCAATAGAAGAGAAAAGAAAAAGAAACAAGTTGAATGAGATGAGTAAACACATTTTCGGCACAAAGAAAATTAAGGAAGAAAAGAAATATCAAAAGATGATCAAAAGAGAAAGAGGTACACGAGAGGTCACTTATTTGGTTTACGGTCTCAAAAGAAAAAGAACACAAAAGCTTTCGGGAAAAGAAATCACACAAGGAAATGCCTAAACCTCCCTATGCAAATTCGGCTACAAAAGAAAAGGTGTTTGGAAAAATACAAAAAAAATGACCAAATGAGAAAAACACCTAACCACTCATCCTTACCAAAATATACCACAAAAATTCGGCCACCCCCTAGTCCATAAAACCGTCCATGTTCATGGACAGAATGCCATTAAAAAGTTTCCAAACCTCATCCCTTAATCCATGCCTTATGTCCCCTTATCATACCAAAAGCTTAGGATTTCATTCCTTAAGTTAACACTTGCCTTTTTCCTTTAGTCTACTATCCATAAATAACAAAGTCCATCCTTACCATAAGTAAATTTTGACCAACACATGCCATGCAAATGCAAAAATAAAAGTCACCTTATTGCCATCCATGGGATTCAAACCTAAGCCCCCCTCACACTGCTTGTGGCGTCACTTTCCAAGGCCCTAAGTGGCGCCTCCCTTGCCATTTTGCCAACTGGTTACTTGTGTCTTAACCTCCACATTAATTCCCTTAAGGCCTAGCTCCCTTAGCTCCTTTAACTAACACTTAAAACAAAAAATTTTCCTACAGCTCGGGCCTACCCTTGGCTTATATCTAGATCTTAAAACACCTTAATTATTGCACAATCAAGCCATACACATGCAAAACAATTCAAACCTAATAGCCCCTATTTCAGGATGTTACAGTTCAAGTGCTTCAACCAATGGGATGTTGATATGAAATTGCTTGAGTACGTCTAGGAACTTCTTGAATTGAATTTTTTGCTTTTGCTTTTGAAGTATTTGAGGGTAGGATGGTAGAGGTTTCTTTACTGGAACTGATTGATTCGTCTTCTCTGGTAATTCTACAACTAACAAAGTTGTTAGTTGATCATAATTAGTTGGTTCAGAAGTTACCTTGTCAGATTTTGCAGATTCAAGTTTCGGTGAAACTGGAATTTCAACACTTGGTTGAACTTCCTCTGATTCTTGAGCATCAGCTAGCTCCTTTTCAACTTCGACAGTGTTGGGCTATAATGTCTTTTCGCTCCTTAATGTTAATACTTTACAATGCTCCTTCTCTGGATTCCTCGGATTCTCCGTATCACTAGGTAAAGCACCTTGTGGTCGGTTTCTGAGTTCAGTTGCAAGCTGGCCCACTTGATTCTCCAAATTCCTTAGAGTGGCATCATTTTTTGCCATGTATGCCTTCAATAGATTCTCTACGCTATTGGATGGTTTAGTTTGGGTTGGTTTCTGAGCTTGTTGGGAAAAACTAGGTGGCTGGGTCGATCTAGGTTGGACATAATTGTTACTGGTTCCTACCCCTTGGTTACTCCAGGAATAATTCGGGTGGTTTCGCCATGATGGGTTATAGAAATTGGATTGCAGCCCTTGCCTTCCTCAGTTTTGGTTCTGGTTACCCATGTAATACACGGATTCTGGGTTCCATGGACATTCTTCGAACAAATTTCCTTCCCCACAATAGACACAGGCTATATTTTCAAATTGATTTGGTGGCTGTGTTGCAAAAATATTAGACCCATTAGTAGAAAGATTTTTTAACATTGAGGATATTGATGATACCTGAGATGCGAGTGAAGTAAGAGTATCTACTTCATATATTCCAACAAATCATCTTCCTGAAGCTGCTTGATTGGTTGGCCATTGATAATTGTTGCTGGCAATCCTCTCAATGATTTCGTAAGCCTCATTATAAGACTTAGAAAGGAGAGCACCATTAGTAGAAGTGTCCACTACCATCCTCATGTGAGCATTGAGACCATTATAAAATGTCTCAAGTTGGATGTAATATGGGATTCTGTAACACCCCAAACCCAGCCTGGACGTTACGACCGAATCTGACATGTCACATCGAAGTGTTTTTCGAAATCAGGTTTGGTGAGAGAAAACCGTTTTTAAACGATTGCCATGTTTGTTACTGTTGGTTTCGTAGTTGGTTAAAAACCCGCGGAAGCTACTCTAATGAATGTCATTTTGAAGTTTGAAAATGTGTGTTTGTCTTTTAAAACAGTTATTATTTTTGAAAACTTGTTCGTATCAGTTTGGCAGTTTCAAAATAAGAAATTAAACCCAATTAAAAGAAATTAAAATCACCAGAGGCTTTATTGCATAAATATCAACCCAATTTAAAAGTTTAAATAACTAGGTCTAAAATAAAATATTAGCAAATGTGTGGCCACCTCCGAGTCCCTCGCAGCTCCAAATCATCCAAGGCTGGGGATTACATGTACAGTTAAAAGAAAAAGGTGAGTTGTGAGAACTCAGTGTGTAACCCCCTATCATGCAGTAATAGTATGGGCCTGAGCCCTAGTCAGTAACAGTACAGTGTAGGTCTTAACCCATTACAGTAATCAATATGGGCCTAAGCCCAATACAGTATCAATATAGTGCAAATATGTAACCCACACCAATCCAACCAACACACCATGTGGGGATAAAATCGACCCACCCAGCCAACACACCAATATTACTGCATAGTTACCATTAATAATAACGCAGCAGAGCTGCCAATAACAGTATATGTGGCAAAGCCACCAGTAACAGTATTGCAACAGAGCTGCCTGTATCAGTATTGCAGCAAAGCTGCCAATAATAGTATTTGTGGTAAAGCCACCAGTAACAGTACACTTCCTCCATAACCGTATCCCAACCCCATGCAGTATGTCATGCCATAAATATCTCGTGTATGCAGTATGTCCTACTCAGTACAGTCATACAATAACGCGCATTCATCAGTCGACTTACCTCTAGGGGTAAAATGGTAATTTCCATCTATTAGGGGTAAAATAATAATTTTACCCTTTTAGGGGTATTTTGGTTATTTTTCCTATTTTAGGGTTTCAGTGCAGATAACGACCTTTCAAAGGTCCATAGTCTCCTCGAGCGACACAGATAACCTATATGTTCAAAATGATGTAAATGGGCCCAAGGTCCAACATTCGGCCCAAGTGGGCCCACACGCTCATGTGGCCCATTTAGCCAAAATTCAGTCACGGCTATGCGAATGATATAGCCCAATCCAGTATTTGCCACTTATCGTGGATTTATTCCGTGTGGGGCCCACGAGGCCATTAGGCCCACACGGCCCATTTCAGCCAAACGAGGCCCATAATGGCCCAAGAGCACGAGAACGCTCGTGATGGCCTCTATAGTCTATCGCCAATGATTGTGGGCTCAGTTTACCACACGAGCGATCGCACGCTCGTGAGGCCTCATCTGACGAGGTTTCAGCTTTTCGGCTTTTGCCGACTCGCGGAGGAGATAGTGTAATTACACACCTGATTACAATATTGCTCTACGCTCCACGAGCACCCAACCTAGATTCAAACAAGACCCAAAGTTAGTCCTTTAACCGATAGGGTAAAGCACCCTCTTATTGACGCTTAATCCAAAACACCATTCTTACCTTGTTTGAATGAAGGTGACCTTAGTCCCTCTATGATCGCTGTTCAGAAACGATCACACGCCCTTGTTGGTTTCCTATAGTACAATCAAAATCCAATTAGTAAGTGATAAGGCACATTCAGCCAACCCCAAAGAACATAAGGTAACACTTTTACCTTACCTGTACGTTGAGGAAGAAAGTGTGACTCCTCCAAACCATTCACACTTCACCACTCCTTGATGAAGACCCTAGAATCACAACGAGTATTGTAACACCCCAAACCCGGACAGGACACCACGCCCGGATCTGGTATGTTACGGGGGAAAACGGTTTTTGAAAGGTTAAATTTTTCGTTTAAAAGCCGTGAGGAAACACAGTGTATATTTGAAGACAATTTGAGTGGACTTGTTTGAAATCAGATGGTGTATTTGAAACCCAGAGATTTTGAAAACTTAACCCGAATGTGTGGTTAAAACGAGTTTAAACCATTTAAAACCTTAATAGTTTCTTAGTGTTACTTAAAACATTTCTAGACTTAGGAGTAACACAAGTTTGATTTGAAAATCATTTGAATTTGCTTATTAAAAAAAAGACATAATGTGATACCCGATGGTATGGTTTAAAAACACATTGCGTTATAATTTTGAAATCATTATCTTTCCAAGTTTTAGTAAAATTCATACCAACTTGTTTTGTTAAGGCATATTAAAATTTAATTAAAACATGAACATCACAAAACATAAATTAAAGGCCTTTTACAAATCCAATATAAAAACCAAAGTAAATAAGCTAAAGTACCCAAATGCAATAGTCTGAGCAAACTTTTATTAAAGTATGGCATGTGCACCCCGAGTCCATCCCGGCTCCATGTCCGCGTCTTCGAGTCACCTGAAATGTTAAAGGAGAGGGTGAGTCGAATGACTCAGTGTATAAATCCCGCTCCCGATAAAACCACATGCTAACACACATCATACATAGCAACATAATTAATGCAACCCGATCCTAACCATCCATAACGCCTTTTCTACCCCGTGTGGTACCAAACCACTGGTGGTGCCAAACCACTGGTGACATATAGTCACAATGTGTTACCAAAACACTGGTGTCCCAAAGACACAATATCCGTCAATGTGGTACCAAACCACTGGTGTCCCAAAGACACAATTGTGCTGCCAAAGCACTGGTGACCGAAGTCACAAATCCAATGATGGGGCCAACCCATCGTGTGATACCAAATCACTAGCAGACGATCCCATATCTCAAGTGGGGCCAACCCACGGTGGTTAAACCACAGGTACAAGTCGCAATGAGGTGCCAAACCTCTGGTGTCCCAAAGACACAATGTGCTACCAAAGCACTGGTGACCGTAGTCACAAATCTGGTGATGGGGCCAACCCATCGTGTGATACCAAATCACTGGCGTCAATCCCATATCTCACAAGTGGGGCCAACCCACGGTGGTGTTAACCACAGGGACGAGACGCTGAGGTACCAAACCTCTGGAGGTGCCAAACCTCTGGTGACCCAAAGTCACAAAGTGTGTTACCAAAACACTGGTGCTCGTCAGCACAAAATATCACTGCTCCCTCCACTCGTATCACCCATCAACATACCATACTCATGTAATCATGCACATCATACAATCATGCATATCATGCTAACATGTCTAATCTCATATCCCATGTCACATATATCCACAGCCATGGTATCATGTAAATCATCAGTAAATTTATAACAATAATGATACTGACTTACCCGAGTCCAGAATCATACCCATTAGGGTATCATAACAATCATCACTGTTACAGTAATTGTCACACAGGTTATCAATCATATTACTACACAGAAGTGTGTTAGTTTACACACCTGATAATACCAGTCTAAAAATCCCAACGAATCGATCTAAGGCCCCTTGATGACTAGCTCCTACAATCGGCCAACATAGGGGTTAGGCATCACTAACATTCGGCCAACAACCATTAACCAAGGGATCAACATTAAGCCATTACCTTACACTTGCGAATGGTTTGGTTCCCAACCAACCCCGAACCAATAGTGGTTCTCTTTGACAATCGGCCTCCACCCCACTTGGTTGATCAGAGCACGAAGGCTCCACTTGATCGTATCCAAAATCCAAATGGCCTATAATGCAATCGGTTTCAATACCAAGGGTTAACTCTCAACAACAAGGCCACATTCGGCTCTTAACCAATCCAAACGATCAAGAACAGAAAAAGAAAAGGAGAAATGGCCATTCGGCCAAGAGCTTACCAACACCAACCGATTGAAGCAAGGCCTCCAATACACCACTGATATTCGGCCAAAAGAGACTACTAGGAGAAGGAGAGAATATTCGGCTATGTTGGAAACAATAGAAAGAAGAAATTGGCACTAGGTGCTTAACTCTTCTTTTTTCGGCTTTGAGGGAAAACAATGTGAAATGGGAGCAGAGTTTCGGCAATTAAGCTTAGGAAAAGAAAATGAAATTTGAGAAGTAAGATGATGGTAGTTTCGGCACAAAAGAAATAGGGAGAACAGATGGGTGATTCGGCTATCACGGTTTCAAGAAGAAAAAGAGAGTTGGAGTAAGGGAGAAACTAGTTTCGGTTTACCTACATGAAAAGAAAAGGGGAATAAATGGGAAGTGATATTCGGCTATCAAGTAGTCTAAGAAACAACAATACAACTTTCGGCAGCCCTTGGACACTTAGTCTTTCGGTTTCAAAAGATGCAAACAAAGCAAAGAAAATGGAACCACCCTTAGCACATTCGGCTACCAAAAGACCCAAAGAAGAGACTTTTCTCTTGACAAAAAGATGACCGAAAATTACCTAGGTTGCTAAGATGAATTTCGGCCAACAAGCTCCCACACCTAGCCGTCCACTTCCCCCTTCCAACTCCCCCAAAAATTCGGCCATAATCCCCAAACACACTCACCACCACTCATTTCAAATGAGTGGACCAAGTCACACTCCCCTTTTTCCTCTCTTCCCACCACTATCATCACTTGACCAAGTCTTAAGCAGAGTTTGAACTGCCACAAACTCCTCCCTCCATGCCGTCCAAAATAAGTGACAAAAAGGGGACTCTGCTGCTTGAACTCTGGACCTCCCTCACATACAGATGACGCCACACCAAGCTCCCCCCTTGCCACTCTGCCATCTCTTCACTTGTGCAATAAAATACCAAAGAAAACCCTTATGCCCTAGCTCCAACAGCTCCCCTGACTTAACACCCAAAAACCAAAATTTTTCCATTCACTCAGGCATACACCTAGGCTACAATTAAGCCCCTAAAACACCGAAATAACAACACAGCACACCAAACACATGCAATATCATGCAGCAACAAAATAACCCCTAACCCGGGATATTACAGTTCTACCCCCCTTAAAAATAATTTCGACCTCGAAATTACCTGGTCAAAAGAGTTGCGGGTATTGCTGTCTCATCATATCCTCGGGTTCCCACGTGGCTTCTTCCACGCCATGATTCCGCCGAAGTACCTTAACCAAAGGCACAGACTTCCTACGCAGAACCTTCACATCCCGATCAAGAATCTGCACCGGTTCTTCTTCCATAGTCAAGTCTGGATTTACCTCGATCTCTTCCACTGCTACCACATGTGATGGATCTGAACGATAACGCCGAAGCATCGAAACGTGAAAAACGTCATGAATCTGACTAAGCTCTGCTGGCAACTCAAGCTGATACGCTACTGGTCCAACTCGCCTCAATACCTTATACGGCCCAATGAACCTCGGACTTAGCTTATCTTTCCTTCCGAACCTCAACACCTTTTTCCACGGCGAGACCTTCAGAAAAACCTTATCCCCAACAGCAAACTCTATATCTCTTCGCTTAAGATCAGCATAAGACTTTTGCCGGTCCGAAGCTTCCTTCAAACGAGACTGAATCAACTTAACCTTGTCTTCGGTCTCAGCCACCAACTCGGGTCCCAACAACTGACGTTCACCTAACTCCGTCCAACACGTAGGTGAGCGACACTACCTACCATACAACGCCTCATATGGTGCCATATTGATGCTCGCTTGGTAACTGTTGTTGTAGGCAAACTCAGCTAATGGTAGAAACTCCTCCCAACTACCCCTGAAATCCAGAACACAACCTCTTAACATGTCCTCTAAGATCTGAATAACCCTTTCTGATTGACCGTCAGACTGCGGGTGAAAAGCCGTGCTGAAATCCAAACGAGTACCCAGTGCTTGATGCAATGCTTTCCAGAACCTTGACGTAAATCTGGGGTCCCTATCCGAGATTATCGAAACTGGCACACCGTGCAACCTCACTATCTCTGACACATACAGCTTCGCTAGCTTCTGAAGTGAGTAGTCAACCCTCACCGGAATAAAGTGAGCTGATTTAGTCAGACGATCCACCACTACCCAAACTGAATCCTTCTTGCTTGGCGTAAGCGGTAACCCACTGACGAAATCCATGGTTATTCTTTCCCACTTCCACTGAGGAATCTTTACAGGCTGAAGCAAACCCGACGGCAACTGATGTTCAGCCTTGACCTGCTGACAAGTCAGACACCTCCCAACAAACTCTGTCACCTCTTTCTTCAAGTTAGGCCACCAAAACTGCTCCCTGAGATCCTTATACATCTTGCTACCTCCAGGATGCATAGCATGATGACTGCTATGTGCGTCTTGAAGAATCTTCTGCCTCAGCTCAGCATCTTTAGGCATACAAGCCTTACCTTGAAAACACAGAACCTCATCACCAGACAAGCTGTAACCCTCCAAACCACCATCCTGCACTTGCAACCTTCGCGCACTCAGAACCTCATCCTCTAACTGTTTCTCTCTGATCTGCTCAACCCAAGTAGGCTTAACCTGCAGCTCTGCCAGAATACTCCCGTCGTCATACAAGCTCAAATGGGCAAACAATGCTCTTAAGTCCGAAACAACCTTACGGCTCAACGCGTCTGCTACCACGTTAGCCTTGCCCGGATGATACTCAATAGAACAGTCATAGTCTTTCAGCAACTCAACCCATCTACGCTGCCTCAAATTCAAATCCTTCTGAGTCAGAAGATACTTCAGACTCTTATGATCTGTGTAGACTATCGATCTCTCTCCATACAAGTAGTGCCTCCAAATCTTTAAGGCGAAAACTACAGCCGCTAACTCCAAATCGTGCGTCGGATAGTTGACCTCATGTGGCCTCAGCTGTCGAGAAGCGTAAGCCACAACCTTACCTTCTTGCATCAACACACAACCCAATCCCGTATGTGATGCATCGCAGTACACGGTGTATTCCTTACCAGCCTCAGGTTGAATCAAAACCGGAGCCTCAGTCAAGATCTTCTTTAACTTATTGAAGCTTTCCTGCTGTTTCTCAGTCCATACAAACGGAACCTCTTTCCTTAACAACTTAGTCATCGGCGCCGCTATCAACGAGAAACCCTCAACAAACCTTCGGTAGTATCCGGCCAAACCCAGAAAACTCCGAATCTCAGCCACTGACCTAGGCGGCTTCCAATCCAAAACTGCCTCAATCTTACGAGGATCTACCCGAATTCCCTCAGCTGACACAACATGCCCCAAGAACGTCACTTCTCTAAGCCAGAACTCGCACTTACTAAACTTAGCATAGAGCTGCTTTTCCCTCAGAATCTGCAGCACCACCTTCAAATGCGCATCATGCTCTTCCTCTGTCCTTGAGTACACCAAGATGTCGTCTATGAAAACCACCACGAACTGATCCAGATACTGCTGAAACACCCTATTCATCATATCCATAAACGCTGCCGGTGCGTTAGTCAACCCGAATGGCATTACCAGGAATTCGTAGTGCCCATACCGAGTCCGAAACGCTGTTTTATGGATATCCGCCTCCTTAACCTTCAACTGGTGATACCCAGACCTCAAGTCGATCTTCGAAAATACCGCAGCACCCTTCAGCTGATCAAACAAATCATCTATCCGTGGCAACGGATACTTGTTTTTAATCGTCAGCTTGTTCAACTGGCGGTAGTCTATACACATCCGCATCGTACCATCTTTCTTCTTAACAAAAGTACCGGCGCACCCCACGGCGAAACACTTGGCCTGATAAAACCTCGATCCAATAACTCCTGGATCTGAGCCTTAAGCTCCACCAATTCCTTTGGTGCCATCCTATACGGAGCAATAGACACTGGTGCAGTCCCGGGTAACAGATCTATCCCGAACTCTACTTCGCGATCTGGTGGCAAACCCGGAAGCTCCTCAGGAAAAACATCAGCAAATTCCTTAACAGTACGAACCTTCTCAACCGCAGACTCTTTAGCCTCCAAGGCATACACATGAACCACATACGCTTCGCAGCCCTTCCTGACCATCTTCTCCGCTTTCAAAGCAGATACCACATTTGATAAGTAATCCCTCCTATTACCTATCATAGCCACATCATCACCCTCAACCGTCTTAAGAACCATGCGCTTGGCCACGCAATCCAACCTCGCCTGATAGTTGACCAACCAATCCATCCCAAGAATCAGATCGAACTCCCCAAACGGCAGTTCCATCAGATCAGCAGCAAACACTACCCCTTGGAGTTCTAGGGGTACCTCTCTAAACAGTTTATCTACTACTACAGAGTGACCTAGAGGGCTAATCACAGTCATCTGCCTAGAAGATATCTCAGAGTCTAAATCCATTGTCTCTACTATACTACTGGCAACATAAGAGTGTGTAGAACCCGCATCAATTAAAGCAGTATAAGGAGTACCAAAAATCAAAAACGTACCGGTTATGACGTCCGGTGCGTCGCCCTCCTCTCGGCGCCTCGCAGCATACACCAAGCCAGGCTGTCGTGCCTCAGAACTACCCGCACCTCTGCCCGGTGCTCCACGGCCCCGACCAGAACCATTACCACCTCTGCCATTACCACGGCCCCTCTGCGGTGGCGGTCCATTACCTCTGAACTGATTACGGCCCTGACTCTCCGACTGAATCCTGGCCATCCTACGCGGACAGTCCCTTATGCGATGCTCCAGAGAACCACACTCGAAGCAACCTTTTCCACCAGTCCAACAACCACCCCAATGAGATTTCCCACATTGATTACACTGCGGCGGTCCCTGTCTAGCAGCAACAAACCTAACAGGCTGATTCGGCCCACTCGGTCTAGCCCTCTTCTGCGGATTACCCGACGATCTAGAAGACCCAAAGCTCCTCTTATGTCTATTTCGATCCATACCCTGCCTCACTGACTCCTTAACACCCTCGGCTACCTTAGCCTTCTCCACTAAGACAGCAAACTCGCGCTCCTGCTGTGGAGCAATCAGCAGCCTCAACTCGTCTCGCAGACCATCCTCGAAACGAATACACCTCTCATGCTCAGTGGCTACAATGCCCCTGGCATACCTACTCAGCTTCAGGAACTCAGCCTCATACTCAGAAACAGACTTACTCCCCTGAACAAGCCTCAGAAATGCCTTTCGCTGGGAGTCGATGTAACTAGCTCCGATGTATTTCTTTTGATATACAGCTCTGAAATAATCCCATGTCAAATCCTCTGCGGCCACACTATCCCGAACCGTGAGCCACCACTGATATGACTCATCCCGGAGAAGCGATACGATGCCCTTCAGCTTCTCTTCAGCCGTCAAGTCCAGATCATCCATGATCCGCTCAGTTGCCTCCAGCCAATATTCAGCAGTGCTAGGAGCAACACCAGAAACACCTCGGAAAAATTCGGCCCCATTAGCCCGGAGTCGCTCGGGAACAGATTTCCTAACTCCTGCACCACCCCCTACACCAGCTACTCTTTCCAACACTCGCAGCATCGCCTGTGACACTGCGTCGTCCCCGGTCTAATCTTGGAACTCCCCACCTCCAGCTGGTAGCGGAACCGGTATCTCATTTTCTGAACCCTGCCCAGATCCTACGGGCTCAGAAACTGTCATCCTACCCCTACCTCTACCACGAGTATTACGACCACGTCCACCTCGAGTGCTCATGACTAATCTTTCTACGTATCTGGTTAAAGAATTTTATGCATCAGTGTTTATTCCACTTGTTTAAAAGCAAATCTTATGAATATTAAAGAGGATTTGTCCTCGCGAGTTCACAGAATCCTATCAGTTTCAATCTCTAAAGTAGCATACTATTGCTATTTATCAAATCATATCACATCCAATCAATTCACAAAGAATAGTCCGGGGTACTTACCTGGGCGAACTGGTGCCGGAGACTCGGTGCCATGCCTTTCAAACCATACTTTCAAAACAAACACTTAAACAGACTTTTGAAAACATTTTGGGCCTCAGGCCCACAGCCGAGCCTTTGAACTTGGCTCTGATACCACAATTGTAACACCCCAAACCCGGACAGGACACCACGCCCGGATCTGGTATGTTACGGGGGAAAACGGTTTTTGAAAGGTTAAATTTTTCGTTTAAAAGCCGTGAGGAAACACAGTGTATTTTTGAAGACAATTTGAGTGGACTTGTTTGAAATCAGATGGTGTATTTGAAACCCGGAGATTTTGAAAACTTAACCCGAATGTGTGGTTAAAACGAGTTTAAACCATTTAAAACCTTAATAGTTTCTTAGTGTTACTTAAAACATTTCTAGACTTAGGAGTAACACAAGTTTGATTTGAAAATCATTTGAATTTGCTTATTAAAAAAAAAGACATAATGTGATACCCGATGGTATGGTTTAAAAACACATTGCGTTATAATTTTGAAATCATTATCTTTCCAAGTTTTAGTAAAATTCATACCAACTTGTTTTGTTAAGGCATATTAAAATTTAATTAAAACATGAACATCACAAAACATAAATTAAAGGCCTTTTACAAATCCAATATATAAACCAAAGTAAATAAGCTAAAGTACCCAAATGCAATAGTCTGAGCAAACTTTTATTAAAGTATGGCATGTGCACCCCGAGTCCATCCCGGCTCCATGTCCGCGTCTACGAGTCACCTGAAATGTTAAAGGAGAGGGTGAGTCGAATGACTCAGTGTATAAATCCCGCTCCCGATAAAACCACATGCTAACACACATCATACATAGCAACATAATTAATGCAACCCGATCCTAACCATCCATAACGCCTTTTCTACCCCGTGTGGTACCAAACCACTGGTGGTGCCAAACCACTGGTGACATATAGTCACAATGTGTTACCAAAACACTGGTGTCCCAAAGACACAATATCCGTCAATGTGGTACCAAACCACTGGTGTCCCAAAGACACAATTGTGCTGCCAAAGCACTGGTGACCGAAGTCACAAATCCAATGATGGGGCCAACCCATCGTGTGATACCAAATCACTAGCAGACGATCCCATATCTCAAGTGGGGCCAACCCACGGTGGTTAAACCACAGGTACAAGTCGCAATGAGGTGCCAAACCTCTGGTGTCCCAAAGACACAATGTGCTACCAAAGCACTGGTGACCGTAGTCACAAATCTGGTGATGGGGCCAACCCATCGTGTGATACCAAATCACTGGCGTCAATCCCATATCTCACAAGTGGGGCCAACCCACGGTGGTGTTAACCACAGGGACGAGACGCTGAGGTACCAAACCTCTGGAGGTGCCAAACCTCTGGTGACCCAAAGTCACAAAGTGTGTTACCAAAACACTGGTGCTCGTCAGCACAAAATATCACTGCTCCCTCCACTCGTATCACCCATCAACATACCATACTCATGTAATCATGCACATCATACAATCATGCATATCATGCTAACATGTCTAATCTCATATCCCATGTCACATATATCCACAGCCATGGTATCATGTAAATCATCAGTAAATTTATAACAATAATGATACTGACTTACCCGAGTCCAGAATCATACCCATTAGGGTATCATAACAATCATCACTGTTACAGTAATTGTCACACAGGTTATCAATCATATTACTACACAGAAGTGTGTTAGTTTACACACCTGATAATACCAGTCTAAAAATCCCAACGAATCGATCTAAGGCCCCTTGATGACTAGCTCCTACAATCGGCCAACATAGGGGTTAGGCATCACTAACATTCGGCCAACAACCATTAACCAACGGATCAACATTAAGCCATTACCTTACACTTGCGAATGGTTTGGTTCCCAACCAACCCCGAACCAATAGTGGTTCTCTTTGACAATCGGCCTCCACCCCACTTGGCTGATCAGAGCACGAAGGCTCCACTTGATCGTATCCAAAATCCAAATGGCCTATAATGCAATCGGTTTCAATACCAAGGGTTAACTCTCAACAACAAGGCCACATTCGGCTCTTAACCAATCCAAACGATCAAGAACAGAAAAAGAAAAGGAGAAATGGCCATTCGGCCAAGAGCTTACCAACACCAACCGATTGAAGCAAGGCCTCCAATACACCACTGATATTCGGCCAAAAGAGACTACTAGGAGAAGGAGAGAATATTCGGCTATGTTGGAAACAATAGAAAGAAGAAATTGGCACTAGGTGCTTAACTCTTCTTTTTTCGGCTTTGAGGGAAAACAATGTGAAATGGGAGCAGAGTTTCGGCAATTAAGCTTAGGAAAAGAAAATGAAATTTGAGAAGTAAGATGATGGTAGTTTCGGCACAAAAGAAATGGGGAGAACAGATGGGTGATTCGGCTATCACGGTTTCAAGAAGAAAAAGAGAGTTGGAGTAAGGGAGAAACTAGTTTCGGTTTACCTACATGAAAAGAAAAGGGGAAGAAATGGGAAGGGATATTCGGCTATCAAGTAGTCTAAGAAACAACAATACAACTTTCGGCAGCCCTTGGACACTTAGTCTTTCGGTTTCAAAAGATGCAAACAAAGCAAAGAAAATGGAACCACCCTTAGCACATTCGGCTACCAAAAGACACAAAGAAGAGACTTTTCTCTTGACAAAAAGATGACCGAAAATTACCTAGGTTGCTAAGATGAATTTCGGCCAACAAGCTCCCACACCTAGCCGTCCACTTCCCCCTTCCAACTCCCCCAAAAATTCGGCCATAATCCCCAAACACACTCACCACCACTCATTTCAAATGAGTGGACCAAGTCACACTCCCCTTTTTCCTCTCTTCCCACGACCTCATCACTTGACCAAGTCTTAAGCAGAGTTTGAACTGCCACAAACTCCTCCCTCCATGCCGTCCAAAATAAGTGACAAAAAGGGGACTCTGCTGCTTGAACTCTGGACCTCCCTCACATGCAGATGACGCCACACCAAGCTCCCCCCTTGCCACTCTGCCATCTCTTCACTTGTGCAATAAAATACCAAAGAAAACCCTTATGCCCTAGCTCCAACAGCTCCCCTGACTTAACACCCAAAAACCAAAATTTTCCCATTCACTCAAGCATACACGTAGGCTACAATTAAGCCCCTAAAACACCGAAATAACAACACAGCACACCAAACACATGCAATATCATGCAGCAACAAAATAACCCCTAACCCGGGATATTACAAGTATAGTACGTGAAGGAGAAAATGACAATCGGTTAGCAAAAAGGGGTATTCGATTTGGAAAAAGAAAAAGAAAAAGAAGAGCATGGTGTATTCGATTTTAAAAGGAAAAGCAGCGGATAGATTTTAAACACTTACCGATAGTCAGAACCTTTGCAGTTGATCGACACAGAGAGGGATTAACAACAGTGATATTTAGCCAGACTAGAATAGAAGATGAACAGAAGTTAAAGAAGAAAAAGGGAAGGTTCGGCTAGGCTATGAAAGAATTCAATTGTAGAAGAAAAGTGGTAAGGGAAAGTAGATGTTAGGTTCAGCCAAGAAGAGAGGAAAAGAATAGCAAAGGTGTAGAGAAGGAATGACACGAATGGTCAGTTTCGTAGCACAAAGAAAACTAGAGAGAACCCGAAATGCAAGAAGTGCAAAAAACCTAAACTGCCAGCAAGGAATTTCAGTAGCTCTCCTATCAACACTCCCCAAAGCCGAAACAAAGAAATGGCTTTAGTCGAAATTGCCTCCTTTTTCCCCTAGCTGAAATCCAATAGAGTCTTAGAGTCCCAATCAGCCACAGCCCCTTACCAACCTCCCATTTCAAAATTCCTTGATTTTCTCCCAAATCTCTTCATTGATTTGCTCCACAAAACCCTCCAAGACCAATTCAAACTTCACCTTACAGAGTTTCAATCTAACTCCACTTCTCATGCTACAAGGAAAAAAAATAAATACTCCCTTGAGCATCATGAGACTCAAACTTGAGCTCCCTTGCAGCCTTAAGCACACCACTTACCATTAGACTACAAGTTCTTTTCTGCCATAAAACAAGCATTATTATTAATAAGGCCTAAGTGCCAGTGTCTAGGTTTATTTAAGAGAAAAACTACAAATTTTGCAAAAGTCAAGACTTGAACCCAGGCTACCCAAACACTCCCAGACACACCCAAATCACTTAGCCATTAAAGCAAACAAGCAATTTGTGTCAGAACATGCAAAATTAAAGACCCTATATTATTGGGGTGTTACAAGTTCCATGATGAGGGCACTTCCGTAATAATTCTTTGTACCTTTCCCATGCCTCATACAAGGACTCATCATCCATTTGTTTGAAAGCAGTGATCTTGTTCCTCAACCTAGCATTCTTGCTAGGCGGGAAATACTTCATCAGGAATCTTTATGCTAACTCTTGCCATGTGGAAATTGAGTTTGGTGGCAATGAGTTCAACCAGGCTCGACTCTGTCCCTTAGTGAATATGGGAACAGCTTTAATCGTAATGCATCTTTTGGGACTCTAGCTAACTTGAAAGAATCGCTTACCTCCATAAACAGTCTTAAGTGTAGGTGAGGATCTTCGGTTGGCATTCCACTGAATTGGCTCACTGTCTGAAGCATCTGAAACATGATTGACTTCAGATCAAACTATTGTGCCTTAATTTCGGGTCTCCTAATACCCAGATGAAGATCATGAAATACTAGCACGGCAAACTATCTTAAAGCTCTATCCCTATCATCAGCAATAAGGATAGGATTTTGAGCAGGGTCTGCTCCGTTTCCTTGATTCGGATTTTTGAAGTTCATCTCTTCGGTCCTTCTCTGACTTGCTTGTCTTCTTCGCTGTCGAAAAGTTCGTTCAATCTCAGGGTCTACAGGGAGTAAATCAATAATTTGGTCAATACTCATAAACACCTGAAATAATCACAGAAAAGTTAATTAAGTTAAAATTTAAACATGAAATTAAACCAAAATGCAAAACTAACAAATTCACAAATAATGACTTTTTTAAAACACAGTCCCCGGCAACGCCGCCAAAAACTTGGAACGACGGAAATGTGCAAGTGTACACAATCGCAACAAGTAATAAAGTGACAAGTAAATGTCAAGTTATCGTACCTACAGGGACTGTGAAAAGAATTATTTATGAATGATATTTAAAATAGTTTGGTGAAGAAAAATATTTTGTTTGAAGAGGTTGATAAAAAACTAAGATTTTAAACTAAGTAAACTAAATAAATAAATCTCAAATACACGATTTCAAAATACAATTTTAATCAAGATGACATAATTGTGTTAGATTAATTACATTTCTTAACTTAGAATTATTAAACTCATGTCTATATTGTTATGAATAAACAACTCGGTAATTTGCTAACTTATGAACATACTCACCTACAAAAATCCATTCATTTCTTGACTATATCCCTATGTCAATTCAATCGAATAAACAAATCTTAATAGGCAAATATGTTATTGCACATACATACTTGTTAAATCGAAATAATCTCTTAAACATATCCCTATGTCAATTCAAACAATTAACTCGATTTAATAAGCACATAAAAGACTATGTGAGGTAATAAAGTATCCTTACCTTGAAACAGTTTAATCACAATAATCTTGCAAGTTATGCAAGGCAAATGTATCGTCAGATACCGTTGCTAATTTAACCCTTAGCTACCTTAGATGATTAAACATGCACTGATTAAGTAATGTGTCCATTAATTACAATTTCAATCCGTTTAAATAATTAATTCATTAGCTACCTCACAATTGTAATGCAAGAATAACTTAGTCATGATTTTACTTAATCAAGCATCTTACCGAGGCCTAGAACAACATAAACACAATTTTAACAAATTTAACAAACGAAATGCAATCAACCTAACACGAATTAAATTCAAGCTAAATTGATTAAATTAACCATTCCAACAACAGAAATAATCATAGATATGTTCATCATAACAACAATGTAACGACCAGAATTTGGGCCTAGTAGAGTTGGGCCTATTGGGCCTTGGGCACGGGAGCTTTTAATTTTTTTTAGAACAAGAGAATGACACTAATGCAAGTTGGACTTATTAGGTGAGTGATTTTGGAAGGTTAGGGGGCTTCCATGAAGTCCCGGGATCAAAACTGGGCTTTAGGAAAAATTTTGGTTTTAGGTGAATAAAACCCTGGGAGTAAGTAAGTAGGCTTTAAGAATAAAATGTGTGAAAAAATGACACAAGGAAGGGAGTGGTCTAGTGGCAAGGCGTCATTAAGGGAGTAAGGGAGAGCTTGAGCTCAAGTCTTGGCACTTGCAATTCATTTTGATTTCTTTTTAAAGGAACTTAGACTTTGGCCCATAGGCTTATATTTAGTTGCGCATGTTTTTAGACACAAAATTGTGGTGGCATGTAGCGTCTGGAGCATAAGAGAGGGCAAGGGTTCGAATCCCATTGCAAGCAAAAAGGGATATTTATTTTGCAACGTTGGGACGGCCAGAGTTTGTGTTGGATTTAAACTCTGTTGAAGGAGGGATCCCACATCGAGAAGTTAGCATGAGAGTGGGCAAGAAGCTGGCTTTAAATAGAGCAATTTATGAGGAGAGTAAGCATACCTTGGTTGGCGTTTGGGCATATGAGTGGTCGGAGCGTGGATCAACTCCATATTCCTATCAGGTGTGTATTTCGCACTACTCTGTCGAAATGCCGGTCACACAGCGATGGTAGCCACACGAGCGTGCGAGCGCATGTGTGGGAGCTTCGACGTGATAGTTGAGGCCACCATGAGTATTCTTGTGGGTTGATGCTGTTAAGGCCACAATGGGCTGAAAGGGGCCAAGTGGGTCTATGGACCCATATGAATAAATTGTATGATTGTGTAGTACATATTGTATTAGGCTATGTGAATCTCATATCTGTGGCTAGATTTGGGCAAAATGGGCCACACGAGCGTGTGGGCCCATTTGGGCCGAGAATGGGCCCTAGGCCCATTCGCATCGTTATCTCTGTTTAGAATACTTTGGTTTAATTGGGCAAATCGCAGTTGGTCGCCCTAGTGCAAGTGACGGCGCTCGTGATTATTTAGTACTCTACGTGATAAGGTGTGTATCCGTATACACTGTTTTGATTGTTAATCGGTTGAAAAGCCGAACGTGCGTATATTGTATTATCTTGACTATTGATCAGCATTATGCCAAAGAGCTAAAATACCGGTGAGCAATGCCATACGAGCGTGCGATTGCACGTGTGGTGAACCGAGCTCACGGAGCGTGAGCGTGTGATAAGATAGGCCACCATGAGCGAATTCACGGGCTTGGGCCGTAGTGGGTCACTTGGGCTGGAATGGGCCTCATGGGCCATAGGGCCCGCGAATGCAACTTAGACTGCTAAATGGGAAGTGGATAGGCTTATCATGTCGCGCAGATGACTTAGGTGCTTTGGGCCGCGTAAGGCTGAAAGTGGGTCGTGTAAGCCCAATGGGCTTGTAGGCCCACACAGATGAAATGTCTGTGATGTGACAAGTTATTGATTTGGGCTGTGTCATCGCATAGCCGTGGTTGCTTCTAGGCTAAATGGGCCGAGCCACACTAGTGTGTGGGCCCACTTGGGCAGGGTAATGAGCCTGAGGCCCATTTTCACCGTTAAGTCGAATTAGGTTTCTTAAGTCGCT
Organism: Gossypium australe; assembly: GCA_005393395.2. Lineage (NCBI taxonomy): Eukaryota > Viridiplantae > Streptophyta > Magnoliopsida > Malvales > Malvaceae > Gossypium > Gossypium australe. Next base: position 61,345,142 of record CM016615.1, read on the forward strand.
CGAGGTGACTGTAGACCTTTTAAGAGGTCGTAAAATTACAAAAATACCCTCGAAGGGTAAAATTACTGAAATATCCCTAATTTAGGAAATTACTGAAATACCCCTGATTTGGAAAATTATCGGAATACCCTTGATATATAAAATTATCGAAACACCTCTGATTTATGAAATTACTGGAACACCCTTGGTTTACAAATTACTGAAATACCCTTGATTTACAAATTACTGAAATACCCTTAGTTTACAAATTACTGAGATACCCCTAATTTGGGAAATTACCGAAATACCCTCGATTTGTAAATTACCGAAATACCCTCAGATTGTAAAGCTATCGAAATACCCTTGATTTGTGAAAGTATCGAATTACCTTCAGTTTACGAAATTACCAAAATACCCTTGTAGGGTAGAATTACTGAGTTACCCTTGTAGGGTAGAATTACTGTATTACCCCCTATAGGGTAGGATTACCGAAATACCCTTATAGGGTGAGATGACTATTTTGCCCTTGTGTATAAATGACTGACTTGTGCAATGATTTGACTGATTTGACTGTGATCGCATGACTGTGTTTTACTGATTTGACTATTGTCGTGTGATTGATATGTTTTTAATATGTGTTGAAATGACTGCTACTAAGCATGGCCATTTTGCATACACGTGTAATGATTGAGCATGGCATACACGACATATTGCATGGGGTTGGGACTTGTGTTGGAGGAAGTATTGCACTGGTGGCTATGCCACGTTTTATTGATTTAGTGGCTTTGCCACGTATACTAATTCTAGTGGCTCAACCACGTATACTGTTATTAGCAACTTTGCTGCGTTGATATTAGCAGCTCAGCTGCGTTATTGGTATGTAGGGCTGGGTGGGTCGACTTGGTCCCCACATGGTGTGTAGGGTTGGTACGGGTGGTGTGTTGGCTGGACTGGGTTGGGATGCATCCTCATACTATTGCATATCTGTTTATGAGATCTGTCACTGTACTGTGCTTAGGCCACTTGTTCTGTTATTGGTTTAGGCTAGGCCCAATTGATTCTGTTATGGGCTATGACCCAAATGATATTGTAGTGGGCTTTGGCTCACATATTCTTTGAACTGACTGTACTGTTACTCTTTAAGGGCTTTGGCCCACACTGTTTCAGTTTCTATTTCTGTTTACTGACTGTTACTCTAGTAAGGGGATTACACACTGAGTTTTCGTAAACTCACCCCATTTTTAACTGTGTAAGTAATCCCTAGCTTTAGGAGGATCGGTGCTGCGAGGGACTCGGAGAAGACCACACATTGCTTATGCTCTCCATTTTATTTATTTACTTTTAAATATTTTGATTTGGGTTGAAATAAGGCCTCTCTATTTTTAACTTATTATTTGTGATATTTATTTATGATATTTTATAACTGTCTTCAAAACACTATGCTTTCGCAACGTTTTCAAAATGCTTCTGCAGCTCAATTTTTAAACATCACGTTTTCGTAAACTGTTTATTGTAAATGTTCTTCCGCAACAGATAAGGTTTTAAAAGTAATTACGTTTTCAATTGCATAACAATTGCTTCAGTATTTTGAGTTTTAATAAAGAGGCTTTGACTCTCAAACAAGTTTTAACGACAAGAAATATGGTTTCGAAAAACACTTCCATGTGACACGCCAAATTTGGGCCTAACTTCTAGGACGGGTTTGGGGTGTTACAAAGAACAAAAATTAAAGAGATAAGGAACAAGAATCAGATCTAGTGTTTTTCCGTGGCTTGACTAGTTTGCTCCGTTCTTCCTTCTCTGTTGTCCTCGTCACCAAGGCTGCTATGAACACTTAATTGCTGCTCTAAATGGTTGATGAATGCCTCTTTTTCCAAGAGGAGAAATCGACAAGAGAGCGAGGGAATTTGGAATGGAAAAAAAGAGAGAAAGTGAAGAGAGGAGAGAAAAGATGAGAATGTTGTGGTGTGTTGAATGATCAGTCAATGGGGTTTTTATAGCTGAAGATGGCTGCTAAAATTAGCTAAAAATAGCAGCGAAAGAGCCATCCCTTGGCTAGCCACACATGTGGCAAGGTTGATGGTTTCAACTTTGCTAAATTTGGCTTGGGGCATATCTATAGAGCCACCAATTGTGGAGGGCTTTGAATGCAACTTGAACAAGTCTTCAAGGGCCTCTTTGCAAGCTTAAATAATCAACTAATAAGCTGACTTGGGTCAGCTCTTGGGACTGTTTTTGGACTGTCCATTTCTTGGTCAGTTCGGTTTACTCGGTTTAGTTCAACTGGACCACTTTTTCATAATTAATTAATAATAATTTATTAACCCAAATTAAATTGGATATAAATTAAAATTAATTATATTATGAATTAATACATATAATTTTGGACCATCTTAGGCTGAAATTTAGTTCGCCTCGATACTTCAAATTGCTTCTCAATTTTGTGCTTCTAGCAGTGTCTGCCGAGCCATTTTTCGCCCCTTGTGCAAATCTGTCGAAAATAACCAAAATTCATCAAAATTAATTATAAAATTAACTAAAATTAAAAATGTTCATATTTTAAGTGCACTTTAATTATTTTTCAACAAGAATTTTATCGAAACTGTATGATTTTAAGTTAAAAAGGGTATGTAAAAATGTGTAAATTTCTGTGTTTCCACATACCAAAATGACTCAAGCCTATACATGCCATATACCATATATACACACTTCAAAAGTACCAAAATAGATGTCCGATAGTGCGATGAAGTCCCTGACGATCCCCGGATCTGAGCTAGCTTCGAAATACTATAAAACATAGAAGAAAATAAACAAAGTAAGCTATAAAGCTTAGTAAGTTCATATATAAATATGAAATAATCTCATCATTCATTAGCATTTCAAATAGATAACATATACTGCATTAAAGTGTGAATCACTAAGTTAACATAAAATTTAACCATATAATAACTCATAATTTTTCAACTTCCTTTAACTTGTTAGTCGAATAGTTTTCCGCACATACCTGTACTGATACTTATCCATTTCTCAACAATTCTCTTAACAAACAACTCCGGCTTATAAATGCTTACAAAAAAAATACATCGATTTTTCGATGCCATAGTCCAACTATGGTCTTACACGTACATTGCCAAGGCCCTGTCGTGGTCTTACATTCACATGCCATAACCCGGTTATGGTCTTATTATCCGATTGCCATAGCCCATCTATGGTCTTATTTAGCAACTCGCCTTACTTAAATCGTACATTTAATTTAATATCTCCACATTTAACTAATAAGATAAACACTTTTCATCCATCAAATAAATGAATACACATTTAAGTTCAATTATACGAACTTACCTCGTGTACGGAAATGACGAAACAGACCGACTACTCAATTACTTTGCTTTTTCCTCGATATAAGTTTGAATTCCTCTTTCCTTGATTTATAAATAATCAAAATCAAACTTATTTATTCTTCTATTTATTCAATTCAATCCAAAACACACATTAGGGTTATTTTACACATTTGCCCCTAAACTTTAACATTTTTTACAATTTAGTCCTTATTACACAAAATCATAAATTCATGAAATTCAAGACTAACCCATGCTAGCCAAATTACCATAATGCCCCTAGTAGCCAATAATTTTCATTTATTTCATATTTTAACTACTAACTTTACATATTTCTCAATTTAGTCCCTATTTTGCATTTTCACTAAAAATCACTTAATAAAACTTGTTTAACTAACATCAAATATTCATAATCTATTATTGAACATCAAAATACTCATATATTCATCAATGGCATCATGAAAAATCTTTAATAGTTTTGCAAATTAGTCCCTAGGCTAGCTAGTATTAGTTGCAACGATCACAAAAACATAGAAATCATTAAAAGCAAAGTCAAAAATCACTTACATGCTCAATAAACTATGGCTGAACCTTCCAAAGATTAAAAATGGTGTTTTTCTTCTCTTAGTTTCGGCTAGAAGAAGATGAAAGCACCCAAAATTTATTTTTGTTTTATTTTATTAACTTAATTACATAAATTACTAAATTATCCTTTAATTAAAGCATTATAAATTCACTTATATGTGTCCATCTTTGTCCAATACAATTCAAATGGTCTAATTTCAACATAAGGGCCTTAACTTTAATAAACCATAGCTATTAGACACCTTTAGCTATTAGAACTCAAGTTTTACGCTTTATGCGATTTAGTCCTTTTTATCGAATTAACTATTCAAACGATAAATTTTCTTTAAGAAACTTTCACACATACATACATCGTGCTGTAAACACTTAAAATAATATTAAAATAATTTTTCAACCTCGTATTTGTGGTCCCAAAACCACTATTCCAATTTGACTAAAAACGGGTTGTTACAAGTATGATGATATCTTTTACTTTTGTTGATTGAAGTTCTGAATGGAAAATGTGCAAGTTACACTGCCTTTAATATGATTGTTTATTGTATGAATGTGCAAGATTACTCTTCTGGATTTTCTCTAAGATGTCATCAATTTCTTTATTATTCAATATGGGTTATCTTCTCGGAAATTCAGTATATCTTCGCGACTTGGATTTCATTATCTCAAATTTCTTGTCATTATTATGGGTTGCCTGTAAAGAATATTCATTGACTAAAGGTAATTACATGTATTACTTCTATAAATCCTGATTTGATCATGGAAGTCAAGTGATATGGATTTCGAATTATAGAAATTTTATTATGACACTGGTTATTATTGGGATTACTTCTGATTTTCCTCTTCTATTTGGGAAACATTATTGAAGTTGAGGTATTGTTTTATCTATATTATTGAAGCATCAGATTTATTATAGCACCATGGTTTAAAATTTATCTGATGATTGTGACTTCAAAATAATTCAAAGCCTTGATGTTAATTATTGAAATATAGCTACATCAATGACATAGCTATGGTAGAAAGATGTAAGATTGGAATGGATCGATAAATGGTAGCAAAGTTTTGAGCAGGCGGAAGTTCTGTTTCTGTTAATTGGAGCATCATTTTTAGTTCAACCTGAATCAGGTAAGAATTTCATTATTACAGCAATACATCATTCAATGGATTAGATTGTATTTTGATGAGGGAAGGCAAAGTAATGACCTATACTTTCAAACAGTTAAAATCACAGGAAGTAATTACTCGATATATGATTTGGAATTGGCAATTATTGTGTTTGTACTAAGAATTACTGATCATAAAACATTAAAATACATGATGGTATAGAAATATTTGAATCTGATACAGTAAAGATGGCTTGAATTGTTGAAAAACTCTGATTTGGAAATTGAGTATCATTCGGGAAAAGTAAATATAGTTGATGATATTCTGAATAGAAAATCTCTGTTTGTTTTATCAGCAATAAATATCCGATCGCTATTATATAATGAAAGATTAATTTTAGTTGAGAAAAGCTAAACTGATATTTCTACAACAGATTGGTGAAGCCTAGAAAAGTGAAAAAGAGTTATAAGTTAAATGGATACAGAGAAAAACAAATTCTAATTCAGGATATCAGATGGGATATGATGACTATCTATTATTTCTGTAACACCCCAAACCCGGCCCATACGTTTCGACTAGATCTGGTATGCTACGGGTTGAACGTTAAAATCTTTTGCTAAGTTGGTTTTAGAAAATCATAAGTTATTAGGCAATATTTGAATAAATAAGTGACATTTGAAAAGAAACCTTGTACTATTATTATTTGGTATAAATAAACCCCTGACATAAATTCATAAGTTGCAAGTATTAAAAAAACTACTTAGGCAAATATAAACTATGGGGCCTTATTACCTAAATATTCCCAAAACAAAACTTAAAGGAAAACCGAAAATAATCTATAGAAATAAAAACTTGATGGCCCCTCGAGTCCGTCTCGGCTCCCATGTCCACGATCTATTGCTCATCTAAAAAGTTAGGGAAAAATAATAGGGTGAGTCACCAAGACTCAGTGTGTAAATCCCGAAAACACATAAAAGGCTTGGGCCCACAAACACAATATGAGCCCTGGCCCATACACAATCACACCTTGTGAATTTCTACAACCCATCCTAGAATTCCATCCTCTACACACCAACCCGTACCAACCATCACACCTTGGGGATTTCTACAATCAACCCACCAACCGCTACACACCATATCAACAGTCATACTGCCTACTCCTTATCAATCAGGAATTTTATCGTGGTTTTCTACCACCGATCACCAAGCGACCTAACATTTCATTACGTGGGTTTTTTACCACCGATCACCAAGTGACCTAACATTTCATTACGTGGGTTTTCTACCACCGATCACCATGTGACCTAACATTTCATTACATGGGTTTTCTACCACCGATCACCATGTGACCAATCATGCTCTTCCCCTTTCCATATCAAACCCATCCCATGCATACATTCATGCAAAATTAAGCAATATACTACCTAAGAGATTTCAGTCTTTCACATACATCGATACACATAGAGAAGTTTCTATGGCACATACCTGGCATCCTGTGCCTACCCTTTCTGGGTAACCCGTCTGTTCATACAGCCTATTTTTCAGCTTTTAATCATCACATATATACATACAGATTATTAGTGTGTTTAGAGATCTACACACCTGATTACCGTTAGAACGAGACCCTTTAAGTCGACGCTATCCGTAGCCAACACCACCGCTATCTGCCTAAGGTGTTGTTCAGAAGCCGGTAACGAAACATTAGGTTAAGGCACAACTAACGAAAAGAAAACGGTTGATCATCTTAAGGAGAATTGAAATCCTTGCCTTGAAATCCCGAAAAGTGATATGAGATTCAGGGACTAGTGTTTCCAGCTTTTATATCTAAGAGATCTACTTCAATTCCCGATGTCACCCAACAAGAAAATACATAAAACCATTAAACCATTAGCTTTTCGGCTTTGTCTTCCAAAAACTGAAAGAGAAAGTGAAGAGATAGGAAAATCGGCACTCACCTTAACACAAAGAATTTGACTACCCCTTTGAGATTCCGACTTTTTGAAAAGATCAGAAGAGAAGATGATAGGAAGGAGTCTATGTAGATTCGGCTTTTAATGAAGAAATTGGCAGGAAGAAGAAAAGAGAATTTCGGCAGACCAGAGGTAGGTTCGGCTTTAGCAAAGATCAAAACAAAAGAATGTAGAAAAATGATTATGAGGTTTTGGCTTTTAGAAGAAAGAAGAGAAAAGAACAATGGAGTTTCGGCTTTTGAATCAAAGTGAAGATAAGGGAATAGAGTTAGGAATTTCGGCTTTTACTCAGAGAAGAAGATAAAGAAAAGATGGAAACCCTAAATGCCGAAAAATAAAGAAGAGAACCCTCACCTGGCTATTTCAAGTTTCAGTACTCCTTAGCCATATCAGAAACCGATTTCTCCTCCCCCTCGGAGTTTGAGATTCGGCCACCACTTAGCCTTGCAGATAATTCCTATCTTTTCTCCTTTATCTTCCATATTATCAACTATAATATCTACATTATCCCATTCACATAAATCCTCCTATTTTTGAGCCTTGTTGCCGTCCACTCCACCTAACCCTAATGCCGAAATTAGCTAACTTAAATTAAAAGAATTGGGCTACTTGAAACTTAAATTTGGGCCTCTTCAGTTGATGCCACCTCCTTGCTCTTTAAGTGGCGCTACTGACCACTGGGCCACAAGCCCGTCTGTGTCTTTATTTACAATTAATATCTTTTAAACCTCATTCTATCAGGCTCTCCACTAGAGTGCCCAAACAGAAAATTTAACTATGGCTTCAGCCCAATCTTGAGCCCAATTTGAACCCCTAATACTCAATTTAACTCATTACACATATTCACCCATTAAACGCATAGGCCCAAAAATTCAGGATGTTACAGTTCTACCCCCTTAAAGAAATTCCGTCCTCGAAATTTCCAACTAACTATTAATCTACTACCCAAGTCTCACCACTATGCTTTCGCTGTGCACTCTAATTCTAAAGCCAAAAGAAACACTTAGTACACTATGGTAGAGTACGCACCGGTATTCGTATCTAGAGCGTCCTCGTCCCCTTATACTCATTCTACCGATTCGCGTTTATCTGATTAGAAATTTTATGAATTATTAATTTCTTTCACTGATTAACCCCGAACAATCTTATGGACAGTAATTTCAAAAGTAGTTCTTTCGAATCTAAATTATATCTAAGGGTTTCAGTCTCAAGTTTGTACCTCCTAGTTCTAGGAATCACATACATTCAACCATCATACATCAACATACAAGTAGCATCCACGAACTCACATTCATTACATAAGGGTATTTTCATCATTTCACTACCCAAGGGTTTTCCCGTATTTTATCCTACAGGGGTATTTTTCGTAATTTCCCAAAATAGGGTATCTTGGTGATTTTTTGAAATAGAGGTATTTTGGTATTATCGTAACACAGGGGTATTTTGAATATTTTTTTTAAAACAGGGGTATTTTGGAAAATTTTATTTTGCAAACCAAGTACTTTTGGAAATCTAGGGGTTTTCGGGTTAAGTTGCAAAACATAGGTATTTTGGTAATTTTGCCAACCGGGGGTGTTTCAGTAATTTCACAAATTTTAGTAGTTTTACAAATCCAGGGTATTTTGGGAAATTTTCACAAATCAAGGGTATTTCAGAAATTTTACAAAACTAGGGGGTATTTTTAGTAATTTTGCAAAGTAAGGTGGCTGGTCCCTTTCGGGTTTTAATTATAAATTTTGGCCCGTCAACAAGTCCTCATGGCTAAGGTGAACAGTCACTACGCACCAGGTAGGATTCCAGCGAAGAGGAGGTGAGTCACTAGGACTGCTTAAGTACCAAGCTCTTCCTGAATCCAATCCTAGACATGCATATGCCTGTTGCCACACCCTAACCCATCGACTCGTTCACGAGTTTGTTTAGTCTTATGGAATTGAAGAGTTGTTTAACTAGGCCTAAAGTCCATTAATACTATCATACTAGTCTACGTCCATAAAGCCCATCAACCCCACAAATATATCACATCAAGAGTTAGAATACTTACCTGTGTGGATCGGGTGCCGGTAGACTCGAAGGCCATATCTTCTTCCAGAATTTTTTTTTCCAAATTCACATCAAATTTTCAAAACACTGCTAGACCCATTTCACAGCCCGAGTTTTGAACTGGGCTCTGATACCAAAATTGTAACACCCCAAACCCGGCCCATACGTTTCGACCAGATCTGGTATGCTACGGGTTAAACGTTAAAATCTTTTGCTAAGTTGGTTTTAAAAAATCATAAGTTATTAGGCAGTATTTGAATAAATAAGTGACATTTGAAAAGAAACCTTGTATTATTATTATTTGGTATAAATAAATCCCTGACGTAAATTCATAAGTTGCAAGTATTAAAAAAACTACTTAGGCGGATAAAAACTATGGGGCCTTATTACCTAAATATTCCCAAAACAAAACTTAAAGGAAAACCGAAGATAATCTATAGAAATAAAAACTTGATGGTCCCTCGAGTCCGTCTAGGCTCCCATGTCCACGATCTACTGCTCATCTGAAAAGTTAGGGAAAAATAATATGGTGAGTCACCAAGACTCAGTGGGTAAATCCCGAAAACACATAAAAGGCTCGGTCCCACAAACACATTATGAGCCCTAGCCCATACACAATGGCAACAATCATAATCACATGACAGATAATAAATGATGCAAAGCCCAACCCATCCTAGAATTCCATCCTCTACACACCAACCCGTACCAACCATCACACCTTGGGGATTTCTACAATCAACCCACCAACCGCTACACACCATATCGACAGTCATATTGCCTACTCCTTATCAATCAGGAATTTTAACGTGGCTTTCTACCACCGATCACCAAGTGACCTAACATTTCATTACGTGGGTTTTCTACCACCGATCACCAAGTGACCTAACATTTCATTACGTGGGTTTTCTACCACCGATCACCATGTGACCTAACATTTCATTACGTGGGTTTTCTACCACCGATCACCATGTGACCAATCATGCTCTTCCCTTTTCCAAATCTCCCATGCATACATTCATGCAAAATTAAGCAATATACTACCTAAGAGATTTCAGTCTTTCACATACATCGATACACATAGAGAAGTTTCTATGGCACATACCTGGCATCCTTTGCCTACCCTTTCTGGGTAACCCGTCTGTTCATACAGCCTATTTTTCAGCTTTTAATCATCACATATATACATACAGATTATTAGTGTGTTTAGAGATCTACACACCTGATTACCGTTAGAACGAGACCCTTTAAGTCGACGCTATCCGTAGCCAACACCACCGCTATCTGCCTAAGGTGTTGTTCAGAAGCCGGTAACGAAACATTAGGTTAAGGCACAACTAACGAAAAGAAAACGCTTGATCATCTTAAGGAGAATTGAAATCCTTACCTTGAAATCCCGAAAAGTGATATGAGATTTAGGGACTAGTGTTTCCGGCTTTTAGACCTAAGAGATCTACTTCAATTCCCGATGTCGCCCAACAAGAAAATACATAAAACCATTAAACCATTAGCTTTTCGACTTTGTCTTCCAAAAATCGAAAGAGAAAGTGAAGAATAGGAAAATCGGCACTCACCTTAACACAAAGAATTCGACTACCCCTTTGAGATTCCAGCTTTTTGAAAAGATCAGAAGAGAAGATGATAGGAAGGAGTCTATGTAGATTTGGCTTTTAATGAAGAAATCGACGGGAAGAGGAAAAGAGAATTTTGGCAGACCAGAGGTAGGTTCAGCTTTAGCAAAGATCGAAAGAAAAGAATGTAGAAAAACGATTATGAGGTTTCAGCTTTTAGAAGAAAGAAGAGAAAAGAGCAATGGAGTTTCGACTTTTGAATCAAAGTGAAGATGAGGGAATAGGGTTAGGAATTTCGGCTTTTACTCAGAGAAGAAGAGAAAGAAAAGACGGAAACCCTAAATGTCGAAAAATAAAAAAGAGAGCCCTCACCTGGCTATTTAAAGTTTCAGCACTCCTTAGCCATATCAGAAACCGATTTCTCCTCCCCCTCAGAGTTTGAGATTCGGCCACCAATTAGCCTTGCAGATAATTCCTATCTTTTCTCCTTTATCTTCCATATTATCAACTATAATATCTACATTATCCCATTCACATAAATCCTCCTATTTTTGAGCCTTGTTACCGTCCACTCCACCTAACCCTAATGCCGAAATTAGCTAACTTAAATTAAAAGAATTGGGTTGCATGAAACTTAAATTTGGGCCTCCTCAGTTGACGCCACCTTCTTGCTCTTTAAATGGCGCTACTGACCACTGGGCCACAAGCCCGTCTGTGTCTTTATTTACAATTAATATCTTTTAAACCTTATTCTAATAGGCTCTCCACTAGAGTGCCCAAATAGAAAATTTAACTAAGGCTTCAGCCCAACCCTGAGCCCAATTTGGACCCCTAATACTCAATTTAACTCATTACACATATTTACCCATTAAACGCATAGGCCCAAAAATTCAGGATGTTACAATTTCGAAATAGAGTCTGTGTACTGAAGAATTCAGAGCTTGTATAGAAAATTTTATACGGAACTCACATTGGTAATATATATGTCACCTGAGAAGCATGATAAATTGAAAAAGATGTATTGGTAAATCAGAATGAAATGTGATGTTTCTGAAATTATACTTAAATGTTGGATATGTCAATAAGCTAATACCAAATAACATGTACTGATATCTTTAGGACTATTACAGCCAGAGATGACACTAGAACGGAAATGAGGTAAAGTTATTATAAATTTTATATCGGAATTACTCTTATTTTAGAAAAAGAAAGATGTTACTTGGGTAATCATTAATTGTTTGATCATGTTTATACGTATTATTCCAGTATAAATGGATTGCTCATTTGATTGTTTGAATGAGATATATGTTTTCGAGATTATCAGGATATATGGAGTATCAGTCTCCTAAATGTTTAGTAGAGCTCCACGATTTATGGTTCATTTCCTGATTTTGAAACAAATTATAAGAAGTTCTGGGTACATGGTTACAAATTTTTTATATCGCATTTCGCTTCGAAACTGATGATAAGTCTGAATGTGTTATTCAAATTTTTGAAAATATATTTTGGTGCTGCATCTTAGAATTCAAAGGTAAATGGAAAAGAAATAATTATTGTTAGTAAATTGCAAAGCATAACAATTTTCAGTTAAGTATTGAAACGACATTAAACGATACTCTGTGTAGTTGCAAATGTAAAACTCCATATTGTTGGATTGAGCTTAGTAAGAAAAGATATGTGGAGTTGATATGATCCGTAAAATAGAAGAAAATATGGATGAGATCCGAGATAGGTTTAAAGCAGCCTCGAATTTTTAAAAATTTTATGTGAATTTTAAATGAAAAGAAATAGAGCTTCAAGCTGGCGATAAAGTGTTTATGAAAAATTTGCCATGGAAAAAAGTTTTCCGGTTTGACTGTAAAGGTAAATTAACTCATTAATCTATTGAATTACATGAAATTTGTTGAAAGAGTTGGAAGTGTTACTTATCGGATAGTGTTATCGCTTGAGTTTGGCTGAATTCATAAAGTTTTCTTGTAATTATAATATGATGGTATTAATCAGATACATTATTAGTTATTCATTCGATGGATATTGAAATTCAACTTGACATAAGTTATAGTGAAGAACTGGTTAGAATTATGGCACGGGAAGAGAAAGAACTGAGAAATAAAAGGTAGCTTTAATAAAAGTTTTCTGACAATGATGTGATATAGAGAAAGCTACTTATTTATTGCTATAATTTTCGAGGACGAACATTATTAAGTGGGAGAGTTGTAATAGCACATTTTCGGTAAAAAATAAATTAGAACAGTGGTTTCGGGAACACAGATCCGAGTCCGGAGAGGATAATTATTTTAATAATATTTTATGATCTATAGTATGGTAATAATGTCGTGTGAAAATTTTGTAAAGAAATTTTACAGATTGCATGTCTAATTTGATAAAGGACCAAATTGCGCAAAGTGAAAAAGTTGAGTTCTAATAGTTAAAGGGATTAAATAGCTATAGAACTTAAAAGTGGAGGTCCTTATATGGTAATTAGACCATTAAATAAAGTTAGTAGATATTTTTGGATGAATCATCCATGGAAAATCAGAAAAAGAAAAGGATAAAATTAGAAACTTGAAAAGTTAATGGATGACAAGTTAAATTAAAGGAATAAAATAATATCATATCATCTTCCCCAAATTAAAAAGCATGAAAACCCTATTTATGGAGATGGAAGAAAGAGAAAACTTTCTTGGCCAAATTAGGTAAGTATTCAAGCCCCAGTTTTAGTAATTTTAATATTTTTGAGATCGAGATAGCTTAATTTATCTATTTTTGGGGTTACATTGAAAATATATCAAAGTATGGAATTTTTTATCATGGATGATTATGCTAGAAATTTGAAATTTATAGTAGAAAATGAAAGGTTGTTGATAGATAAAGAACTTTTATAAAGTTGATAAAAACTTGATTTAGGGACTAAATTGTAAAAATGTGAAATCCAAGAAAAAATTCTGATTTTTATCAAATATATGGTCTGTAAATATTACATGAAAAATTTGGTTAGGCTCGAAACAAGGAGTAAATTGCATGAATTTCATTTTCCGAGCCTAGGGACGAAACGTCATTTATCAAAAGTTTAGGGGTAAAATGGTAATTTTGCCTAAGTTGTAAACTGGACTAAATTGAGTATGAATTACATTAAATTGATGTTAAATTTACTCGTATCGATCCGGGTAGACCAAATATGAAGTTAGAATGAGGAAAGGAGAAAATGTTGGACTAATAGATTTTATGTACACGAACAATTATCGAGGTAAGTTCGTGCAACTTAACTATGTATGTGATGATATAAAAATCATATATAAAATAAATCCCAATAAATGATAATATCCCATAAATTGTAACACCCCAAACCCGGCCTAGACGTTACGACCGGATCTGACGTGCCACATCAAAGTGACGTTTGAAAACCGGCTAGTTCGAAAAAAAGCTCATTACTTAACATTAATTCTCTTTGAGACGTTTAAGGTAGTAAAATCATAAACTCATTTTTCCCTTATTGGTCATATCATTTATTAAACAGAATTAAATATCGCGGAAGCTTGTTCAAGTTGTCAACTTTAAGGTTTGAAAATCGTAATTTACTTTAGAAACCGTTATCGTTTTAAAACCTGTGTTTCCTAGTCTAGCCAATAGTAATTAAAAGAAAATACCAAATAAAAGTTAAAAATCTCAAATGGCCTTATTACATAATCATTAGCCCAATATATAAAAATCATATATATATATATTATGAAATTAAAGATGTTTAATAAATCCCAATAAAAGATAATATCCCATAAATTGTAACACCCCAAGCCCGGCCTAGACGTTACGACCGGATCTGACGTGCCACATCAAAGTGACATTTAAAAACTGGCTAGTTCGAAAAAAAAGCACATTACTTAACATTAATTCTCTTTGAGACGTTTAAGGTAGTAAAATCATAAACTCATTTTTCCCTTATTGGTCATATCATTTATTAAACAGAATTAAATATCGTGGAAGCTTGTTCAAGTTGTCAACTTTAAGGTTTGAAAATCTTAATTTACTTTAGAAACCGTTATCGTTTTAAAACCTGCGTTTCCTAGTCTAGCCGATAGTAATTAAAAGAAAATACCAAACAAAAGTTAAAAATCCCAAATGGCCTTATTACATAATCATTAGCCCAATATATAAAAATCATATATATATTTTATGAAATTAAAGATGTTCAATAAATCCCAATAAATGATAATATCCCATAAATTGTAACACCCCAAACCCGGCCTAGACGTTATGACCGGATCTGACGTGCCACATCAAAGTGACGTTTGAAAACCGGCTAGTTCGAAAAAAAGCTCATTACTAAACATTAATTCTCTTTGAGATGTTTAAGGTAGTAAAATCATAAACTCGTTTTTCCCTTATTGGTCATATCATTTATTAAACAGAATTAAATATCGCGAAAGCTTGTTCAAGTTGTCAACTTTAAGGTTTGCAAATTGTAATTTACTTTAGAAACCGTTATCGTTTTAAAACCTGCGTTTCCTAGTCTAGCCGATAGTAATTAAAAGAAAATACCAAATAAAAGTTAAAAATCCCAAATGGCCTTATTACATAATTATTAGCCCAATATATTAAAATTAAATAAAATAACTAGGTTTACGTTTGAAACATATCGAGCATGTGGCCACCTCCGAGTCCCTCGCAACTCCAAATCATCTAAGGCTGGAGATTACCTGCACAGTTAAAGGAAAGGGTGAGTTACGAGAACTCAGTGTGTAATCCCCTATTACAGTAACAGTCTGGGCTTAAGCCCTAATCAGTACAGATCAATCTGGGCCTTAGCCCTCTACAGTATCAGAGTGGGTCTCAACCCAAAATTATGTCAATGCAAAACAGAAATGCAACCCAACCCAGTCCAGCCAACACACCATGTCGGAACCAAGTCGACCCACCCAGACAGCACACTAATAACGCAGCCTAGCGGCTAAAAATAACTCAGCAAAGCTGCTAATAACAGTATACGTGGCTGAGCCACTAAAATCAGTATACGTGGCAAAGCCACCAGATCAGTAAAACGTGGCATAGCCACTAGTACAGTACTTCCTCGAAAATACAAAACCCAACCCAATGCAACATGTCGTGTCATAAATAACCCATGTATGCAGTATATCACAATCATAATCGATCATACAAATATTACACATACATCACTTATACTACCACTAAGGGTATAACAGTCATTTGGTCGATTGGGGGTAAAACGGTAATTCACCCCTCAGGGGTATTATGGTAATTTTACCCATCAAGGGTATTTTAGTAAATTCACCCATTGAGGGTATTTCGGTAAGTTCGCCTATTAAGGGTATTTCAGAAAATTCACCCATCGAAGGTATTTCAGTAAATTCATCCATTGAGGGTATTTCAGTATATTCACCCATTGAGGGTATTTCAGTAAATTTTAGTTATATAACGGCCTTTTCGGAGGCCTACAGTCGCCTCGAGCGACACAGATACCCCTTTCTGGTCAATACGATGTAATTGGGCCCAAAACCCAATCTTCGGTCGACGTGTGGCCCACTCAGCCCAATCTTGGTCACGGTTATGCGAACTTCGCAGCCCATTTCATTGTTATCTTTTTTCTGGGGACTTTACCCATGTGGGGCCTATTGAGCCCCCATGGCCCATCGAGGCCCATTACGACCTAAACCCACGGAAACATTCGTGGCGGCCTCTATGATCCAACGCCAACGATTTTGGCTTGATTTATCCCTACGAGCGTTCACACGCTCGAGGGCCCTCAGATGCCGAAAATGCAATTTTTCAGCTTTTACAGAGACACAGTAGCGCAAGAGTGGGAGACATCATTATCTAGTGTTTGAACAGTATGGTAATGGGTGTACGATTACACACCTTGATTATGAAACATGCCACGTATCCCTTAGCACCAATCCTTAATTGACTGAGTTTGTAAAGTCTTCTCCAAATATTAGCGAAGATCAAGACCCCTGAATGGATTATGCGCTACAATACGCCCTTATTAAAAGAGATTGCATAACATGTTGTTAAAATCCATCCTTGACAACTACAATATCTTCAGGAATGATCAAACCCCCAAACCAAACACAAAGCGAGAATGCTTACTTGATCAAAGGCTAAGAGTAACGTATCGATTTCTTCAAGTCACTTGCCCCTTTCACACTTCGAGAAGACGTAAATACCAATCAACATCGGCCTAAAGAGGGAAGGGAAGATTTGGGAAAAGAAGAGAAAAGAACAGTACCACCAACAAAAAATAATTGAAAGAAAGTCAGTATAACTTACTCTTCAAATTCGACAAGAACAGGTTTCTTTGAGTAAGAGAAATTGACACATACGACCCAGAGATGGAATTATAAAAGAAGGGAAAGAAGAGGTTGATTTTGGCTTACAAGAAATGTCGAGAACAAGGAAGAAAGATATGTTCGGCTAGGATACTATTCGGAAAGAGAAAGAACAAACTTGCACAGAAGCCAAAACGGCAGAGACGCAAATGAGAAGAAGAAAGAGGTGTTCCACAGAGAATTCGACACTAAGAACTCTCTCTAATTCAATCCAAGAAAACACAAAAAGGTCACTTGTGCCGTTGACACTAGGGAGAAAAGAAGCACATAATGTCAAAGGAACAAAACTTGAAATGCTCAAAATGACCCCTCAGCCGAATTTGCATCATTGAAACCCTCTAGCTGAAATTCTCTTCCTACCTAAGCTCTCCAAATTCGGCCAACACTCCCACACACATCCACTTCCCTGATTTTCTCCACCAAAATCTCCTAGAATTGCTCCCATCCTTCCATTTGAAATTTTTAACCAAGCATTCAACCTCCCTTACAGAGTTTGATCCAAACTCTACTTCTTCCACTCCCATGACATAAAATAAAAGCCTCCATTTCCTTGCCATGGGGATTCGAACCCCTCTCTCCTTGCCTTCCTAATGACGCCACCACCATCAGGCCACAGGCTCTCTTTGTGTCACTTAACACACATAATTATACTTAAGTCCTACTGCTAACTATCGGTTCCCCTTATAAGCAAAAACTAAAATTTTTCCAAGGTTCCGACTCTATCCCAAGCTTAATAAAAACCCCTAAACACCCCCAAATAACTAGCCATTCAAGCACCTCATCGAATTTAAGCAAAATTACAAACCCCTAAATTTTGGGGCATTACAACTCTACTCCCTTAAAGAAATTTCGGCCTCGAAATTTACCTAGTTAGAAGAGTTGAGGGTATTATTGTCGCATTGCCTCCTCAGGCTCCCACGTGGCTTTCTCTGAACTGTGATTATGCCATAGCACCTTGACTAACAGGACAGATTTCCTCCTCAATACCTCAACATAATGATCCAATATTTGCACCGGTTCTTCTTCAAAAGTCAGGTCAGGCCTAACCCCAATCTCCTCCACCGACACTATATGAGAGGGATCTGAACGGTATCGCCTTAGCATAAAGACGTGGAACACATCATGTATACGGTTTAACTCAGGGGGTAGCTCAAGCTGATAGGCGACGTGTCCCACACGCTTTAATATCCGGTTAGGTCTGATGAATCTAGGGCTCAACTTGCCTTTCCATCCAAATCTCAGAATTTTCTTCCATGGTGAGACCTTCAAGAAGACATAATCCCCCACCGTGTACTCTATCTCTTTACGCTTTAAATTAGCATACAACTTTTTCCTGTTAGATGCTTCTTTTAACTGATCTCGTATCAACTTTACTTTTTCCTCTGTTTCAGAAACTAGTTTTGGCCCCAATATTCACTGCTCACCCAGTTCTATCCAACAAGTAGGGGTACGACACCTACGACCATATAACGCCTCGTATGGTGCCATCTGAATACTGGATTGGTAGCTGTTGTTATAAGCGAACTCTGATAACGGCAAATAGTCTTCCCAACTGCCCTTGAAATCAATTATACAACTTCTTAGCATGTCCTCCAATATCTATATTACCCTCTCCGGCTGACCATCAGACTGAGGATGAAATGCCGTGCTGAAATCTAACCTTGTATCCAAAGCTTCGTGTAACACTCTCCAAAATCGTGATGTGAGTCTAGGGTCCCTATCTGAAATGATAGACACTGGTACCCCATACAGCCTCACAATCTCAGCCACGTATAATTTGGCCAACTTCTGCAACGAATAATTAGTACGGACCAGTATGAAGTGGGCAAATCTAGTCAGTCGATCAACAATGACCAATACCGAATCTTTCTTAGTAGGCGTCAGGGGTAGCCCACTAACAAAGTCCATGGTTACCCTCTCCCACTTCCAAAGTGGAATTTTAACAAGTTGCAGTAATCCAGAAGGCAGTTGATGCTCAGCCTAGCATGTCAGACACTTACCCACAAAATCAGTAACTTCGCGCTTAAGCCCTGGCCACCAGTGTAACACCCCATACCCGAGTCTGAGGCTGAGACCGGATACGAGACATTACTATACTTGAACTTGCTAAAACACGTATTTACGGGCTATAAAATTTCGTTCTGAATTAAAGGCTTCTCTTTCTTAAACAACTCATACATCTCATAGGCCTACGAGGCCTTAAACACATATATGGAATCTTTCGGAACTCAATCGAAAACTTTTCCTTAAAACAAGGGTCACACGCCCATGTGGCTTGGGACACGCCCGTGTACCCCTATGACACGCCCTGTCTTCCACCCGTGGTTGGCACTAACTAATTTCACACGGCCTTGACACGCCCGTGCCACAAACCCGTGTGCCAAACCTTGGCATTCTAACTTATCCACACGGCTTATACACACGCCCGTGTACTTCAACCGTGTTGCGATTCAAATCCCAAGTGCAAAGTGCAGACTTTGCACAGCCTGGACACACGCCCATGTGCTATCCGTGACTCCCACATGGTCTAGACACATGCCCGCGTGTCTACCCATGTGAACAATTATCAGGCTATCTACCAAGCCCTTTTTCACCCTACATTGCATACATTCATATGCTATCTCAAAACATTCTCAAATCATCAATTAAAACACATGAATTAACACATTTGATTCATAAAAATGGTCTTCGTCCCATACATGGGGTAGAACTATTTCTAGTACAATTCCAATCGACTTTTGCCATCATCTATATCTATATACAATCGTCCCATAACTCATTTAGGCCAACACAATTGGCACATTAACAATAACTTAATCAACCTTAAGTACTAGCCCTATACATGCCATGACTCCTAAGGACTTGATACCTCATACCAAGAGTCTGCTCGATAGTGTGAAAACATCTCCGGTGATCTCCAACCCGAGCTAGCTAAATTAACCTATAAGAGATGAGAAAGGGAGAAAAGTAAACAATATTGCTTATTAAGTTCATCTGCATAAACTGACAAATACTGATATTCACTGAATATGGATAATCACAAAGTATTATACTGAGTTTTTCCCATTAATTCATGGTTATTTACTCAACCACTCTTGAAGCATACTCATTCTATCTCTTACCACATTCTTACCATGCCACAAGCCAATTGCTTGTTTAATTAGTACACATTCCTGCACTAATCACCACAATATCATATAAAACAACACATCAAGCATTTTCAATAAGCCACTCATACTACAAATCTCTCGGTGGTCACGCACTTAGCCCACCATTGATCTCTATTAGGGTGGTATCACACACAGCCCACCAATCATTTATACTTATGGTGATTTCGCACTTAGCTCACCAATCATTTATAAGCGATGGTATTGCACACAACCCATCGATTACTAATTAACCAGGTGGTAACACACATAGCCCACCTATAATAATATAATTGATGGTACCGCACACAACCCATTGATTACTAATTAACCAGGTGGTAACGCACATAGCCCACCGATAATAATATAATTGATGGTATCGCACATAGCCCATCGATTACTAATTAATCAGGTGGTAACGTACATAGCCCACCAATAATAATATAATTGATGATATCGCACACAGCCCATCATTACCATCAATAAGGTGATGTCGCACATAGCTCACCGTTATTTTACATTCATGGATAATAATCCACATGTATATCTCTATTTCAAATGTTCACCCGAGAACATCCTCACACACTACTATTCCTACTTAACTTTCTACGTTACTCGTTCACATTCACACAATACATTAATAAATCTATCTCATGCGACTAAAGTGCGTTGATTACACATAACCCACTAGGGGTTCATTATATACTGTATTCATCTCAATTAAATTCTAACACACACTTGTGCTTCTCGTGGTACAACCACATACTTCCTCACTTTCAACAAACCCGTCGAATCACTCAAATTGTTAAATAACACTCTTGAGTCTTATACACAGTGTCACATTGACATTATACCCTAATAGGGTCTTACTTATATTAACATCTCGATGCCATGTCCCCGACATGGTCTTATACGAATTCTTATACCAAAGCCATATTCCAATATGGTCTTACACGGGACCATAATTATCATCATATCATGCTATATACATTCCTCATTACTCTTAGGTTCAATTCTCGTGACTTCTCATTAAAAGATATTTCATACTTTCATAGAGTAAATATACATTCCATACAACATTGGAATATTAAATTAACTCATACGTAATTGCAATATTTGCACATGAACTTACCTCGAGTTGAAAGGGACCTTTTTGCCCACATTTCTCTTTTCACCCATTCTAGGTCCAAAACTCGTTTTCATTGATCTAGAACAATGAAATTTAATGATTTAATCACCTATAAATCACTATATACCATAATGTACACTTTAGGCAAAAATGACTATTTTGCCCCTACACTTTGGCAAAATTACGATTTTGCCCCCGCACTCGTAAATAAATTTTTATCACATTTTCTTGTTAAACAAGCCTAGATGAACATTTAATCCTCTTATAGCTATCCACAATTTCAACTATTTCATGCCTTAATGAACAAATTATAACTTTTGCATTTTAGTCCCAATTAGGTGTTTTCATCACAACACCTTTCACAAAAGTTGTTTATCAACATCCTATCATTCATTTTCTTCCATAAAAACTCTTCAAACAACATAAACTCTATCATGGTAAGTCCTTTGACTTTCAACCATATTGCAAACTAGTCCTCTCATTAGCTAGCTTAAGCTTTGAGGACTCCAAATATACAAAAATCATCAAAGATAAACATCAAATTGACTTACTTGGATGGAGTAAAGCTTGCTGAAATTTTAAGCTTTCAAACCCCTCCCATGGCTGATATTCTCGGTTGGAGAAGACAGATAAATAAAAAGATGATAACTTTTGCTTATATCATCTTATTTTATTTATTTTTCCAACTAATATCAACAACTATTCATCATAATAAATG
Organism: Gossypium australe; assembly: GCA_005393395.2. NCBI lineage: Eukaryota > Viridiplantae > Streptophyta > Magnoliopsida > Malvales > Malvaceae > Gossypium > Gossypium australe. Next base: position 61,367,054 of record CM016615.1, read on the forward strand.
CTCTTGTCCCCTATGTATTTTATGACCGGTCAACTCACTTAAACAAGGCCAATTTGCACATTTGGAGCCTCCAGTTAATAATCCATAGCTATTTGGCACCTCTAGGAAATAAGATAGAACTTTCGTACTTTATGCGATTTAGTCCTTTTTCACAATTTAGCTAGAAATCGCTAAAATTAGGGCACCAAAATTTTCATGCATCCTTATAAACATGTTATAAAACATAACATAACATGAAAATAATTTTATCTGACCTCGAATTAGTGATTCCAAGATCACTATTCCAACTAGCCCCTAAATCGGACTGTTACAACCAGTACAGTTCACGCAAGTCTCGATATAACTTGTTTCCACCAGGATGCATAGCGTATGGACTACTATGCGCCTCCCGCAGTATAGACTACCTTAACTCAGAATCCCTCGGTACACAGACTCTCCCACGGAAGCATAATACTCCCTCATTATCTAGTCCAAAATCTGCAGTTTCTCTCTTTTTCACCAGTTGAAAACGAGGAACCAACATTTCATCCAGCAACTGCTTCTCCTTAATTTGATCAATCCAGGTCGGTTTCACTTGGAGTTCAGCTAACAGACTACCATCCTCAAACAGGCTGAGACGAACAAACATTGCTCCTAGATCGATACAACCTTACGGCTTAATGCATCCACTACTATGTTAGCTTTACCCAGATGGTACTTAATCGAGCAATTATAATCTTTAAGCAACTCTATCCATCTTCGTTGCCTAAGATTCAACTCCTTCTGAGTAAGGAGGTACTTGAGGCTTTCATGGTCGGTATAAATGACCGACTTCTCACTATACAAGTAATGTCTCCAAATCTTCAGTGCAAATACCACTGCAGCTAATTCCAAGTCGTGACTGGGGTAATTCACCTCATGCGGCTTACGCTGACGAGACGCATAAGCCACCACCTTACCCTCTTGCATCAGCACACAACCCAATCCAGTGTGCGACGCATCACAGTAGACAATGAATTCCTTCCCAGACTCTGGTTGTATTAACACTGGGGCTTCAGTCAGAACCTTCTTCAGTTTCTCAAAGCTCTCCTGCTGCTTATCAGTCCAATTAAACGATACCCCTATTCGCAACAACTTAGTTAGAGGTGCAACAATCAGTGAGAACCCCTCAACAAAATGTCTATAATACCCAGCCAGACCCAGAAAACTTTGAATCTTAGATATAGTCTTCGGTGGTTTCCAATACAATACGGCCTCAATTTTTCGAAGATCAACCCTAATTGCCTCGACAAACACTACGTGACCTAGAAATGTCACCTCTCGCAGCCAAAACTCACACTTGCTGAACTTGGCATAAAGCTGCTTTTCTCTCAGTATTTGCAATACAATTCAGAGATGCGAATCATGATCCTCCTTAGTTCTTTAATACACCAGAATGTCATCTATAAACACCACCACAAACCGATCCAAATAGGGTTGGAAAACCCGGTTCATGATATCCATGAAAGCAGCTGGTGCATTCATCAACCCGAATGGCATCATCAGAAACTCGTAATGTCCATAACGAGTCCTGAATGCAGTATTGTACACATTTGCCTCCTTAACCCTTAACTGATGGTACCCCGATCTAAGATCTATCTTGGAGTAAATCAAAGCTCCTCGCAGCTAGTCGAACAGATCGTCTAACCTTGGTAAAGGGTATTTGTTCTTAATCGTCAGTTTGTTCAGTTGACGATAATCGATGCACATGCGCATGGACCCATCCTTCTTCTTCACAAATAATATCGGTGCTCCCCACAGAGACACACTCGGCCAAATGAATCCTCGGTCCAGTAGCTCTTGAATCTGAGCCTTTAACTCTACCAGCTTCTTCGGCGCCATCCTATAAGGGGCGATGGACACCAGAGCCATTCCAGGTAGGAGCTCAATGCCGAATTCTACCTCCCAGTTTGGAGGCAACCCCTAAAAGCTCTTCGGGAAATACATCTGAAAACTCCTTTACAGTTCTGACACTCTTAACAAATGGACCCATAAAATCAAAGTTGCTGACATAAGCTAAGAACGTCTCGCAACCCTTGCAAACCAGTTTCTCGGCCCTAAATGCTGATATTACATTAGATAAATAATCCCTTCGCTCCCCTATCACAACCACCTCCTCATCCTCCAAAGATTTCAATACCATACGCTTAGCAGCGCAATCCAAATTCGCACGGTGCTTCACTAACCAATCCATGCCCAAAATAAGATCGAATTTGCCAAACGGCAGTTCCATCAAATCCACCGGAAAGACAACCCCTTGGACCTCTAGGGGCACATCTCTAAATAGCTTATTCACTCTAACTGACTGTCCCAGTGGACTTACCACTGACATTTCCCTATCAGTAATTTCGAACTGTATACCCAATGACCTAGACACAGTACATGCAACAAACGAGTGTGTAGACCCAATATCAATTAAAGCGGTATATGGTACCTTATAAATGAAGAACGTACCAGTTATGACATCAGAAGCGTCGCCATCCTTTCAGCACTGAGCAGCGTAGACCAAAGCTGGCTGTTTCGCCTTAGAATTACCAGCACTTCTGCCTGGTGCTCCACAACCTCGTCCCAAACCATTTCCCCATCTGGCTTGACCATGGCCTCTCAGTGGCTGCTGACCACTTCTCCCTGGCTGAACGTAGCCCTGACTTGTAGCTTACATCTGAGCAGGCCTCTAAGTATAGTTTTTAACCTGGTGATCCCTGAACCCACATCTGAAGCACGCCCCAGTTCTTTTCCAACACTCACCCTGGTGAGATCTCCCACACTCAGCGCACGGCTGCGGTCTGACAGCAACAACAGGAACCCCAGCTCTTCTTAGGCCCACCGGAAGAACACGAGGGCCCAGAATCCCTCTTATTTCTGCCCCTATCTTTCTCACGGTTCTGACGCTCTGAGCATTTCACATCTTCGACAATTTTTGCCTTCTCAACCAGGGCAGCAAAGTCTCTTTCCCTCTGCGGAGCTATCAGTACCCGCAGCTCATTTCGGAGACCATCTTCAAAATGTACACAGCGTTCGTACTCAGTCACGACTATGCCCCGAGCATATCGGATCAACCGTAGGAACTCTGTCTCATTCTCTGCTACTGACCTATTCCCTTGGACCAAACTTTGAAATTCCTTCCTCCGGGAATCCACATAACTTGCCCTAACATATTTTCCTTGGAAGGCCGCCTTAAAGAAGTCCCATGTCACACGGTCATCCATTATTCGCTTGATAGCCTCCAACTAATATTCTGCCACATTTGGGGCTACGCCAAAGATGCCCCTAAAGATTTTCGCTCCATTAGACCGGAGTCATTCAGAAATTGACCCTCGGCCCACTGATCTAGTACTTGCTCCAGCAACCCTTTCAAGAACCCATAACATCGCTTGGGACAGAGCATCATCCCCAATAGCTCGGTCATGAGACCCCGTCTTAGTCACTGGTGAGGCTGGCGCTTCCCTAGCAGCCATGTGTCCTGATGCTGAAGACCCAGCCCTAGCACATCGGCTTCTACTGTAGCCACATGTACCCCTTCCACGACCTCTTGTGCTCATACCGATGTAGCATATTTATCTGTTTTAAGAGTTTTATGTATCAGCTTATAATTCTCATAATTATTAACAGATATTTTATGACAATCAGTAATTAGGGTTGTTTCCGCAGATCGAAACCTCACTACAGTTTTCAATCTCCTACTGTCTCAGTTTACTCTAACTAAAGAGTTTCAGTGCATTACTACTACACCTAGGAGTTTCTCAGTATAATCATTTAAGTATATATGAGAATACAGTGTCAGAGAACTTACAAATTTGCTGCCAGAGACTGGGAGTGCCACACTCTCAGGAAACGGTGATTACAACATTTCAGAACATTTTCAAGCCTTTTTGATACACACATTCAAAAATTCACTTTTGAAAACCCAATCCACGGCCGAGTTTTGCAACCTGACTCTGATACCATTAAATGTAACACCCCAAACTCGGCCTAGACGTTTTGACCAGACCTGGCGTGTCACATCAAAGTGACGTTTGAAAACTGGCTAGTTCGAAAAAAAAAGCTCATTACTAAACATTAATTCTCTTTGAAACGTTTAGGGTAGTGAAACCATAAACTCATTTTTCCCTTATTGTTCATATCATTTATTAAATAGAATTAAATATCGCGGAAGCTTGTTCAAGTTGTCAACTTTAAGGTTTGAAAATCGTTATCATTTTAAAATCCCAATGGCCTTATTACATAACCATTATCCATATATATTAAAATTAAATAAAATAACTAGGTTTACGTTTAAAACATATCGAGCGTGTGGCCACCTCTGAGTCCCTCGCAGCTCCAAATCATCTAAGGCTGGATATTACCTGCACAGTTAAAGGAAAGGGTGAGTTACGAGAACTCAGTGTGTAATCCCCTATTACAGTAACAGTCTGGGCGTAAGCCCTAATCAATACAGATCGGTCTGGGCCTTAGCCCTCTACAGTATCAGAGTGGGTCTCAGCCTAAAATCATGTCAATGCAAAACAGAAATGCAACCCAACCCAGTCCAGCCAACACACCTCCCGTACCAATCAACACACCATGTGGGGACCAAGTCGACCCACCCAGCCAGCACACCAATAACGCAGCCTAGCCTCTAATAATAATGCAGCAAAGCCGCTAATAACAGTATACCTGGCTGAGCCCCTAAAATTAGTATACGTGGCAAAGCCACTAGACCAGTAAAACGTGGCATAGCCACTAGTACAGTACTTTCTCCAAAATACAAAACCCAACCCAATGCAGCATGTCGTGTCATAAATAACCCATGAATGCAGTATATCACACTCATAAACAATCATACAAATATTACACATACATCACATATACTACCACTAAGGGTATAACGGTCATTTGGTCGGTTAGGGTAAAACGATAATTCACCCCTCAGGGGTATTCCAGTAATTTTACCAATCAAGGGTATTTCAGTAAATTCACCCATTGAGGGTATTTCGGAAAGTTCACCCATTGAAGGTATTTTAGTAAATTCACCCAACGAGGGTAATTCAGTAAATTCACCCATTGAGGGTATTTCAATAAATTTTAGTCATATAACGGCCTTTCCGGAGGCTACAGTCACCTCAAGCGACACAGATACCCCTTTCTGGTCAAAACGGTGCAATTGGGCCAGAAGCCCAATCTTCAGCCCAAGTGGGCCCACACGCTCGTGTGGCCCACTCAGCCCAATCTTGGTCGCGGCTATGCTAACTTCGCAGCCCATTTCATTGTTATCTTTTTGCGGGGAATTTACCCATGTGGGGCTCATTAGGCCCCCATGGCCCATCGAGGCCCATTACGACCTAAACCCACGAAAACGTTCGTGGCGGCCTCTACGATCTAACGCCAACAATTTTGGCTCGATTTATCCCTACGAGCGTTCGCATGCTCGAGGCCCCTCAGATGCCGGAAATGTGATTTTTCGGCTTTTACAGATACACAGTAGTGCAAGAGTGGGAGACATCATTACCCAGTGTTTGAACAGTATGGTAATGGGTGTACGATTACACACCTTGATTACGAAACGTGCCACGAATCCCTTAGCACCGATCCTTAATTGACCGAGTTTGTAAAGTCTTCTCTAAATATTAGCGAAGATCAAGACCCCTGAATGGATTCTGCCCTAAAATACACCCTTATTAAAAGAGATTGCATAACATGTGGTTAAAATCCATCCTTGACAACTACAATACCCTCAGGAAAGATCAAACCTCCAAACCAAACACAAAGCGAGAATGCTTACTTGATCAAAGGCTAAGAGAAATGTATCAATTCCTTCAGGCCGCTTGCCCCTTTCACAATTCGAGATTACCTAAATACCAATCAACATCAGCCTAAAGAGGGAAGGGAATATTCGGGAAAAGAAGAGAAAAGAACAGTACCACCAACGAAAATTAATTGAAAGAAAGTCAATATAACTTACTCTTCAAATTCGGTAAGAACAGGTTTCTTTGAGTAAGAGAAATAGACACGTACGACCCAGATATGGAATTATAAAAGAAGGGAAAAAAGAGGTTGATTTCGGCTTACAAGAAATGTTGAGAACAATGAAGAAAGATAGGTTCGACTAGGATGCTGTCCGGAAAGAGAAAGAACAAACTTGCACACAAGCCAAAATGGCAGAGAAGCTAATGAGAAGAAGAAAGAAGTTTTCCACAAAGAATTCGACCCTAAGAACTCACTCTAATTCAATCCCAGAAAACATGAAAAGGTCACTTGTGGCACTGATACTAGGGTGAAAAGAAGCACAAAATGTCAAAAGAACAAAACCCAAAATGCACAAAATGACCCCTCAGCCGAATTTCAATCATTGAAACCCTCTAGTCGAAATTTTCTTCCTACCTAAACTCTCCAAATTCGGCCAACACTCCCACACACATCCACTTCCCTGATATTCTCCACCAAAATCTCCTAGAATTGCTCCCATCCTTCCATTTGAAATTTTTGACGAAGTCTTCAACCTCCCTTGCAGAGTTTAATCCAAACTCTACTTCTTCCACTCCGATGGCATAAAATAAAAGCCCCCATTTGCTTGCCTTGGGATTTGAACCCCTCTCTCCTTGCCTTCCTAATGACGCCATCACCATCAGGCCACAGGCTTTCTTTGTGTCACTTAACACACATAATTATACATAAGTCCTACTACTAACTGCCAGTTCCCCTTATGAGCAAAAATTAATTTCCAAGGTTCCAACTCTATCCCAGGCTTAATATAAACCCCTAAACAGCCCCAAATAACTAGCCGTTCAAGCACCTCATGGTATTTAAGCAAAATTACAAATTCCTAAATTTTGGGGCGTTACATAAATGGTAAGTCCCAGTTGAATAATGAATATAAATGGATAGTGGTGATTTTCCGCATGAAATGAGGTCCTGCATGTAATGCAGAAAAGATTTAGCTCGGACGAGTAATCCATTGATCTCATTATAGAAAGGATTTAACCCGGACGGGTAATCCTAAGTGAGCCTCTCGAGCATATGTTTCAATTAGGATTTTGCCTGGACTGGTAATCCTAACTGACTAGATTTAGCCTGGACTGGTAATCCAGATCGGACTCTATAGGGAATTCTTTGTCATATAAAGAATTTAGCCTTGACTAGTAATCTGACAAAGCCCTTAGAATATATGCGTTACAGACAGAATTTAGCCTGGACTGGTAATACTGCTGTATAATATGTGGCTCGAGAGTGTACCTAAGAGGTACTATTGGATATGAATTAACGGATTATGATTTTGTACACTTTAAATGTACTACATGAGTATCCATCGATAATTCAAATAAATTCAACGGGCAAAGTTCTGACATGAGCAAATATAGATTTGAGATAAATTGTTTTAGATTGAAACATGATATATGTGGAAGTATGAAATGTTTATACATGAACATGAAATGGTTTGATGAATATCTTCATCTATGAGAATAGATTTGTACACTTTAAGTGTACTACCCAAGTGATTATCAATACTTCAATTGATTATTGAGTAAGGTTCTGACAAGAAATATACTGGAACTTGAGATGAATTAATATAAAGTATACCTGAAATACATGAAGAAAATTGCATACATGTTATATGAACACATGATGTGGAAAAACATATGTGCATGAGAATCCAAATATTAACGAGTTCATATATGTGTTTCTTGAAGTTTATATGAAATATGTGACTAACAAGGGTGATGAGAATGTGCGAAAGGGCTTGTGAGATTAAATGGTTTGATTATATCCTATGTACTTATTTTGATGTTGAATGGGTGGTAAGTTTATTACTAAGTTATACGGACTTACTAAGCATTATATGCTTACTCCATTTTATTTTTCCCTATCTTATAGTAAATTGAAAACTCGTTGGATTGGAAGCTCGACAGAGATCACTCACACTATCCATCAAATCAATTTGGTATATAAGTTAAAACAAATATGGTTATAATGGCATGTATAGGTTAAATTGATCAAGGAATGACATGTAAATATTTAATAATGACTAGCTATTGTAATGGCTAGATATGGTTATGTTTTAGTATAATTATAATCTATAATTATATAAAGTATGAATAATCAAGTTATGATAATAGTCATGCTAGACAATGGTAAAAACATAGCTATGAAGGTAGGTAAAAATATACTATATTAAAAGATGAAATAACCTTAGCTATGATATTTGAATTGGTTGGTATGTATTGGTATGTTTTAGTGCAGGTAAATGGTTAAATTTGGGTGACAAATGAAGCTAGGTAATGGCTTTGTTTTTTCCACACGGGTAGACACAAGGACGTGTGTCTAAACTATGTGTGACACACGGCCTGGCATTTGAGCATGTAAATTGGTCGTGTGTCCCCTGCATCTTGAAATTTAGAAACAAAATGCTCTGAATTGAACACATGGGTAGAGACACGAGCATGTGTCTCATCCGTGTGAGAGACACGGCCTAGAACACGGGCATGTGACTTGGCTGTGTGAAAACTGCACCTATTTTATGAAAATTAAATTAACCATACGGCCTAGCACACGGGCGTGTGGCATGGTCGTGTGCACAAGTCAAAGAGTTACACGGGGTAAGATACGGCCTGTAGCACTGGCATGTCTAAGGGTCACACTGGCGTGTCCCTAGACCACACGAGCGTGTGAGCCCTATACTTGAGAAAATTTCTTAGTGATCCTGATTTAGTCCCGTTTTGGTTCTAATGTTCGTTCTCAACCTCGAGGGTCCAATCAAGGGACGTCATGATTGTTCTTGGGAAATGAATAGTATTTTACTCAAATAATGTGAAAATGTCCTATAATAATCGGCAATGCTCTGTAACCGTGTTTCGAAAACAGATACGGGTTAGGGGTGTTACAAAATGAGTTCGTGTATTAAAGGTAATTATTCTGAAGGTCCAAATCAAGTTGAGTCTAGGGTTTTTAGCCTAAATTTATCTATCTTTTACCTACCCCTAGCCTAGCCATGTTACAACCTATTAAAAAGACCTATTGATTTAAGTTTCTATGCTACCTACATTAGTTGAGAGAAATTGCTATGTTCAACATATGAAGGCATAAATTAAACTTGATGATTGCAGCTTAATCTTAAATAAGGAAATAAAATCAAATTGTTAGGGATTTAACATGTTTTTATTGAGCAGGAAATTAGTCTATTTTTACTATCAGAATGATAATTGAGATTAATTTGAATGATATGCATACTTAAGTAGCATAAATCTCAAAATTTTATTCTTGAGCATAAGTATACTAAATTAGTAATTTTGGGAATAATGTTTTCTAAAGGAATTTTTCAAAGGTGTTTCCAAGAAATTCTTTTCAATTTGTGCTTGGAATGAGTAGTGAATTAAGTTTGGGGTGTGGAAACACGAAAATATATAAACTTTTCCATGCCCTTTTTAACTCAAAGTCATGCAATTTCGTAGTAATTCTTGTCTAAAAATATATAATAATTATAAAATAATTAAATTGTACTTAAATTATTAACATGTTGAATTTTAATTAATTTATAATAATTTTTACTAATTTTGATTTATTTTCGACAGATTCGCGCAAAGGGCAAAAATGACTCTACAGACACTACTAGAAGCATAAAACCGAGAAGCGATTTTGAAGCATCGAGGTGAATTAGTTTTTCAAACCTAAGACGGTCCAAATTATGAATATTAATTCATAATATAATTAATTTTAATTTTAATCCAATTTATTTTGTGTTAAATAATTATTATTAATTAAATTATGAGAAGAGGCCTAATTGTGCTAAATTGAGAAGACCGATCCAATCGAGCAATGAGCTGCCCAAAACTGTCCCACATGCTGACCCAGTCAGCTTGTTCAGTTGATTATTTGGCTTGCAAAACAACCCTTGAAGCTTCTCGGGAATTGCATTCGAACCCCTCCACTTATTAAGCTTTTATAGATTTGCTCATAGCTAAATTTAGCAAGTTTGAAAGCTTCAAACTTGCCACATGTGTGGTCGGCCATGGGGGGAGTCTATGGCTTCTGATTTTTTCTATTTTTAGTAGCCTATCCAACCTATAAATACCCCCATTTTCTGCTCATTTCAATCACACCTCTCATCCTTTCATTCTCCAATTCTCTCTCACTTTCTCTCTTCAAAACCCTTCATTTGCTCTCCATTTTCCCCTTCCATTATAACACCCCAAACCCGGCCCAAACACCACGACCGGATCTGGCATGTCACTTAGAAAGAATTTCTAAAACTTTGCGAACTTCAAAAAATTCTTAAGTCCCTTTTGAAAATTCCTAGTGAGTAGTTCGTTTGAAAACTCATTATTCATTTAAGGAAAGGCTTTAATTAGCCCAAACCTTGTGTTTAGATGACATTTGAAAACACATGTTGTTACATTAGATTAAACTAGAAGTTTATTGTCAAAATTCCGTTTATGAGATCATTAATTAAGTTAAGAGAAAAATTTTCATTTTCATTATGTAAAACATCTTATCAATTATTTTGCAATCAAAGCGTCCAAAGTTTAAATCGAAATTAAACCAAATTACCAGTGGCCTTATTACATAACCAAAATCCCGAAAATTTAAGAAAAATAAAGTTTTAATTAATAAAATCGAGCATGGCCACCTCGTAGTCTCTCCGGCCCAAATCCACTGCACTATGAGTTACCTGCAAAAATGTTAAAAAAATGGGTGAGTCAAAAGACTCAGTGTGCAATTGCCATGCACCATCACGGGGCCCAAGCCCATTCATTTACCATCTGGGCTTTAGCCCCTTTTCATAAACACATTGAGCGATGCCCACTCGAAATTGGATTGGGCCTTAGCCCTACAGCACAGTATAGCAGATATCATATGCAAAATGATGCAAAACCCAACCCAGTCTAAATATCCATCCGCTACACACCACCCGTTCCTGCCAATCACACCAGTGGAGATTTCTACAATCGACCCTCACTGCTACACACCATCGATGGCAGTCATGCTGCAGTCAGCTGCTCATCGCCGAAATATGTGGCATAGCCACCGAAATATTGTGACAACGCCACCAAATATGTGGCAGCGCCACCGAATAATGTGACAACATCACCAGAGTATGTGGCATAGCCACCGAAAGCACTGCCCCTTTCATCATTATCATATCCCCATGTCTATGCAACATACAATCAAAGTGGTATGAATGCAACATATAACAACATAATTAAAATATTCAAATCATACGTATATTCATGCCAACGACAATACTTATAAGGCATAATCAGAGAATAACTCACCTGGTGTTACGATTTTTACCCTCTAAGGGTAGCTCAATAATTGTTACTGCGTTTTCGGCTTTCCAAACAACATATTTATACATATATAATAACATACATATGAAGGTGGGGGATTACACACCTGTAAATGCAAAGAACTAAACTTTCAATCTCGTTGACACCCTCAGTCGCAGGGATAACCGCAATCTGCCTATCCCGATCAAAAGAGGTGAGGATATTATTGCCGCATCATTTCTTCTGGCTCCCACGTGGCTTCTTCTGCATCGTGATTTCGCCATAAAACTTTGACCAAAGGAACTGATTTTCTTCTTAGCAGCTTAACACCTCGGTCCAAGATCTGCACTAGTTTTTCTTCGAAAGACAGGTCTGGTCTTACCTCAATCTCCTCTACTGGCACAATGTGAGATGGATCCGAACGATAGCGCCTCAACATCGAGACATGGAACATATCATGTATTTGTCCCAAATCTGAGGGTAGCTCAAGCTAATACGCCACTGGTCCCACACGTCTCAACACTCGATAGGGCCCAATGAATCTGGGGCTTAGCTTGCCTTTCCGTCCAAACCTCAAAACTTTCTTCCAAGGCGAAACTTTCAGGAAAACCTGCTCACCCACTGCAAACTCTATATCTTTACGCTTCAGATCAGCATAGGATTTCTGTCGGTCGGAAGCCTCCTTTAACCAAGTTCGAATCAACTTAACTTTCTCCTCTGTCTCCAAAACCAATTTCGGACCCAACATCCGACGCTCACCCAACTCTATCCAGCAAGTAGGAGTATGACACCTTCGTCCATACAACGCTTCATAGGGCGCCATCTGAATACTAGACTGGTAGTTGTTGTTGTATGCGAATTCTGCCAACGGTAAGAACTCCTCCCAACTACCCCTGGAATCAATGACACAACCTCTCAACAAATCTTCCAAGATCTGGATTACCCTCTCAGACTGACCATCAGTCTGTGGATGGAATGCCGTGCTAAAATCCAGTCTTGTACCCAATGCCTGATGCAGTGCCTTCCAAAAACGCGACGTAAACCTAGGGTCTCTATCCGATATGATTGACACTTGTACCCCATGTAACCTCAAAAACTCTGTCACATACAGATTAGCCAGCTTCTGCAATGAGTAGTCGATACTAATAGGTATGAAATGGGCGGACTTCGTCAATCGATCCATAATCACCCATACCGAATCTTTCTTAGTAGGCGTAAGAGGTAGCCCACTAACAAAGTCCATCGTGATCCTCTCCCATTTCCACTATGGCATCTTCACCGGCTGTAATAACCCCGAAGGCAACTGATGTTCTATTTTTACCTGCTAGCACGTCAAACACTTGCCCACAAACTCGGTAATATCTCGCTTTAAACCAGGCCACCAAAACTATTCACGCAGATCTCGATACATCTTACTCCCACCAGGATGCATAGCGTAAGGGCTACTATACGCCTCCTGAAGAATCATCTGTCTTAACTCAACATCCTTTACCATGCAAACCCTCTCACGGAAGCACAATACCCCATCACTGTTCAAACTATAATCCTCTACCCCACCATTTTGTACTTGCAGAAGTCGAGCACTTAACACATCATCCGATAACTACTTCTCCTTAATCTGGCTTACCCACGTCGGCTTTACTTGAAGTTCTGCCAGCAAACTCCCATCATCATACAAGCTGAGATGGGCAAACTTCGCCCTTAAATCTGATATTGTGGTCGGTGTAGATAATGGACTTCTCCCCATACAGGTAATGTCTCCAGATCTTCGAGCGAACACTACCGTAGCCAACTCCAGGCCATGCGTGGGATAGTCATCTCATGCAGCCTCAACTGTCGTGACGCATACACAACTACCTTCCCATCTTGCATTAACACACACCATAATCCCGTGTGTGAAGAATAACAATAGACAACGAACTCTTTTCCTACCTTAAGCTGAATCAAAACCGGAGCTTCCGTCAAGATCCTTTTCATCTTCTCAAAGCTTTCCTGCTGCTTAGCCGTCCAAACAAATGCTACCGCTTTCTGCAATAACTTAATTAAGGGTGCCGCAATTAAGGAGAATCCATCAACAAACCTTCTGTAGTACTCGGCCAACCCCAAGAAACTTCGAATCTCCGCCACAGACTTAGGCGGTTTCCAATCCAACACAACTTCAATTTTCCGAGGATCAACCCTAATCCCCTCTGCAGATACAACATGCCCCAAAAAGGTAACCTCTTTCAACCAAAATTCACACTTACTGAACTTGGCGTACAGTTGCTTCTCCCTCAAAGTCTGTAGAACCACCCGAAGATGCGAATCATGCTCTTCTTCCGTCTTGGAATATACCAGGATATCATCTATGAACACCATAACAAACCGGTCCAGATAGGGTTGGAACACCCGGTTCATCATATCTATAAATGCAGCTGGTGCATTTGTCAACCCAAATGGCATCACTAAAAACTCATAGTGACCGTAACGAGTTCGAAACACCGTCTTGTGAATATCCGCCTCCTTGACCTTAAGCTGATGATATCCTGACCTCAAATCTATCTTTGAGAAGACTGAAGCCCCTTTGAGCTGATCAAACAGATCGTCAATCCTCGGCAGCGGGTACTTGTTCTTAATCATCAACTTATTCAACTGGCGGTAGTCAATGCACATACGCATCGACCCGTCCTTCTTCTTCATGAACAACACCGGCGCTCCCCACAGATATACACTTGATCGGATAAAACCACGATCCAACAGCTCCTGGATCTGAGCTTTAAGTTCTACCAGCTCCTTCGGCGCCATCCTATAACGGGCGATGGACACCAGAGCCGTACCCGGAAGTAGCTCAATTCCAAACTCCACTTCACGATCCGGAGGCAACCCCGGAAGCTCCTCAGGAAAGACATCCATGAATTTCTTTACTATTCTAACCTCATTAACAGAAGCTTCTTTTGCATCCAAAGCACTAATAAAAGCTAGGAATGCCTCGCACCCTTTCCGAACCATCTTGACAGCCCTTAATGCGGAAACCACGTTAGACAAATAATTCCTTCTTTCCCCTATCACAACCACCTGTTCGTCTTCTAGGGTACTCAACACCATTCACTTAGTCGCGCAATCCAATTTAGGACGATGCTTAACCAACCAATCCATGCCTAAGATGAGGTCAAACTCTCCGAATGGTAATTCCATCAAGTTAGTCGAAAACACTACTCCTTGAATTTCTAAAGGCACATCCCTAAATAACTTGTTCACCACTATCGATTATCCTAATGGGCTAACGACAGTCGTTTCTCTTGCAGTAATTTCAGATTCTAAACTTAAAGTCTCAGATACAGTACAAGCAACATAAGAGTGGGTCGATCCAATATCAGTCAAAGCAAGAAACGGCTTATCAGCTATAAGGAACGTACCTATTATTACGTCCGGTGCATCGCCATCCTCTCGCAGATGAGCTGCATAGAGTAGACCCGGCTGTCTTGCATCCACATTACCGCTACCCCTGCCTAGTGTTCCACGACCCCGACCAAAACCATTCCCTCATCCAACCGGACCATGACCCCTCGGCGGTTGCTGCCCACTTTTCCTGAACTGAGTAAAACCCTGACCTAATGGCCGCACCCTATCCAACTCTTGCGGACAATCTCTAATCATATGGTCTTTAGATCCACACTTGAAACATCCCCTAGTTCTTGTCCAACATTCCCACGGATGCATCTTCCCACACTGAGCGCATGGGCAAAACTGACCCACTGCGGTAGGTGTCGGAACTCGAGCTGGCCCATCAAACCTAGGCCTTTTCTGATAACCCCCAGATGATCCTGACGACCCAAAACTTCTCTTTTTTTTACCCTGATCTTTATACCTATTCTGTCTCTCCATCCGCTTTACCTCCTCAGCTATTTTAGCTTTCTCAACCAACACGGCAAAGTCCCTCTCTCGCTGCGGAGCTATCAATACCCTCAACTCATCCTGCAGCCCATCTTTGAACCGCACGCAACGCTCATAATTAGTCGCCACTATTCCTCAAGCGTAACGGCTCAAGCGCAGAAATTCCGCCTCGTACTCAGCTACGGACTTGCCCCCTTGTACCAAATTCAGGAATGCTTTCCTCTAAGCATCCACATAACTTGCCCCAACGTATTTCCCTTGAAATGTTGTCTTGAAGAAATCCCAGTCAATTCGATCTGCTGGAGTACCCTCTCTTACGGTGAGCCACCACTGATATGCCTCATCCCGAAAAAGAGACACCGCTCCTTTCAGTTTTTCCTCTGTCGTACAGTCTAGATCATCCATAATCCGCTCGACTGCCTCTAGCCAATACTCAGCTACATTTGGGGCCACACCAGAAATTCCCCTAAAGATTTCAGCTTCGTTTGCTCGAAGTCGCTCAGGAATAGACTTCTGAGATACAGTCCTGGTGCTTGCCCCAGCAACTCGCTCTAACACACGCAACATTGCTTGAGACAGGGCATCATCCCCACCAATTCTATCTTGAGATCCCGCTTCTGCCACAGGTGATGCTGGCGCTTCACCTTCAGGCTCATTCCTTGCTTAGGAGAACTCAGCCTCAACACTTCGGCCTCTACCACGGCCGCGTGCAATACGTCCACGTCCTCTGGCACTCATGTCTACCGTTTCGTCTTAATCTGGTTTACAAATTTTATGCATTAGCTTTTCTTTTCACTGTTGATTAATGAGTAATTTTATGAGGATAGAGTTTTAAGTAGTTTTCCGCAAAACACACATATACCTAAAGGTTTCCATTTCTAAAGTAGAGTTTCCTAATTCTACATTTTATAGCACAATATATCTAATTCATGCAATTCACCCAACTTAGTCAGAAGAACTTACCGTACGGGCTTGATGCCGGAGACTCAGGTGCCATGCTTCTAGAAAAACTTGCATACTTATATAGATATTTCTAAATCACTTTCAAACCAACTTCGGAAAATGTTTTGAACCCAAAACCCATGGCCGAGCTTTCAAAACCAGGCTCTGATACCAAATTGTAACACCCCAAACCCGGCTCAAACACCACGACCGGATCTGGCATGTCACTTAGAAAGAATTTCTAAAACTTCGCGAACTTCAAAAAATTCTTAAGTCCCTTTTGAAAATTCGTAGTGAGTAGTTCGTTTGAAAACTCATTATTCATTTAAGGAAAGGTTTTAATTAGCCCAAACCTTGTGTTTAGGTGACATTTGAAAACACATGTTGTTACATTAGATTAAACTAGAAGTTTGTTGTCAAAATTCTGTTTATGAGATCGTTAATTAAGTTATGAGAAAAACTTTCATTTTCATTATGTAAAACATCTTATCGATTATTTTGCAATCGAAGCATCCAAAGCTTAAATCGAAATTAAACCAAATTACCAGTGGCCTTATTACATAACCAAAATCCCAAAAATTTAAGAAAATAAAGTTCTAAATAATAAAACCGAGCATTGCCACCTCGTAGTCCTCTCCGGCCCAAATCCACTACACTATGAGTTACCTGCAAAAATGTTAAGCAAAATGGGTGAGTCAAAAGACTCAGTGTGCAATTGCCACGCACCATCACGGGGCCCAAGCCCATTCATTACCATCTGGGCTTTAGCCCCTTTTCATAAACACATTGGGCGATGCCCACTCGAAATTGGATTGGGCCTTAGCCCTACGGCACAGTATAGTAGATATCATATGCAAAATGATGCAAAACCCAACCCAGCCTAAATATCCATCCGCTACACACCACCCATTCCTACCAATCACACCAGTGGGGATTTCTACAATCGACCCTCACTGTTACACACCATCGATGGTAGTCATGATGCAGTCAACTGCTCATCGCTGAAATATGTGGCATAGCCACCAAAATATTGTGACAACGTCATCGAATATGTGGCAGAGCCACCGAATAATGTGACAACATCACCGGAGTATATGGCATAGCCACCGAAAGCACTGCCCCTTTCATCGTTATCATATCCCCATGTCCATGCAACATACAATCAAAGTGGTATGAATGCAACATATAACAACATAACTAAAATATTCAAATCATACGTATATTCATGCCAACAACAATACTTATAAGGCATAATCAGAGAATAACTCACCTGGTGTTACGATTTTTACCCTCTAAGGGTAGCTCAATAGTTGTTACTGCGTTTTCGGCTTTCCAAACAACATATATATACATATATAATAACATACAAATGAAGGTGTGGGAATTACACACCTGTAAACACAAAGAACTAAACTTTCAATCTCGTTGGCACCCTCACTCACAGGGATAACCGCAATCTGCCTATCCCAATCTGTAGCCGGCCCACAACCCGATGGAAAGTCTCGTACAACCGATACCGCACGCTTTTTGAACTTAAGGATAGTGACTACGAGTCCAACCCCCTCCCTTACTTGGCTGGCATTCGAATCCATGAAAAGATCTTGATCAGAAGATCGGGTTAAGGCATTGAAGAAGGTGAAAGAGAGAATAGATGCTCCAACGAAGAAGTTTCTTACCTAGGTCGACAGAAACCAAAAGCTAATAGACTTGTATTAATAAATCGTTTGAGTCCCTGCAGAAATACCATATAAGAATCGGTTCTCCAAAATGTAATAGAAGAAGTGGCCTTTCGGCCAACCAGTTGGTAAGAGCCCCCTTACCTAGATCGATCAAATTCGATTGCCCCCAAAGATCTTCCAAACGTTGGCTAGATGCAGAAAGAATACGAAGATGAGGCCCCCTACATTCGGCCAAAGCACTAAAGTACTAAGTTAACGCCTTTGGTTTAACAACCAGTCAAGAGAAAGGAAAGAAGTGAAAAAAGAAGAAGAACGCTTACCCCCAAACAAGGAGAAGCCGATTTGAGAAGATTAGAAAATAGGTGACGGCAATCCAAATAACCAAGAACGAGCGAAGAGAAGCAAACGCACAAGGGAGATTCGGCTATAATGAAAAGTAAAAACAAACTCAAAGAGAGGGAATGAGGGATAGGTTTCGGCTTTTAGAAGAAGAAATAGAAGAGAAGGATGTATCACCAAGAGTGAGATGAATATTCGGCAATGAAGAAGCAAAAAGAAGAAATATGATGCAAGTAGATGTTTTGGTTTTTAGTTGAAAGAAGAATGAATGCAAAAGTAAGAGTCCCAAAAGATGATTTCGGTTTTGGCAAATGACAGAAGAAAACAAATGCTCACCAAAGCAAAAGAAAAAAAACACACCAAAGAAAGACTCAACACTCAAAATGGTTTGGTTGCTCTCACAATTCCCCAAATGCCGCATTACCTTGCTAAACTCCCCCTAAAGCCGAAAATGCACTTCCTAACTCTTCAACAACCGGCGAACTCTCCCCCTCACTCCACATCCCATGATTTCCTCCCCCAAACACTCACCATTCACTAATTCAAACCAATTGACTCATTCAGACTCCCCAAATGCCTCTCCACCACTTATTCAAATTATTTGACCAGGTCTTCCCTCTCTCCTTCAGAGTTTGATCACCATCCAGCCGCCTCCCTTGCCTGAGCCAAAAAAATAATACTCCTCTTATGCTGCTTGAGGAATTCGAACACTCTCACTCTCTGCTTCCCTTGTGACGCCACTTCCCTGCATGCTAAGTGGCATCTTCTTGCCACTTTACCACTCCTTTCCTTATGTCATCAAATCCACACAACTATATAGAAGACCTACCTCTACCAGCTTCCCCTTAAAGAGCCTTAAAACAAAAACTTAACCAAAGCTCCAACTCAAACCCGGGCTTAAAACACATGCAAAATGCAAGCAAAACAAGCCAAGCACATAGAAACATGAAATGCAGAACCCCCTAACTTGGGATGTTACATCCATTCCCTTGCCTATTTATCCTATTTCAAAAGAGCCCTTTAACCACCATTGGTAGTAGCATTCAAGTTCTTGTATAAGCCTTGGTTCAATAAGAACAATTGAAGAAGGAGGAGCGGAGCAAACTAGTCAAACTTCGGAGAAACACCAGATTTGATTCTAGTTCCCTATCCTTTACTTTTTATTGTTGTTGTTATCAACATGTCTATGAATACTTGTTATGTTGATATGTTTAATTTAGTTAATATAACTTAAATTTAATTCATGTTAGGTTGATTGCATTTCATCCACTTAAGTTATTAAAATTATGTTTTTTGTTGTTATAGGTCTTGGTAAATTGTTTTATTAAGTAAAACCATGATTAAGTTATTCTTGCATTATAATTGTAAGGTAACTATTGAATTAATTATTAAATCGTGTTGAAATTGTAATTAATTGACACAATACTTAATCAGTGCATGTTTAATCTTCTAAGGTAGCTGAGAGTTAAATTAGCGACGGTATTAAATGGTACATTAGCCTTGCATAACTTGCAAGATTAGTGTGATTAAACTGTTTCAATGTAGGTATATATTGTTACCTCACTTAATCTTTTATGTGTTTATGAAGATTGATTAATTGTTTGAATTGGCATTGAAAAATGTTCAAGAGATTAGTTAATTTAATAAGTACGTAAGAGCAGTAGTTAGCAAATTACCAAGTTGCCGTGAATTTATTCGTAACAACATGAACATGAGTTTAGTAATTCTAAGTTAAGAAATGTAATTAATCTAACACAATTATGTCACCTTGATTAGAACCTTCTTTTTAAAATTGTGCATTGGAAGTTTTATTTTTATTTTTATTTTATTTTATTTTACTTAGTATATTTTTTTAATCACTTCCTCAAAATCAAAATATTTTTCTTCACCAAAGTGTTTTTAATTGCATTCATAAATAATTCTTTTCACAGTCCCTGTGGGTACGATAACTCGACATTTACTTGTCACTTTATTACTTGTTTCGATTGTGTACAATTGCACATTCCATCGTTCCAATTATCATTGGTGTCGTCGAACAATGGATTGTCACGTGGTACATTACCTATAGCGGGTGGTGGTTGTTCTTGCATCTATTATTGTTGCTATCAGCGATTCCTTTGGATTATTTTCTTTGGATTTGTGGCTTGTACAATAGGTGTGCCCCTACTGCGAGCCATGCACTAAACCCAGAAAGAAAATATTAGTAATAATAAAATAAAAAAAAAATTGTATCTATAGATGAGAAATTTCCTAATTATTCTTTTGGGAATGTGAAAATTAAAATCAATCTAGTGACGTTGCCTCCTCGGCAATGGCACCAACAACTGGACCGCCTCCAGATATACTAACGTCTAGAGTGTGAATACTGCAACAAAGTAGAGAGTTATGAGGCAGTATCCACAAGTATAAGAATCGATTTGTAATATAGATTTTACAACGAAGTAGGTGAGAACTCCGAGAATCATACCTAAGGGAGGCGAGTACTAAATCAATGTTACCCTAAACAATTAAAGATCTATTTAATACTTTAAGTCAGTTATAGTACAAGAGTAAAATAAGAAGTATTTTTATGGTTTGTAAAATAATGAAATAAAACATTATAAAAAGAAATTAAAACTATAAGAGTAGAGATAAATAAAGTAAATCAAAACTGAGGATGGATGATCAGCTTGCTTTGGCAATTCCAATTAACTATCATCTTGGGTTCCTCGTCAACCAACTAGTTGCTACCCTAGCAGGATCTTTCGATCTTCCACTAAAAAAAAATATGAGTCAGCAAGGACTACTTATCTTCCAACCTCTCAGTCCAAATTGTCTTAGGGTAAAGGTGTTCACGAATGGGCAATACTAATTTCAGGTTAATTCCCACCTTGATGACTTCCCAGGGTTGTTAAGCCCTGAATTGTATCACGTTCCTCGTTTCCAAATATTTGATCCATTGAGTAACCCTACAAAACAGTTAAGACACCATGCCTCCACTCACTAATCCCCCATAGAAGGATTAGTTCCTCATGGCTTTCATAAACAACATGGAAAAAATGGAAGAAGTAATCCTAAGGAATGGATAGAAATAGAGAGTTTAAGAAAGACTAATTTATATTGACGAATAGTGCGAATCCACAGGAGTTGTGTAACACCCCTTACCCGTATTCGATGCCGGAAAAAGTTACGTGGCGTTATAGGACATAAACTCAAGCAATCATACAAAATCGAGACTTAAATTTCCTTCCAAATTAAAACATTTCTCACACATTCATAACGTCCCTTATATGAGCCTACGAGGCTCAAAACATGCTTCGGGAGTGGTTCAGGACTAAACCGAGATCTTAGGAAGATTTTATGAAACTCGAAAAAATTTTGAAATTTTAGGGGCACACGCCCATGTGGGTCAATGGACACGCCCGTGTGGCATGTCACGCGCCCGTGTGCTTAGGCCGTGTTGATTTTAGGGTGCTTTCTGTTTACGACGCTAGCAACAAATGGTAGCCACACGGCCAAGTCACACGCTCGTGTGCTGGGCTGTGTGGTCAATTTTATTTTCATGAATTTTCATAAATTAGGTGCTGACTTCACACGGCCAGGGCACACACCCATGTCCCAATGCTGTGTCACTCATGTGGCTGAGACACACGTGTCTCAGCCTGTATGGCCAATTCTAGACATTCTATTTTTCTATATTAAGGTATAGAGGACACACAGCTGGATCACACGCCCATGGGGTAGACCGTGTGTCACACACGGCCAAGACACACACACGTGTGTCTACCCGTGTGGACAAATACAAGGCTACTTTCCAAGCCAGTTTGTCACCCTTACTTGCAAACATTCACACAACATCACATGGCACAAATCATGGCATATAAATGCCTTCAAACCAAACCAAACATAATCAAGCAATAACATATCATTTACATATTCACTTCCATCATTCTAATAGCATTATGCTTTACTAATACAACTCATACCAACTTCATATTCATAAGGACATTATCATATGAATGACTCATATCCAACATTAGTCAACTTATCTAATCAACAACAAGAATATTAACCACATCCATCATATATCAAGCAAACATAAACCACATCACAAGGCATCGGCATATGCATATGAATAATCATATAATCAACATATGCCATCATTCATGGCTATATACAAATTGGACCATAACCATTATAGGCCAACACATTTATGCTGACATAATTACAAAAGGTAAAGCCCCTATACATGCCATAAGCTTAAAATACTTGCATTCATTTATACCCAATTGATATCTTGATAGTGTGATAGCATCTCCGGTGATCTCCAACCCGAGCTAGCTAACTTAACCTATAAGAGATAGGAAAGGGAGGGGAGTAAGCAATAGAGCTTAGTAAGTTCATATGCATATAATAAACAATTATTAACATTCATTTACTTTATCCATCCATAAGAGTACTATTATTACAATTTGCATTAAATCTCAAGTTTACCATTTATTCATTCACAGTGCTTACTCTTTTAACTTATAAACACCATTTACATGCCTTGGCATTAGCCTAACCACCATGGTCTCCCCTTATAACATATCACACTATTTAACAAATTATTTCCATCCTCTTAATCACATGCACATTAATTATGAGTAATCATAATTTCAACATATAGCTTAACAATCTTTCACTTATCTGTAGCTCATATATCTCTATGTTTTCATAATGGCTTTAATCAACGATTACGCCTGTCTTTCCTTTTTCTCATATCAAATGAATCACAGTTTAAGCATATACATCGCACTATATCACAACCCAAATTAGACTCATAAGCCTAACATATGGTCATTTTCAAATCTTATCATGCATCCATTCATCATAAATGTAGATCATTGATCGTAAGGTTATCAATATCTCACAAGCATAACTTATTTGTGTACATTCTTACCAAGAATTCATCATATACCAAATTCACTTCACATGAGTTCTGTGTACATACCTGTACCACTTCATAACATAATCATAGCCTTCATATTATTGACGTAACCTTTAAATTACCCGTTGAACCACTTGGAATACTAAAGGATACTCGGGAAACCTCATACACATAGTACGATGCCAATGCCATATCCCAGAAATGGTCTTACATGAGATTACATATCAATGCCGACAGCCCAGCTATGGTCTTACACGATGTCTCATATCGATACCATATCCTAGATATGGTCTTACACGAAATCTCATAACGAAGTCATATCCCAGACATGGTCTTACATGTAATCTCAATAACCCTAACATCATGACATTTGTATCCTATATATTCCTAATGGTTCAACCGGGACTTTTCATACTTATTGGAACTTGTCGATTGTGTCCATAGAATTAATCATTCATTCCACACATTAATGAAGCATTTAAAATATTTAAAATACAACATAATAATGCATTATTCACATACGAACTTACCTCGATACCAAAAAGGTAAAAAGGGACCTAATAGTCAATTTCTCCCTTTTTCCCCCGTTTTAGGTCCGAACCTTATTTTCTTTTATCTATAACATCACATTGACTCTATTTGTTAGTCACATTATTCAATATGGTCTAAAAACCATATTATAAAAAATTACATTTTTGCCCCTAAAGTTTTACATATTTACACTTTTGCCCCTAGGCTAGTAAAATGAAATGTGTTCAATTTCTTTGTAATCCAAGCCTAGACGAATCATTTTCATGCTTATAGCAACCGACATTTTCCACTAAAACACACTTTTATGACATATTTATAACTTTTACAAATTAGTCCTTTTAGGCATTTTTACCGAAAATCACTTAGTAAAAGTTGTTTCTTTAACCATAAACATGCATAATCTACCATTAAACATAAAAATACACAAATTTATAACATGGGTCAATCCCTAGACCTTCATCATATCTCAAATTAATGGTAGAAATATGTAGATCATGTTACAAGGATTTTAAAAATGTGAAAATTATTAAAAATAGGGCAAGAACGGACTTACTATGGAGCTTGGAAAGCTTGAACAAAACCCTAGCCATGGTGTCCATGCAAGTTTCGGTCAAGAGAGGTAGAAGATGGACATTTTTTTTTTGCTATTTTGGCTTTTTAATTCTTTTAATCACTAAATGACCAAAATGCCCCTAACTTAAAAATATTCTATTTCACCTATTTCATGTCCATTTTTGTCCAACAATTTATACAATGGCCTATTTACCAACTAAGGAACTCTAATTTAAAATTTCATAGCAATTAGACACCTCTAGCTTCTAGAACTCAAGTTTTGCACTTTTTACGATTTAGTCCTTTTAACGAAATTGAGTTCCTAAACGTCGAAATTTTCAAACGAAATTTTCACAAAATCATTTTGTGAAATTGTAGACCATAAAAATTAATAAAAATAAATTTTCTTACATCAAATTTGTGGTCCCGAAACCACTGTTCTGACTAGGCCCAAAATCGGGCTGTTACAAAGTGATCTCCTTTACAATCAAATCTCTTGAAGAAAACAAATAATTAAAACTATGAAAAACAAAGAAAGAAAGAAAACAAGACTAAATTTGACGAAAGAAACTAGGTTAATGCTTCGGTGTCTTTAACATGTGCTAAAGGGGCCTATTTATAACCTTCAGGTGGTCATCGTCCTTAACCCTAGGTTACCTGGTGTTCTCGAGCTTAAAGTTCGATTGTGCAGACTAGAACACCCCTTCTTCACGTTTTATTCTCATTACAACTCAATGTCACGACATACAAGGACCTATGTCGTGACATAGTGGCCAGTATGTTCCTCTGTAGCTATCTTCAGGGGTTTTCGCGACATTGAAGGCAGTTTCTCACTTTCTCTATTCTACTCTCTATGTTGCGACATCGGGTCTCCAATGTTATGAAATAGCATCCAATATTGACCCAAAATGCCTTCTAATGGTCTCTTGCACACTCACAAAGTATGTTAGTTGTCCTTTATGCCTCATTTGGCCCTTAAGGTTAATAAAAGACACAATTTGCACATTTTATTGGATGTAAATAAAACTCAAGAAACTTAATTAAAACATAATGAAAATGCTTGTATTCGAGCTCCTCAAATGTGAATAACTAGTTTAATCTGCTACACCAAATCACTACAGATCAATGTCATCGATGAACAGCACTGTGCATCAATCCAAATACTCATGGAACACTCAATTCATCAAATTCATAAAATTAGCAGGTGCATTAGTCAAACCAAAGGGCATCACCAAAAATTTGTAGTGCTCATATCATGTTCTAAAAGTCGTCTTTAGCACATCGGACTCCTTCAATTTCAACTAATAATAACCAATGTGCAAGTTGATCTTTGAAAAAACCTTTGCACCTCATATCTAGTCAAACAAGTCATCGATTATTGGCAAATTGTACTTTTTTTTTACCATCAACCTATTCAATTACTTTTAGTCGATGCACATCCTCATGCTCCCATCCTTTTCCCTCATAAATAGAACTGGTGAACCCCAAGGTGATATGCTTAGTCGTATGAAACCTTTGTCTAGTAGCTCCCAGAGTTCCACTTTCAGCTCCTTAGGTGTCATGCAATATGGTGTGATAGATACTAGCAAATTGCTAGGGTACAACTCAATGGTGAACTCCACCTCGCAGTCTGGTGGTAAACCTAGTAGCTCATTAGGAAATACATTTGGAAAGGCTTGAACAGTTCACATCTCATGAACACCTTTCACCAAAACCTGTGGATCCATCACAAATGGAAGATAGGCCTTACAGCCTTTTCCTAGCTTCTTCTCTGCCTTCAGTGTTGAAACTGTGTTATACTAAGCTTGGTCACCTACCACAACTACTTATTTGCCTTCACCACTTCGCAAAGTTACTTTCTTCAACTCAAAATCGATCTTGGATTTATGCCTGGTTAGCCAATCCATTTAGAGGATCACGTCAAACCCACAGAATTGCAGCTCCATCCGGTTCTCATAGAAAACTTGCCCTTGTACTTTGAATAGACACCTACGATATACTCTATTGACTAACATGTTGTCCTCAAATGAACTGGTGATAGTCACACCTTTTAATATGGTTTCTATCACCATTCCCAATTCACTAACTGGCTCACTCCAAACATAGGAGTGTGTTGAACCAGAATCAATCAATGAAAATAAGGGAATAGTTCGTAAAGTGAAGTTACATGTGATAACATCAATGGCACCTTGCTCTTGTGGCTCCTTCATATCATAAACTCATGTAAAACCTCTAGAATCTTCCTCTTAGGTTACAATAGTGTGGAGCTAAGGTTCCCTTCCCAACTAGCCTAGTCTCACTAACTCTACCTCATCCTCATCCACGAGAACCAGTTCACGTTTGAGTACGGGTCGCAGTTTGGACTTGCGAGCCCTCCTAACATTTTGGACAGCCTTT
This sequence comes from Gossypium australe, assembly GCA_005393395.2. Lineage (NCBI taxonomy): Eukaryota > Viridiplantae > Streptophyta > Magnoliopsida > Malvales > Malvaceae > Gossypium > Gossypium australe. Next base: position 61,393,534 of record CM016615.1, read on the forward strand.
GATAAAATGGTCCTTAGAACCATACTTGAAACAACTTCTTGTTTTCTTGGGAAACTCCCCAGGATCCTCCCTCTCAAAAAGCTTGTAGTACACCCAACTCACAGACTGGTGCAAACCCTCCTTTTTATCTCGTGGATCCTTCTGACGTGACTAGTCAGATCTAAAATTTTGCTAAACCTTCTTCCAAGAGCTTTGCGAGTTGTGATCCCTTTTGAATCCTTGCCCAGATGTTTCCTTGTCAGTTTGTGGTGCTTTGATGTCTTCAATGGCTTTGGCCTTATCAAACCAGCTTATCAATGTTCATGGTGTCATAGGTCAACAAATCGAGCTGGATGTCGCGGTGTAGACCAAATCTAAACCTCTGACAGTGGTTCCTCTCCTTCACGACCATCTCTTCAGCATATTGGCTCAATCGTATGAACTTAACTTCATACTCAGCCACTAACAGTTCACCTTGTTTGAAACAAATGGACTTTCATTTACGAGCTTCCAGATACAGCTTGCCCAAAAAATTGAAAGTTGCCAAGAAAAACTCCCAAGTTAGACGATCCGTGGTAGTTCTTTGTCTCATGGTGTTCCACCAGCGATGGGCTTCGCCAATAAGTAGCAACATTGTGCATCCCAACTTCTCTTGGCCAGAGCACACCATCTGTTCAAGAACTTTTTCCACTTCCTCGAGCCAATACTCAAACTTGGTGGGGTCAGCTCCTCTAATTCAACTAAACTCTCTACCGCCCAGAGCTCACAGATGTTCCAACGGTAAAACATGGTTCGAGGTGCAGCATAAGCACTAGCAGCTTGCTGAAACACTCCTATCATTGCCTAAACCAACGACTCTATGCCCTCTTCCAAAACATTAGCTTGGTGGGGTTGCTCTTGCATAGTCGAAGTCTGACCACCTTCTGAGGTGTTAGCAACTTCATTCACACAGTTTGCCTTCACTCTATGAGGAAGCATTCTTGATAATTCTAAATGTACATGAAATATCAATAAGTTAAGTCATCACACTTATAGAGTATCCAACGTACCAAACAGCTCTACGAACATAGTTCGCATAAAATAGAAACACATTTTCTAACTCAATTTGCACATAATAGACTTATGACTACGAACACAGTTCGCACGAAAAGAAATACTTACAAACTTGGTAAACAGTAAAGGGATAATCTAGGGCATTATCCTGTAAATGATATAGTTGAACCATAGGTGATGTTGTTCCCAAAACATCCTCACAATCAATCACACAAAAGCACACAAAGCACTTCAGATTTTTACTTACCTCACCTTATTCTGGTGAACTCACCATGCCACTTTTTGGCGAGTCTACTTGATAAAACAAACTTGGCTAGCTCTCCTCGATGGTCACTTCTCTGATGAGTCTAAACTGTAGCTCTGATACCAACCAATGTAGCACCTAAACCTAGTTAGAAAGGTTTGACCCGAACCTGACGTGCCACATTAGCCACCAAAGTGACTTTCCATTAACTCCCAACCAAACCTCCAACACACCACTTACACATAAAATGCGAACATAGTGTTAACCATCAAAGAAGCAACAGAAACACACACATAAAACACAGGGGTTCGCATGCAAAACACATTAGAGTTCACTACTATACGAAATAATAAATTCGAACACTTAGAAATATTTATAGATTCGCATCACACATAAAGCCTTCGCATCAAAATTAGACATAGCTTGCATGACTTATTATCACAAGAGATCACGAACCAACAAAAAAATATAGGTTTGCATATTAATATAAGCTTGCACAAAACAAGAGTTAGCAAAGCACAACAACTCGCATATAATGATTTTTAAATCTTAAGTTCTCAAAACAGTAATAGTTCACTTAACACCTAAATTTCTCATACATCATAGATTCACTAATTACCAAGCTTCGCAAATAACGAAAAACATGCATTCAAAAGACTATCACAATTAAGGTTTCGCACACATAAATTCATGGGTTCGCACACATATAAGGGTTCACAAAGCTAAGGGTACGCATGTAATTATATCTATGGTTTTGAGTGTAATAATAATAACACTACAAGGGTACGTAAGTAATTTACAAATAGACGTGCATGAATAGCATCGATTTATTACTTATAAAATAGAAGTCAAAATCCATATCAAATTCGTAAAAATAAAATAAAGTTAATATCATAGCATATTGTACTTTTATACTAAAAAAATAATTTGAAAATTAATTAGTGCTGTAATTTATTGTTTTAAATAGCACAAAAAAAATCCATCTCCTATCTTTATGGTTCGCTTGTATTAGTCAAGTGCCTCATTGGATCATCGACCTCGCCTATGCTACCTGCGATCTACTTACCTGAAAAGTAAGAGACTAGTGGGTGAGTTCAGGAAGAACTCAATGAATAATCAAACACCATAAGATTATGCTTAAAAATATTTAAAATCAATAGAAGACTTAGTTGAAAAACAATTTTACGTGTTGGGTTAATAGGAAAGGATGCGAGACCCAGTTCGCATCTAAAAACATATTTTGTGAAAATAGTTTAAAAGCAGTGCTTACAAATCCTTTCTTTTAAAAACTTGCTTTAAAAATGGGGCTCGCATTAAAATCTTGCAAGGCCATATTTCTTTCAAAAAAAAAAAAATTGACTCTGATTTTGTAACAAAGTCCTGAGATCAACTCGCACATAACAAAATTCATGAACAGAGTCGGCCTTAGGTCGCACAACGGGTTCATCAAATAGAAGACATCTCTCGTGGAATAACCTATATCCAACCTAGTTTGTAAGGAGCACGCAGAATGAGACATATCATAATTCTTACAAAAGCTGTAACATCCTAAAATTTAGAATTTTATGTGTTGTATTATTTCTTGCGTTAGGCTAGTTAAAATATTAATTGTGTATGTTTAGGGGTTAATTGGGCCTTAGCAAAATTTTTGTGTTTAAGCACTTTAAGGAGAGAAGGTAAATGGCATCAAGGCTTAAGGAAATAAATGCATATTTTGTTAGCATAAATGAGCATATGGCAAGGAGGTTATGGTATCAAGTGGAGAGCATGGAGGGAAGGGGTTCAAATCCCATCTAGTGCAAATTTTGATTAGTTTTTTTATGCTATTCATCCATAGTGTTGGCCATGGTGGTATTTAAGGAAAGGAAGACTTTTTAAATTATGGAAAGGTGGCTAAGGATTATGGCAAGGAGGAAGATAAGGGATAATGAAAGAAAGAATCAAAAGAAAAAGGCAAGAGAAGGGAACATGTTGGCCTTTTACGTGGGTGATGTTTTGGAAAGATTTTTTTTTGGTCAACATCCATCCTTTTAGCAAGAGTTACACACGATTTTGTTAGGGGGAAGGGAGAGCCGAATTTCTCTTTTCTCTTTGGTCATTTTGCAAAATTGTGGTGCTTGAGAGGTTATTTTTTCTCCTTAGCATTTTGATGACTTTTTCTTTTTCCAATTTCTTCCCTCTTTGCCGAAAACTCCAAAGCCAAAAGTGAGCATTTTCTTTTCTTTGTTTTGACTGAAACCACAATGCATTTTGGTCATTCTTTCTTTGATAGTCGAAACACCTAGCCTAATTGTTCATCTTACTTCTTTGTTTTGCCGCAACACTCAACCCACTATTCTTCATTTTTCTTTTGTTAGCCGAAACTAACAAAGCACTCCTCCTTCATCTTTTCTTTTCTTTTGATCATTTCATCAACCCTTTTTCTATTCAAAAGTTTAATATTGATCATCTTCTCCATCTTACAAGTTAGACTTTTCTTTCTTGATTAAACCGGGTAACTGTTTCATTCAAATCTTTTCATTTTCTTCTCTCTTTAGCCGAATGAGTATTCCTCATCATTTGGTTATTTCATATTGTTTCTATACCAAAATGGAGTTTTTCCATACTCCCTCATATCTTAATCGTTATCTTTTTGTAGTGTAATAGTGGGAAGGCTGAATCTATTACCTTTGATTCATCCGTAGCCGTAAGCACAATCAGTGGGAATCGGTTTTATAATCATTAAGGTAAGGGATTCGTCATGGTTCATTATGATCTTTTTTGTTGACCGGTTAGTTTACTAAACGGAATAGTGGTTGTGACTAATTGTTTATTTTTAGGGACTAAATCGCTCGATCTATCCACTTGTTGATTCTACGGAAATAGTGTTAAGCCGAACCCTTTTTCATTAGACAATCGATATATATTGTAATATCGTTTTGATTAAGACTTTCTCCAATGGAGGCAAGCGATACCGAATCGAAAGGAAAAGCGATTGGAGAACTCAAAAGGAGTGGATTTGCGATTCCTACTCCTAAGTTCAAACAAAGGGCGGTATCGGCGATTTGAGATTTTCCACCGGGTTGTGGACCATCATCCAGTAAGAATCGACAAATCGTGGTTGTTCACGATTTTGAGAGTAAGTATTTTAGATCGTTGATTTAGATTTGGATTAAGAAAAATCCCTTACGTTGTTAATCGAGTATTATGTTGTCTTAGGTGCCGACGATCAAGACGGTTTAATCCTTACCGTAACCAGGTGTGTAATCTCACACCATTATCCCATAGATTTATGATTCGATATCATATTGGAAATAGATCGTTATTATTTTTTATGATTAAAATCATAATATAGCATAAACCGGGAAATTGGCTTAAATTACATTATTTCGATAGATTTGTCAAAATCGATAGTAAAATTGTGAGATTTACGAAAAGTCCCTATGGACCGAATTACGAAAATGCCCCTATGGGCCGAATTACAAAAATGGCCCTATAGGCTGAATTGCTAAAATGCCTTAGTGGACCGAATTACAAAGTTCTATAATTGGCTGATTTACAGTAATAGAATATTGGAGTAATGATTTTTGTACATATATGTGGATATTATGTTTAATTATGTATGTTGCATGTTACATATTGCATGGGTTAGGAATAAAATGTTTAAGAGAAGTGTAGCCTGGTGGCATTGCCACAAAAATGTATTATGATGTGTACTTATGAATTCAGTGGCTTGGCTACAACAAAAATTTTATAAATGGAAAATTTGCCTGCGAATATTATAAATGGCAACTTGCCTGCGAATTGGTGTGATTGGCGGGGTGGGTTGACTTGATCCCCACAGGTGTGATTGGCTGGTACGGGGGTGTGATTGGATGGATGGGTTGGATTGCCTACATTGCACTTATAGATATTCTGTTATGCAAATGGGCTTCGGCCTAAGATTATGCTATATAGGCTCAGGCCCAAGTTATTGTTAAATGGATTCAGGCCCTGTGGATAATGGTAAGGGGGTTATACATTGAGTTCTAGTAACTCACCCCTTTTTCCTTAACCCGTGTAGGTAATGCTCAGTGACGTGGGACTTGGGCCATGGATGACTCGGGGGAGGCCATACTTCAAAAGTGGTTTTTATGAACGTTAGATTTCTATTTCCGTTTACTTTATTTTTACTATTTTGGGTTTTTCATGTTTTAATAAGGCCTTTGGAATATTTTATTTTTGCTTTATGTTTGACATACTTATTATCTTGCTTGAATTGTTTTAAATGAGGCTTTTTCTAAAAAAATTAAATAAAGGTTTTCCAAAATAGATTAACATATGGATTTCATAACAAACTTTTACAAATATTTTAACTCAGAAATTTTCTCTCGAATCATCAACAATATTTTTTAAAAGTCATGGGTTATAAGATCTCTCAAATTATCGATTTATCAATCAATCTTCGAGGTTAGTAGTATTTTATCAAATGTTTCAAATAAAACTTGTTAATCTTGATTATAACAATTCAATACCTATTTTAGTACGGATAAAAGGATTTAACATGTGTTTCTCATGTGACATGTCAGATTCGGTCATAACGTATGGGCGGGGTTTGGGGTGCTACATTTTATGATATCAGAGCCCGATTGTAAAACTCGGCTGTGGTTTGGGTTCAAAAGCATTTTCAAAAAGCTATTTGAATTTTAAATTATAAATACATGTGTTAAAGGAAGTATGGCACCACGGGTATCCGGCACCAAGTCAAGTAAGTATATGTTATCAATTTATGATTATGATTATTATGGTATTACTGTAAAAATACTCTAGAACTTTTTAGTTTTAGGAGCTGAAACTATAGAGATTGAGACTATAGGATGCGTTTTACGAAAACGACTTTACTTCCTATACTTCATAAAATATTGTTTAATAAACACTGAAATAGCATACTGATTCATAAGACTCTTAATCAGATTAAATTAAATTAGCAAATATGAGCGCTAGAGGATGTGGACGCAGTAGACGTGGCTGTGGTAGAGGCCGAGGTACAAGAGTTGTATCTGAGGCATCGAGACATATGCCGGAAATGGACGCACCTGCGTCCCCTATGACTGAAGCTGGGCCACATGATCGTATGAGAGAGGACGACGCTCTATCCCAAGCAATGTTTCAAGTTCTGGAAGGGGTTGCTGGGGCAAGAACTGGGTCAGCAGCTCGTGGGTCAATATCAGAGCGATTCAGATCGAATGGGGCCGGAGTTTTTAGGGGTATCTTGGGTGGAGCCCCAAATGTAGCGGAGTACTGGTTGGAGGCGGTGGAGCGGATCATGGACGATCTGGATTGCAACACCAAGCAGAAACTGAAAGGAGTGGTATCTTTGCTGAGAGACGAGGCGTATCAGTGGTGGCTCACTATCCGGGAAGGTACTCAGGCCGATCGTATTACCTGGGATTTCTTTCAGACGTCATTCCAGAGAAAATTTGTCGGGGCTAGCTATGTGTATGCCCGAAGGAAGGAATTTCTGAATCTGGTCCAAGGACGTAAATTTGTGGTAGCATACGAAGCGAAATTTCTATGTCTGAGTTGCCCGGGGAATAATGCTAACTGACTATGAAGGCTGTGTGCATTTTGAAGATGGATTGCACGATGAATTGCGGGTACTGATAGCCCCACAGAAGGAGAGGAATTTTGCCACTTTGGTGGAGAAAGCCAAGATAGCTGAAGAGGTTAAACACTCGGAGAGGCAAAATCGAGACAGGGATAGGGGCAGGAACAAGATAGACTCAGGGCATTCAGGTCCTGCTAGAGGGTTTCAAAAGAGGCCCAGGAATAAGGAGTCAGCTCGAGCTAGAGTACCAGCTGCTACCAATCAGTTACAGCCATGTGCGGATTGTGGGAAACTTCACTCGGGTGAATGCTGGAAAAGAACCGGTGGTTGTTTCAGATGTGGTTCCAAGGACCATTGGTTAAGAGATTGTCCTTGATAGCCTGCTCATACTCAGGGGGTTCATAACGATGTTGCGCAACCAACTAGAGGCACTCAACAGCCGCCGAGAGCCCGTGGGCCAGGTCGAGGTGGTAATGGCGTAGGACGAGGTCAGGGTGCATCGGGTAGAGGTACCGGTAATAGAGGTAATGCGGAGGTCAGACGTCGAGAGGATGGCGATGCACCAGATGTCATAACCGGTACATTTTTCATAGCTGAGTTACCTGTTACTGCTTTGATAGATATTGGATCCACCTATTTGTATGTTGCTTGTGATGTGTCTGGAACCTTGAACATTAGATCTGAGATTACTGCTAGAGAAACAACTGTGATTAGCCCTTTAGGACAGTCGGTGGTAGTGAATAAGTTATCAGGGATGCGCCCTTAGAAGTTCAGGGGGAAATATTTCTGGCGGATTTGATGAACTGCCATTCGATGAGTTCAACCTTATTTTGGGCATGGACTTATTGGTTAAACACCGTGCGAACTTAGACTGTGCTGCAAAGCAGATGATACTAAGAACTTCGGAGGATAAGGAAGTGATGATGATAGGTGAAAGTAGAAACTATTTGTCCAATGTGGTATCTGCTTTAAAAGCAGAAAAGTTGGTGCGAAAAGGGTGTGGAGCGTTTTTAGCCTTCATCAGTGCTTTGGATGCCAAAGAGTTGTCGGTAGAAAGTGTTAGAACTGTGAAAGAGTTTTCAGACGTCTTTCCCGAGGAGCTTCCAGGATTGCCTCCGGATCGGGAGGTAGAGTTTGGCATTGAGCCAGGAACGGCTCCGATGTCCATTGCTCCTTATAGAATGGCACCAAAAGAGTTAGCGGAGCTTAAAGCTCAAATTCAGGAGTTGTTGGATCGCGGATTCATTCGACCAAGTGTGTCACCATGGGGAGCACCGGTTTTATTCGTTAAGAAGAAGGATGGGTCGATGCATATGTGCATCGATTATAGGCAATTGAATAAGCTGACGATCAAGAATAAGTATCCGTTACCGAGGATCGATGATCTGTTCGATCAACTGCGAGGAGCTTCGGTCTTCTCGAAGATAGATTTGAGATCGGGTTATCACTAGCTTAAGGTTAAGGAGATGGATATTCATAAGACTGCGTTCTGAACTCGTTATGGGCATTACGAGTTCTTGGTGATGCTGTTCGGGTTGACAAATGCACCAGCTGCATTTATGGACATGATGAATCGAGTCTTCCAACCCTATCTAGACCTGTTTGTGGTAGTGTTCATAGATGATATTTAGGTGTACTCGAAGAATGAGAAGAGCATGATTCACATCTGAGAGTAGTATTGCAGATATTAAGGAGAAGCAACTGTATGCCAAATTCAGTAAGTGTGAATTTTGACTGAAGGAAGTGACCTTTTTGGGGCATGTTGTGTCTGCCGAAGGAATTAGAGTTGATCCCCAAAAAGTCGAGGTGGCCGAAATTCCACTGAATATTACCGACGGTTCGTTGAGGGGTTTTCGTTGATTGCTGCACCCTAACTAAGCTGTTGCGTAAGGGAGTACCATTCGTGTGGTCAGATAAGCAGCAAGAGAGCTTCGAGAAATTAAAGAAGATTCTGACAGAAGCACCAGTATTGATTCAACCTGAGGCTGGTAAGGAGTTTATTGTTTATTGTGATGCATCACACACGGGCTTGGGATGTGTGTTGATGCAAGGGGAAAAGTGGTGGCTTATGCATCTCGTCAGTTAAGGCCGCATGAGGTGAACTATCCACTCATGATTTAGAGTTAGCTGCAGTGATGTTTGCTCTGAAGATTTGGAGACACTATCTGTACAGTGAGAAGTCGATTATCTATATGAATCATAAGAGTTTGAAGTACCTCACCCAGAAGGAGTTGAACTTAAGACAGTGGAGATGGATAGAACTGTTGAAAGATTATGACTTCTTAATCGAGTATCATCCAGGAAAGGCTAACGTACTGGCAGATGCGTTGAGTCGTAAGGTGATATCAGATTTGAGAGCGATGTTCACTCATCTCAGTCTTTATGACGATGGTAGTCTGCTAGCCAAACTTCAGGTGAAGCCTGCATGGGTAAGACAGATTAAGGAAAAGCAGTTGATAGATGAAGCGTTGGGTTCTCGACTTCAGCAAGTGGAAGGTGGTGAGATAGGGGATTTTGGATTGAATAGTGATGGAATATTGTGTTTTCGTGGAAGAGTTTGTATGCCCAAGGATTCAAAATTGAGGCAAATGATTTTGTGTGAGGCGCATAGTAGTCCAAAGGAAATAAGATGTACCGAGACCTCCGTGAGCAGTATTGTGGCCAGGGTTGAAACGGGAGGTTACTGATTTCGTGAGTAAGTGCTTAACATGTCAGCAGGTTAAAGCGGAACATCAATTGCCGTCAGGGTTGCTACAACCGGTGAAAATTCCATTATGGAAATGGGAAAGGATAACGACGGACTTTGTTAGTGGGTTACCCTTAACGCCTACTAAGAAAGATTCAGTATGGGTTATAGTGGATCGGTTAACGAAGACTGCTCATTTCCTACATGTTCGTACGGATTATTCATTGCAGAAGTTGGCCAAGTTGTATATAGTAGAAGTCGTGAGGTTGCATGGGGTACCAGTGTCAATTATATCAGACAGGGACCCTAGGTTTACATCGCGGTTTTGGAAGGCTTTGCATGAAGCTTTGAGAACAAGGTTAAATTTCAGCATGGCGTTTCATCCGCAGACTGATGGTCAGTCGGAGAGAGTAATCCAGATTCTTGAAGACATGTTAAGGGGCTGTGTGATTGATTTCAGGGGTAGTTGGGAAGATTTTCTACCTTTGGCGGAGTTTGCATACAACAACAGCTATCAATCCAGCATTCAGATGGCACCTTACGAGGCGTTGCATTGTCGTAGGTGTCGTACTCCTACTTGTTGGACTGAGCTGGGGGAGCGACAGTTGTTGGGTCCTGAGTTGATCTCGGAGATAGACAGACAGAAATCTTACGCGGATCTGAAGCGTAAGGATATAGGATTTGCAGTAGGTGATCAGGTCTTTTTGAAGGTCTCACCTTGGAAGAAGATCTTTAGATTTGGACTGAAAGGCAAGTTGAGCCCTAGATTCATCGGACCTTACCAGGTGTTGAAGCGTGTTGGACCAGTGGCGTATCAGTTGGAGTTACCTCCAAGTTAAGTCAGATACATAGTGTATTCCATGTCTCTATGTTAAGGTGTTATCGTTCGGATCCATCTCATGTTGTACCAGTGGAGGAAGTTGAGTTAAGACCTGACTTGTCTTTTGAAGAGGAGCTAGTACAGATTTTAGATTGGGATATTAAGGTGCTAAGAAGGAAGTCGGTTCCGTTAGTCAAAGTAATATGGTGTAATCACGGATCAGAGGAAGCTACATAGGAGCCAGAGGACGCTATTCGGCAGCAATATCCTCATCTTTTTAATCAGGTAAATTTCGAGGACGAAATTTTCTTTAAGGGGGTTAGAATTGTAACATCCTAAAATTTAGAATTTTATTTGTTGCATTATTTCATGGATTAGGCTAGTTAAAATATTAATTGTGTATGTTTAGGGGTTCTAAGAAGGCTCGGGGTTGAATTGGGCCTTAGCAAAATTTTTGTGCTTAAGCACTTTAAGGAGAGAAGGTAAATGGCATCAATGCTTAAAGAAATAAATGCATATTTTGTTAGCATAAATGAGCATATGGCAAGGAGGTTATGGCATCAAGTGGAGAGCATGGAGGGAAGGGGTTCAAATCCCATCTAGTGCAAATTTTGATTAGTTTTTTTATGCTATTCATCCATAGTGTCGGCCATGGTGGTATTTAAGGCAAGGAAGACTTTTTAAGAAAGGTGGCTAAGGATTATGGTAAGGAGGAAGATAAGGGATAATGAAGGAAAGAATCAAAAGAAAAGGCAAGAGAAGGGAACATGTTGGCCTTTTACGTGGGTGATGTTTTGGAAAGATTTTTTTTGGTCAACATCCATCCTTTTAGCAAGAGTTACACACGGTTTTGTTAGGGGAAGGGAGAGCCGAATTTCTATTTTCTCTTTGGTCATTTTGCAAAATTTTGGTGCTTGAGAGGTTATTTTTTCTCCTTAGCATTTTGGTGACTTTTTCTTTTTCCAATTTCTTCCCTCTTTGCCGAAAACTCCAAAGCCAAAAGTGAGCATTTTCTTTTCTTTGTTTTGACCGAACCTCAATGCATTTTGGTCATTCTTTCATTGATAGCCGAAACACCTAGCCTAATTGTTCATCTTACTTCTTTGTTTTGCCGCAACACTCAACCCACTATTCTTCATTTTTCTTTTGTTAGCCGAAACTAACAAAGCACCCCTCCTTAATCTTTTCTTTTCTTTTGATCATTTCATCAACCCTTTTTCTATTCAAAAGTCGAATATTGATCATCTTCTCCATCTTACAAGTTGGACTTTCTTGATTAAACTGGGTAAGTGTTTCATTCAAATCTTTTCATTTTCTTCTCTCTTTAGCTGAATGAGTATTCCTCATCATTTGGTTATTTCATATTGTTTCTAAACCAAAATGGAGTTTTTCCATACTCCCCATCTTAATCATTTCTTTTTGTAGTGTAATAGTGGGAAGGCTGAATCTATTACCTTTGATTCATCCGTAGCCATAAGCACAACCAGTGGGAACCGGTTTTATAATCATTAAGGTAAGGGATTCGTCATGGTTCATTATGATCTTTTTCGTTGACCGGTTAGTTTGCTAATCAGAGTAGTGGTTGTGACTAATCGTTTATATTTAGGGACTAAATCGCTCGATCTATCCACTTGTTGATTCTTCGGAAATAGTGGTAAGCCAAACCCTTTTTCCTTAGACAATCGATATATATTGTAATATCGTTTTGATTAAGACTTTTTCCAATGGAGGCAAGCGATACCGAATCGAAAGGAAAAGCGATTGGAGAACTCAAAAGGAGTGGATTTGTGTTCCTACTCCTAAGTTCAAACGAAGGCGGTATCGGTGATTTGAGATTTTCACCAGGTTGTGGACCATCATCCGATGAGAATCGACAAATCGTGGTCGTTCACGATTTTGAGAGTAAGTATTTTAGATTGTTGATCTAGATTTGGATTAAGAAAAATCCCTTACGTTGTTAATCAAGTATTATGTTGTCTTAGGTGCCGAAGATCAAGACGGTTTAATCCTTACCGTAATCAGGTGTGCAATCTCACACCGTTATCCCGTAGATTTAAGATTCGATATCATATTGGAAATAGATCGTTATTATTTTTTATGATTAAAATCGTAATATGGCATAAATCAGAAATTGGCTTAAATTACATTATTTCGATAGATTTGTCAAAATCGGTAGTAAAACTGTGAGATTTACGAAAAGGCCCCTTTGGGTCGAATTACGAAAATGCCCTGTAATATCCTGGATTATGGCTTATGAATAATTGCTTAATTGAATGTGAAGCATGCTTATGAACATTGTGAATGTGTATTATGAATTTTGTGAACTTTAGAAAATGGAAGAGTGCCTTAGAAATTATTAGATTTTAAGTTTAAAAGAGGGAGCTAAGCTTAGTAGGGCCTTAAGAGAAATTGTATGTGAAATATGACACACAAATAGGCTTGGTTAAGTGGCTTGGAGGCGCCACTTAAGGCCTCTGGAAATGACGCCACAACAGGTGCAAATGGGCCAAGGTTCGAGTCACATGGGAAGCTAAATAAAAGTTTTATTTTACTGCAAGGATGGACAGAGGTGGACGGCATTAAGGAACAAAAAGGGATAAGTTTAAGGTTGGATTAATTTCTTTTAATAATTTCGGCTAAGGTAGTAGATAATGGGTGTTTTATTTTGGGATTAAGGGAATAAATAAAGAAGAGATAAATGTGGACTATTTTTATTATTTTAGTGAAGGGATAAAGGGAGAAAAATGAGAAGCTGATAAGGGGATGAGTGGTGGCCGGCCAAGGGATTCTCTTGGTGTTATTTTCGGCCTAGGAAGGATAGGAAACCATTCTTTCTTTCTTTCCTCTTCAAGAAAACCTCTACCGAAATTCTTTTCTTCCTTTGTTTTTTTTTTCAAAACCGAAAGCTCTTCTTCTTTCACCATCATTGCCGATTCCTCCTAGGTCCCATACTTTTCCATTAAAGCCGAATCCCTCTACACTCTATTCTTTCTTCTTCTTTTCACAAGACTCTAAAAGCCGAAACCAAGTGACCACCATCTAAGCCAAAGCCGAATCTTCTGTGGTGTCAGACAAGGGTGTGGTCGATTTCTTCAGTAGGGGTAAGATCAAATTCGGTTTCCAATCTTTTTCTCTTAGGCCTGTCGAAAACTAAGATCTAATCTCTATTATTGTTCTTTGGCTGAACTATGGAAGGTTCTTTCGGGATTTAGGTGTTGTCGACTACAAGGAAGGATATTTCGGGACTTTAAAGGTTCAAGGTAAGTCATGTGTATATTCGGCCAAGGGCTATTTAATGGTGATTAAATGTTAGAAATTGATCTAACATGTGTCCATGGGTATTTCGACAGATACCTAAGACAAGGGATACTTTTGGGATTTGAGAATCGTAAGGTAAGTGCACCTACACATTCGGCCAAGGCCTATTTAGGAACCTAGATCTATTTCTTACTTCGTTTAAAAGCCGAAACTAATTAGTTAAGTGATTTTAGTGCCTAGCCAATTGCAAAGGAGGAACTCTGCGAAGTTTCGGGATTTGGTTGGTAACCAAATCGGCGGCAAGGTATGAAGTGATTTCGATAATCCTATTGGATTTGGTTTTATGGCCGAATGGGTTTTATTAAATTGCTAGTGTTGGCCGAATATAGGAATTAAAGATCTAAAGCGATAGATCGGGTTTCGGGATTTCAGTGAACTTGCTAAGCGAATCAGGTGTGTACCCCACCCTAAGCTCTAATAGTTTTATGGTACTGTTTATATGCATGTGTTAATAAGAATGTGTAACGTGTGGCTAAGAGTACCATGCAATGGTACAAAGTACTCAGGTACGTTTTCCTACTCCTACTGTGAGTATGATTTATCGCACATAAGTGTGTGATAAGAATGTGGAATAAGACTTAAGGCATGATATTGCATGATATGTATGACATGGGGCATTTGGGTGATTATGAAAGGGGAAGTGAATGTGGTGACTATTGTCACAATAAGTGAATGTGGTGACTTCGGTCACATTATCTGAATGTGGTGTCTCATGACACAAAATAATTATCTGGTGGCTATGCCACAAATTTTATAAGGGCGATGAGCACGTCGACTGCAGCGACTGCTTTCGATGGTGTGTAGCGGATGGAGGGTTGACTTAGTAGTCCCCACGATGTGCAGGTTGGTACGGGTGATGTGAGCGGTTGGTAACTAGGCTTGGGTTCGGGAATGCATCATTAATTGTAAATTATGATATGTATGTGTCTGATTTGATATGCCTGAATCATTAGGACTTAGTGTTGGATGTACACATTGAGTCTGTTTGACTCACCCCGTTGTGGGAATATTTTCAGGTGACGATCAGTGATGGACCGGGTCGGCAGGAGCTTAGTGGTGGCCATGCTCAGCAAGGAATTTATTTTATTTGGACATTTTATTTTATTTAAGTACTTTAAATTATTTTGGGTTTGTTTTTGATGTAATAAGGCCATAGTATGAACTGTTTTATGCATGCGTTTTAATTCTTTCATTACGAAATGATTAATGTTAAATCGAGGTTAAAACAATTTTTATAAAGATAAATCTTTAAATGTTTTGACACTTAAATTCAATTGATCCTTAATTTAACGGTGAAATCTTTAAAACAAAATCGGCAAGTCTTTTTAATATAAAAACAAAGTTTTCAATAAATCCTGGATTCTAAAATTTACAAAGTTTTCAATTTGAACCCAAATCAGCTTTTCTCCAAAATCACTCAAAGTTTTTCCAAAGAGCAAACGAATTTGAATCGGTTTTACTTGAGGAACATACCAGATCTGGTCGAGGCTCGTGGGTCGGGTTTGGGGTGTTTCATGCCCCTATGGGCCGAATTACGAAAATGCCCCTATAGGCCGAATTACGAAAATGCCCCTATGGGCCAAATTACGAAAATGCCCCTATGTGCTGAATTGCTAGAATGCCTTAGTGGGCCGAATTACAAAGTTCTATAATTGGCCGATTTACCGTAATAGAATATTGGAGTAATGATTTTTGTACATATATGTGGATATTATGTTTAATTATGTATGTTGCATGTTACATAATGCATGGTTTGGGAATAAAATGTTGAAGAGAAGTGTAGCCTGGTGGCATTGCCACAAAAATGTATTATGA
Source organism: Gossypium australe (assembly GCA_005393395.2). NCBI lineage: Eukaryota > Viridiplantae > Streptophyta > Magnoliopsida > Malvales > Malvaceae > Gossypium > Gossypium australe. The sequence goes on from CM016615.1 coordinate 61,409,015, forward strand.
TGTGTACTTATGATTTCGGTGGCTTGGCCACAACAAAAATTTTATAAATGGCAAATTTGCCTGCGAATATTATAAATGGCAACTTGCCTGTGAATTGGTGTGATTGGCGGGGTGGGTTGACTTGATCCCCACAGGTGTGATTGGCTGGTACGGGGGTGTGATTGGATGGATGGGTTGGGTTGCATACATTGCACTTATAGATATTTTTATGCAAATGGGCTACGGCCCAAGATTATGCTATATGGGCTCAGGCCCAAGTTATTGTTAAATGGATTCAGGCCCTGTGGATGACGGTAAGGGGGTTATACACTGAGTTCTAGTAACTCACCCCTTTTTCCTTAACGCTTGCAGGTAATGCTCAGTGACGTGGGACTTGGGTCATGGATGACTCGGTTGAGGCCATACTTTAGAAATGGTTTTTATGAACTTTAGATTTCTATTTTCGTTTACTTTATTTTTACTATTTTGGGTTTTTTATGTTGTAATAAGGTCTCTGGAATATTTTATTTTTGCTTTATGTTTGATGTACTTATTATCTTGCTTGAATTGTTTTAAATGAAGATTTTTCTAAAAAAGTTAAATAAAGGTTTTCCAAAATAGATTAACATATGGATTTCATAATAAACTTTTACAAATATTTTAACTCGGAAATTTTCTCTCGAATCATCAACAATATTTTTTTAAAAGTCATGGGTTATAAGATCTCTAGTTCAAATTATCGATTTATCAATCAATCTTCGAGGTTAGTAGTATTTTATCAAATGTTTCAAATCAAACTTGTTTTTCTTGATTATAACAATTCAATACCTATTTTAGTACGAATAAAAAGAATTTAACATGTTTTTCTCATGTGACATGTCTGATCCGATCATAACGCATGGGCCGTTTTTGGGGTGTTACAAAAGCCCATGCTCTCAAGGAGCACACAGAGTGAGGCTTACAAAAGCTCATGCCCTTAAAGTGACACACAGAGTGAGACTCACAATGGGTGAGTACTAGAACGATAGAAGTGTGCAAGTGTACACAATCGTAACAAGTAATAAAGTGACAAGTATGTTGAGTTATCGTACCCACACGGATTGTTCAAGCAATTATTTATGAAATGTAAATTTAAGCAACTTGGTAGAGGGAAAATATATTCTTTGGAAAAGGTGAGCTATAAATTAAAAATTAACTAAGTAATCAACTAAATTGAAAAGTACAATTTTGATGCACGATTTCTAAAAATGGTTTTAATCAATATGAGATAAGTGTGTTACTTTAATTTTATTCTTTAACTTTGAATTACTAAAACTGTATTCATGTTGTTACGAATAATTTCATGACAACTTGGTCCTTTTTGTTAACTATTGCACATACATACTTATTAAATTAATCAATCTTTCAAACAAATTCCTATGTTGGATTAATTAATCAATTTTCATAAGCAAGTATAAGACGAAGTGAAGTAAATATATTTCTATATTGAACAACTTAATCACAACAATATTTCAAGTTATGCAAGGCAAGAATATTGTTTAATACAATTGCTAATTTAACCCATTTTTACACTTAGTAGATTAAACATGCACCAATTAGATACTTTGTCCATTAACTACAATTTCAACCCAATTAGTATCATTTGTTACCTTACAATTAAAATTCAAGCATAACATAGGCATGGTTTTATCTAATCCAACAAATTATCAAGGCCTATAACACACGTTTTTTTTATAATTTAAGTGGACAGAACGCAATCAATCTAACACGAATTTAACTCTTTTTAATTAAAATATAAGCATCAAAACAATAAGTATCCATGTTTATGATCATAAAATAAACTCAAAAGATAAAGAGAAGGGAACTAAAAAGCAAATCTCGGTGAATCTCCAGAGTCGGACTAGTGTGCATCTCTTCCTCTCTGCTTGTTCTAACGATCAACGACCTTTTAGAATGCTTGATTGCTACTACTCCAAGAGGTGTGTTAGCTGCTTCTCAAGAGGGAAAATTGGAAAAGGAAAGGGGAAAGAAAATGAAAGGCAAAGGAGAGTGAAAAAGAGAAGTGGTGTAACAAGCCTAACTCGTACCCATTGCCGGAATAGGGTTACGAAGTATTATCGTACAATCAGAAACATTTAAACTTAACTTCATTCAATAACATAAAGAAATAATAAACCAATTATATACATAAATTCCATCCCTAAATTGAGCCCTCAAGGCCCTAAAAATACCTTAGAAACGATTCGGGACCAATCTGAAACAAATTGAAAAATCTTGGAAAAGGTCACAAAATTCTGAAAGAAAAAGGGATCATATAGCTGTATGGCCAAGCCGTGTAACAATTGAACCCAGCCCATGTCTTCACCAATGTAACTCCCTAAGTTGGGTCACATGGCCATGTCACACGCCTGTGTACCAGGCTGTGTAACTCTCGAAATTACCCCACATGCTCGCATGCCAGGCCGTGTGTTGGGCCGTGTAACTCACTGACTTGCCCGCAAAGGAAACCTCAGAGGACACATGGTCATGTTGCCAGGCCGTGTGTCTCACACGGTTGAGTCACACACCCGTGTCTCAGACCATGTGGACTCAAAATGTATCTAAAATATAGCCATTTCCATACAATTTCATGCATGAACATTTAGGTCTTTAATGCACATTTTCAAGGCACCAAAACCTTGCCAAAGCATACATATATTTTCCATTCCAAAAGTCCTAATTCAACTAACTAATATGCCATTGAAAGGCTCCTCAAATGTAAACATCAAAAAGCATATCAACTTTACCTAATTTCAAACATCAATATCTAGTTCAATAATTTCCAAAACATACCATAACTTGACCATAATCAATCCAATTCAAAACATGCAACATAAGATAGCCACAATGACACAAACTAGCAAGGCGTCAAATGTACCAACAAAGTTAACTTACACCACTTATACATACCAAAACATCAACTAAATACCATTATAAGTCCACCTATACATGTCATTATAACCTTGGCCAAAACATTCAAAAACTACTGATAAAACTTCTAGATAGTGTGATAGATCTCCGATGAGCTTCCAACCAAATCGAGCTTCCGATAATCTAAAAAACATAGGAAAGAAACTACGTAAGCAATCAATGCTAAGTAAGCTCGTATAACTTAAGCACAACTTACCATTTCATTTGTATAATGTAAATAGCATAATTGTAATACCAACTAAACCATAAGCTTGGCATAATGCCTATACAACATCATCAAATACACAAGTTAGTGCATTTATACATGGTTCAAAAGAATTCATCTATATCAAGAAATATACACATGTATTCACATCAATTAGATAACCATTTCCTTTTCATAAGTTCATGATAAATTCCGTCTGAACACTTACCATTTCATTTCTTTTTCATACCTGTTGAACCATCTAGAATTACATTGGATTCTCGGGAAAGCTCAGACAAAGTTTGCCTTTACATAATTGTAATCTTTCCTTTACAACATTGCTCACACAAACCGTGAAATGGGACTGCTCACACAAGTTGTGGGTCAGAATGTAAGCTACACGATGTTGCTCATACGAGTTGTGGAGTATCCGCAACAAATGCAGGACCTCAGCCATCGGTAGGACATTCAAGACTAGCACTCAAAACATGAAATCCCTAATGACATTTTATTTGTATCCTATGAATTCCTAAGGTTCAACGGGACTCGTTATCCATCAATTCATCATAGCATTGATATGTTCATATATTGATCCATTTGCAATATAAATTACATAATAATAATCAATGTAATTAACATTAATATGATAACCGTTCATACGAACTTACCTCGACGTCAAGTGCGTAGAAACAAAGTCGAGCTAATCCAAGGCTTTTGCTTTTCCCCGTTCTAGATCCATACGTGATTTATCTTGATCTAGATAGATGATTATATTCAATTAAGTACTTCAATTAACCTCCCATAATTCACATTTATGCTTACTTACCATTTTTCCCTTAACTTTTTAACTTTTTGCAATTAGTCTTTAAGCTTATTACTTTAAATCTAACAATTTTAATCTAAATCCATGTTAATCTAACATGCAAGGGACCTTGAAACAACTCATATTCACCACCATTTCAAAATAAAACCCTAGACTTTATACCTTAACAATTTAGTCCCTAAATGCCATTTTCATCACAAATCACTTTACAAAACTTGTTTATTTTTCAACAAGAGTTCATAATCTAAAATTTAACATCAAAACCATTCAAGAATAATTCATGGCATAACCCTCAACCTTTAAAAGTTTTACAAATTAACCCCCAGGCTAGCTATTAAGCTAAAACGATCTCAAAACATAAAAATATTAAAAACAGGACAAAATCACATACCATGCACTCAAACAAAGCTCTCATCCATGGAGTTTCTTCTTCTTTAAAATTGGCTTAGGTTAAGAAAATAAAGATGATACATTGTTATTTTGTTTTAGTTTTAAGTTTAATTATTTAATTACCATAATAACATTTAAAATCTAACAAAATTTCAATGAAACCATGCCATGTAATTCCACTAACTAATGAAATGGTCTAATTGTCATTTAAGTCCATTTACTTCCATTTCCATAGTTATTTAGTCCTTTTAACTAATAGAACTCTTATTTTTCATCTTTTACTATTTAGTCCTTTTTACTTAATTAATCAAGCAAACATCAAAATTTCTTAATGAAATTTTAATAAGACCTTACTATAATCCCATAGACATTAAAATAATAATAAAATAAGAATTTACTTGTTGGATTTGTCATCCCAAAACCACTATTCTAATATCGAAAAAAAGGGGCCGTTACAACTCTTCCCCCCAAGAGGAATTTTCGCCCCTGAAAATCTTACCAAAAAATAGGTTCGGGTATTCACTTTCATAGCTTCTTTCGGCTCCCAAGTGGCATCTTCAATCTCATGTCCTTGGTAGAGAACTTTAACTAAAGCTATACTTTTTTTCTCAATTCTTTAACTTCCCGAGCTAATATTCTGATTGATTCTTCACTGTACGTCATATCTGGCTGAATCTCAACATCGACAGGTGAAATCTCATGCAAGGGTCTGGTCGATACCGTCATAACATCGATACATGAAACACGTTATAATTTTATGTAACACCCCAAACTCGGCCTAGACGATATGGTCGAATCTGGCGTGTCACATTGAAGTGTCTTTCAAAAATTTGACTTGTGGTAAAAATTCGATTCTAAGTTTAAAAATCCTTATTATTTTTACAAATCATCTAATCAAACTGATTTCCTTATTATCTACTCTTGTTATAGGGTTGATTCAAAATTGTGGAAGCTTTTGAAAATTCTAATGTTTAAATTTCATGTCTTTGAAAACAGTAATTATTTTAAAAATTCGCCTTCTCCTAAACTAGCAGTTTAAAATAAGCAAACAAAGCCCAATAAAAAAAATTAAACAAACATAAATGGCCATATTACATAAACAAAACCCAACATAAACTTTAAATTTAATTAAAAACAAGTGTAGAACAGTCGCAGTTGTGTGGCCACCTCCGAGTCCCTCACAGCACCAAATCGCCTATGGCTGAGGATTACCTGTACAGTTAAAAGGAAAGGGTGAGTTTATGAAAACTCAGTGTGTAATCCCTTATCAGCCAGTCAGTATATAATATACAGTAGCAGTCTGGGCCTAACCCTATTCAGTAATAGTACAGTGTGGGTCTTAGCCCTATACAGTAACAGTGTGGGCCTTATCCCACTACCATATCAGTATAGTGCAATAATGCAACCCATCCCAATCCAGCCAACACACCACTCTATACCACCAACACACCATGTGGGGATAAAATCGACCCACCCAGCCAACACACCAATATCGCAGCAAAGCTGCCAGTAACAGTATATGTGGCAAAGCCACCAGTATAGTATACTTCCTCCATAATAGTATCCCAACCATATGCAGTATGTCATGTCATAAATCATACATATATACAGAATGTCATACTCAGTAACTGTCATATACAAAGCATGAACACATCAGTCAACCTACCCTTAGGGGTATAACAGTCATTTCCATCCAATAGGGGTAAAATAGTCATTTCACCATTTAGGGGTATTTTAGTCATTTTACCTACTTGGGGTCTCTATGCAGATATCGACCTCTCGAAAGGTCCGCAGTCTTCTCGAGCGACTTTGGTAATCTAAATGGTCATAACAGTGTAAATGGGCCCAAGGCCCATTACTCGGCCCAAGTGGGCCCACACGCTCGTGTGGCCCGTTCAGCCCAGATTTTGCCACGGCTATGAGACCTACATAGCCCAGTCCAGTATTTGCCACAAATCATGGATTTCATCCGTGTGGGGCCCACTAGCCCATTAGGCCCAACGTGGCCCAATACGGCCTAAGCCCATGCAAATGCTCATGGAGGCCTCTACAGTCATACGCTCGTGATTTATGGGCTCGGTTTGACCACACGAGCGTTCGCATGCCTATGTGACCTCAAAGCCCAATCTTTTAGTTTTTCAGCTTTTGCCGTTCTACAGTCAAAATAGTGTGAATACACACCTGTTTACGCAACCGCTCCAAGTTCCACGAGCACCAAAACCTACATTCATACGCTTTCCATTAGTCGCTGAACAATAGGGTTAATCCCCTTACAACCCTAACTAAAACTAAAATTAACACTTGGCTCGATTGACAAATGTGGCTTAGCCCATTTATACCACCAACGATGGTTGACTACAGTCTCTTTGACGGATATCTACATTACAAACGGATTTTATTAAACAAAATTGTTTATTCATTTGGTTTAAATCCACACATGATAACTTACAAAATCGCAGAAAGCATTCAGCCTACACTTTAGGATGCTAGCCTACATACTTACCTTTGATCAAGTGATGAGAGAAAGGCTTCAACGACTTTAATCTTACCTGAAACTTTTTCACTCCTCGAGGAATTTGAACCGTCAGAGAATAGCTATCAAGCCAAAAACACAATTGAAGAGATGAATAGGGAGAGAAAGGCAATATTCGACAAATAGTTTACCAAAAAGGGGTGAAGAAAGAAGAGCAAATCAAAAGAAAAAACCAATACGAAACTGTCTAACACTATTCGATGAAGGTTTGGGAAAGTAGAGGAAAGGAAAAAAACAACAAAGAGATGAGGGGAAGAGAAAGGAGGATTCGACAGGGGAAAATGAAGGAAAATGCAAAAAGGAAAAAGTGAGAGAGAAAAAAATGCCAAAAGAACCAACCACATTCGGCCAAAGACTGAAAAAAACCCAAATGAGCAGTATACCTCTCTTGGCGAATTCTTGAGTGCCAGAGTCCAAATTCGGCACAAACTCCCTCCCCTCTCATCTCCTTGATTTTCTCGTAAAATCCCTCCTCAAACCTCTCCATGACCAGTTCCAACTCTATTCAAATTCTATTCAAACTCCCATTAGCTGTGTTTCAATCCAACTCCACTACCTACACAGCTCAAGCAGCAAAATAAACACTTCATTGTGCAACCCAGGACTTGAACCTCAGAGCTCACAATTACACAACACGCCACCTTGCCACTAGACCACAAGCTCTTTTTGGGTCATAAAACAAGCACTATTATTTATAAAGCCTTTATGCCAGGGTCCAGATTCATTTAAGCGAAACTAAAAATTCTGCAAAAGCCAAGACTTGAACCTAGGCTTCTCAAATACTCCCATACACACCCAAATCACTTAGCCATTAAAGAAAATAAGAAATTTTGTCATATCATGCAAAAATTAATGTAACATCCCAAACCCGGCCTAGACGTTATGACTGGATCTAGCATGTCACATAGAAGGGTTGTTTAAAAACTTGAGCGTTCGTTAAAAAGTTCGTATTCCTTTTTGAAACTTCGAGCTTTGTTGTTTGTGGAAAATCAAATTTGTTTTTATGGTTTTCTTATAAAACATTATTGTTGTTATTATTGTTATTATTCCCAAAAACTTGTTTATAACAGAAGACAAGTTTAGTGAGTTGCAGGAATGTGATGTTTTGAAAACCATTCATTCACATTTTAGAAAACTCAGTATTTAAACATCTAATAGTTTAATAATAACCGAATTGAAAGTTAAAAGAAAAATAAAATCTCAAAGGCCTTATTACAAAACATTAAACCCAAATTAAAATAAATCTCAAATTAAAGTGAAACAGAAATTTACTAAAGTTCCGATGTATGGCCACCATAGAGTCCTCCGCAGCTCCAAATCCTCAGTGATGGGGATCACCTGCAAGATTGAAGCAGAGGGGTGAGTTACAAGAACTCAGTGTGGAATCCCCTAATCGGTCATTAACTGGGCCCGAGCCCACACAGAAGCAGACTGGGCCTTAGCCCATACAGAAGCAGACTGAGCTTTAGCCCATACAGAATCAGACTGGGCCTTAGCCCATACAGAAGCAGACTGGGCCTTAGCCCTGTAACATGATCATGCAAATATAAAATGCAGCCCAACCTAATAATCCAACCGCTACACACCACCCGTACCAGCCCAACACACCTGTGGGGATTTCTAAATCGACCCGTCCATCAGCTACACACCTCGATGGCAGACCAGCTGCTCATCATAGAATTCGTGGCGAAGCCACCAGAATAACAGAATATACGTGGCAAAGCCACCATAATATGTGGCAGAGCCACTAGATCACACTTCTTCCAATCATCAATATCCCAATCCCATGCATGATATCATGACATAAATTCGTGTATGCAGTATGTCAATCATAAACAATCATGTAAATATCACACACATATCACTTAAACTACCTCTAGGGGTATAACAGTCATTTATCCTCCAGGGCTATTTCGGTAATTTTACCCTTCCAGGGGTATTTCAGTAATTTACCCTCTAGGGGTGTTTTAGTAATTTTGCATTTAACGGCCTTTCCGAAGGCCTATTGTCGCCTTGAGTGACACGGGACCCTTTCTGGGTCTCTACGGACCTATTGGGCCTAAAATCCATTTTAGGCCCAAACGGGCCCACACGCTCGTGTGGCCCATTACACATAGTTTCGGTTCGACTTGCAGATTTCGCATTCAGATCTAACTTTTGCTAGTTTTCCAATAGTTTGGCCCAAATGGGCTGGATAGCCCATTTGGCCCCTTTCGGCCCGATTAGGCCCGTACAGCCTCGGTATCGCGAGTGTGCTCGTAACATTATCAACAACTTACCGTCATTATTCGTATCTCAATTTACCACTACGAGCGTTCGCATGCTCGAGTGGTCACAGATGCCGATTTTGGCTTTTCGGCTTTCAGCCGAATCACAGAACATTTCAAACATTCATCGAAAAGGGTGTGAGATTACAAACCTGTTTTTAGATTACTAACAGAACCACTCTTTGTTGACCCTAGAATAATACCGATCAAAAGTTAGCCTCGGCTTCCCAAAAGATTTCATAAATCCAAATGTATTACCACACTAGAATCACTTACCACAAACGTGATCTCCCCCTACCGAGTCCCGATATTAGCCCGTCTTCTGACTACCACCACACGCCTAAAAGAGAGTAGTATACACCCAAGATGTTAGCACCAAAGCAACATTCGCCCTCCTACAATAAAGAAGGAGACCGGAGCTAACTCCCCAAAAAGGGTCACCTAAATACCTTAACATCACAATAAAAAGGTAATCGAAACTTCACCTTACCCAAGACTAACGTTGACAGGCTAAGCCTGATGTTTGTTAAAGAAAAATCGACCTACACCTCAGGAGGAAGTTCGGCTTGGCTAAGTAGAGAGTGAAGAATAATAAAATCGTGAGAGTCAGGCATTCGGTCCAAGAAAAAAAGATGATAACAAAAGAAGAAGAAAGAGTAGAGAAATAGAGACTTGCCACTTAAAGAACATAAGATGAAGAAGAAAGAGTAGAGAAATAGAGACTTGCCACTTAAAGAACATAAGATGAAGAATAGGTGTTGAAGAGATTCGGCTACTTGAAGAAAAAAATGTTAGAGAGGGATTCGGCTACAGGTGTTTGGCAACTACCAAAGGAAAGAAAAGTGTCTAAAACGAAAAAGAATTGAGAAGAAGTCACTAGAATGGTTAAGGTTTCAACAAGGAAAGGTGCAACAAAATACCCGAATTACTTGAGTAGAAAATGTCGAAAATGCAAAGGAAAATGCTAAGACGTACTAGAGAATTTTGGCACGCACACCAAAAGGTTTCGGTTTGTGCTCCCTTCACCAAAATGCTGAATTTCATTGCCAAAATAACCCCTAGCTGAATTTCTCCTCCCCACACACCCCACATTCAGCCAACCACTACCTCTTACCCTCAAATCCCCTGATTCTCTCCTCAATTTGCTCCACCATTCACTCTCCACCTCCCATTCAAACCGTTTGAACAATTCCAACCTCCAGCAAGTAGAGTTCCACTCCAACTCCACCTCTTCTCCTCCTTGAGCACAAAATAAAATTCCCCAAATGCTACTTGTGGGTTTCGAACCCCACTCCCCTTGTATCCATGTTGACGCCACCACCACTGTGCCACTTACTCACCTGTGTTGGCAAAACACCAACATAATCCCTTAAGCCTCACTTCCAATAGTCCTCCCTCTAAAGTGCCCAAAAACCAAAATTTTACTAGGGCTCAAACTCGACCCCAGGCCTCCCTAGGGCCCCTAAACACCCTTAAACTACACACATAACCAGCATAACATGCAATTACACGGATATGACCAACCCCTAATTTTTGGGATGTTACAATTAAAGGCTTGAAATTTTGGGGCGTTACATTTTATCTAATTTAGACGTTAATGGCAATCGGTATGCCATTGGTCCAACTCTCTTGTTGATCTCATACGGCTCAATGAATAGCAGACTAAGCTTCCCATTTCGACCAAACCGGAGAACTTTTCTCCATGGTGATACTTTTTAAAGTACTTTATCGCCGACCTGAAATTCAATATCTTTTCTTTCCAAATATGCATAGGATTTCTGATGATCAAAAGTAGCTTTCAAATTGTCATGTATGACTTTAACCTTTTCTTCGATTTCTCAAATCAAGTCAATACCGATTAACTTTTTCTCACTCAGATCGGTCTAGTAGAATGGAGGTTGACATTTTCGACCATACAAAGCTTCGTATAGTGCCATTTTAATGCTCGCTTGATAACTGTTATTGTATGCAAATTCAACCAATGGCAAAAAGTTTTCCCAGTTACCTTCGAATTCCAAAACACATCATGAAAGCATATCTTCGAGTACCTGAATAACTCGCTCAGACTGACCATCGGCCTATGGATGAAATGTTGTACTGAAATGCAGTCGGGTTCCCAATGCTTCATGCAATTTACTCCAGAATCAAGAAGTAAACTGTGGATCCCTGTTATAAATAATAGATACCGGTACACCGTGCAATCTAACAATCTCAAAAACGTACAATTTGGCTAATTTTCAAGTGAATAATCCGTATGTACCAGAATAAATACTGTGAATTTCGTCAAACGATCTACAATAACCTATACATCATCTTTCCTTCTTGGAGATAGAGGCAATCCCGATACAAAGTCCAACGTGACACATTCCCATTTCCACTCTGGAATCATCATAGGTTGTAATAAACCAAATGGTACCTGATGTTTGGCTTTAACTTCCTGGCAGATCAAACATCTCAATACAAACTTTGAAATCTCTCATTTCATACTCGACCACCAGTATATTTATTTCAAATGACCATACACTTTATTGCTACCAGGATGTATCGGTAAGCTACTACTACGAGCTTCCTGCAAAATATTCTGAATGAGATCAGAATTCTTCGAAACACATATTTTGTTTTTGAAGTACAAACTATTGTTAGAAGCAACATGAAAATTTGGATCAGGTGTCAGCTCAATTTATTTCCATTTAGCGATCAAATCAACATCACATTTTTTTAGCTTCACAAATCTATTTAAAAAACGTCAGTCTTGCTTTCAATTCAACTAAAATTGAACCATCATTAATCAACGTCAACTGTGTGTTCAAAGCTCACAAAGCAAACAAAGATTTTCTACTCAAAGTATCAACAACGACATTAGCCTTTCCCTGGTGATAGTCAATGATCATATCATAATCTTTCAGCAACTTAAGCCATCTACACTGTCTCAAATGATGTCGCCAAATCTTTAAAGCAGACACAATAGTTGCAAGCTCTAAATCGTGAATCGAATAATTCTTTTTGCGTAATTTCAACTGTCGAGAAGCATACGCTATCACTTTGCCTTCTTGCATCAATATACAACCTAAACCATTCAATGAAGCATCACTATAAATCACAAATTCTTTATCAGGCTCTAGCTGAACCAACACATGTGCTTCGGTTAATAACGCTTTCAACTGGCTAAAACTTTGCTAACACTTCTCAGACCATTCAAACTTGACATCTTTTTGTAGCTCAACGGCGTAGCAATCATTGAAAATTCTTTGACAAATCATCTATAATATCCAGCTAAACCTAGAAAATTTCTGACTTCTGAAACATTCCTCAGAGATTTCCAGTCCACTATAGCTAAGATTTTATTCTGATCAACTCTAATACTGTCTACTGATACCATATGTCCTAAAAATCCAACTTCTCTGAGCCAGAACTCACATTTGCTAAACTTAGTGAACAACTATTTTTTGCATAAAGTCTACAAAACAACTCTTAAATGCTGGGCATGTTCTATCTCATCTCGTGTATTAATCAGAATGTCATCAATGAATACAACAACAATTCTATCTAAATATGGTCTAAAAATTCTGTTCATCAAATCTATAAACACAACAGATGCATTGGTCAAACCTGTAACACCCCAAACCAGGTCTATGCGTTAAGACGAGATTTGGTTTGTCACACAGATCAAACATCCATTTAATCCTTTAATGATTTAGGTAAACAGTTCTACAGAACCTTTTGAAAATGAAGTTTAGTAAAAATTAAGAAAATGATTTAAATCAATTATTTTAAGAAATACTAGTTTGAAATCTTATCATTTAGTATTTAATTGTCAAAAACCATAAAGTAGTTTTTAAAGAGTTCAAAAGAATTTGAAAACAAGAATAGTTAAAGAATCTCAAATATTTAAAACAAAATTTTAAATGAAACCTTATAGAATTAACAATAGCCCATATTAAGTGTCTTAAAACCAAATTAAATCAATCCACACAAAAATCCATAAAAATATTAATAAAGGCCTTATTACATCATACCCAAAATAGTAATTAAAAGAAATCACTTAATAAAAGTTCATAGTTTATAAAACCCATATCCGCAGTATGGCCTCCACGAAGTCATCCTCGGCCCAAGCCTCCGTCAATTGCCATTACCTGAGATGGATAATTAAACAGAGTGAGTTACTCAGAACTCAGTGTGTAACTCACTTACCGTATTCATTGGGCCAGATCATCAAGACATTATTTTGGGCTTGAGCCCATTTACGGATTTAGCAAAATAATAAAAGAAATGCATGTAAAATGAAATTTCCCAACCAAACCTAATTTCCATCCGCTACACACCTCCCGTACCAACCAACACACCTGTGGGGATCAAGTCAACCCACCCCGCCAACACACCAAACGTAGGCATAAAGCCATTTTAAATAATATTGTGGTGCACCGCCGAACTAGATTGTGACAAAGTCACCGAACTAGAGGCATTAAGCCATAAAAATTTGTGGCAGAGCCACCGAACTAGATTTTTGGCAACAGGCCTTTCTTCTATTCATCAATTATCCCAACCCATGCAAACATGTATGCATAACAATCTATATCCATATGATAATTTAACAGAAAGCCCATAATACATGTGAGTCTATATTTCAAGTTTTCATTTTGGCCCATAAGATAGCATTTAGCCCATTTAGCAATCTAGCAGTTTTTCGGCCCATTTAACGATCTAGCAGTTTTTCGGCCCATTTAACGATCTAGCAGTTTTTCAGCCCATTTGACAATCTAGCAGTTTCTCGGCCCATTTAACGATCTAGCAGTTTTCGGCCCATTTAACGATCTAGTAGTTTTTCGGCCCATTTAACGATCTAGCAGTTTTTCGACCCATTTAACGATCTAGCAGTTTTTCGTAAATTTCACGACTTTAACTGTTTTCATGTGTTTACACAAAAGTGTTAATTACTACGTATTTTTTGATTTTGCTATCTTTACGATTTTATCCCAATACTTACGGTATAGTATCTAACCCGAGATAAGTGTGAAGTTACACACCTGGTTACTGTGTGAACTAGAATTTCCTGTTCATCGATACCTAAACGCATCACGATAAATTAGAACACTATAATTTATTTACAAATCGAATCTTAGAAATAACGATCTAGACTTTTACCCTCAGAATTTTGAACCACTTCTATTTGCGGTTTCTCCCCGATTGTTGGTTCATTATCCAATGAAAATCCACTAACAAACAAAGGTTCGGGAGTACGAACGACTTCAAACAACTGATTCTCCTCGGATGAGCGTCCACAACCCGGTGGAAAATCACGGATTCCCGAAACAGCCCTTCGCTTAAACTTAGGGGGAATAGCGGAACCACCCCTCTTCCGAACACTATTCACTGCCCATTTCGTCCCTATCAGGATTGTCTCCATTGACAAAAGATCATTAGTCCGACTAATAATATACCGAATTTATGACGAACAGTTTTAAGGGTGAAATTGGCTTACCACAAATATCCTTGTTCCACAATATGTAAATCGAGCTATAACGTCCCCTTAACACTTAAGATCGATTCCAACGATTCACGATGCTTACGAACACTTGAGTTTCGGCCCTCCAATATCACACTAAAATATAACGAAAGGAAACTTTTAAGAGAATGAACGATGATTTCGATCAAAGAGATTCTCCCTATCATCATTAAGATTCGGCCAAAGCAACTAATAACAACATAAACTAAAAAGAAACTCTTACCTACTGTCCACGGTTGAAAAAGAAATGATTGAGAAGAATACTTATGTATAATGGAAGATTCGGCTACGAATAAACAAAGAAAAGGAAAATGTTTCAGCAATGGAGTAATCTAGCATTCGTCCATGAGAGAAAAATTAATGAAGAAAGTTTAGTTGAGAAGAAAATAAAAGGATGAAAGAAGGAGATGATGATGATGATGATTCGGTTTTCAAGAGAGAAAAGAGAAAGAAAAGAGTTAAGTTTAGGAGAAATGTGCATTCGGCAATGGGGGAGGAGAAGGAAAAAGAATGGCCTTTTCGTCTTGGTAGTTTCGGCACTAGGAGAAAGACACTAGAATGATTAGCAAAGAAATGACCAAATGGTCAAAAAGATGACCAAAAGAAATAAAGCAAAAGTTGTTTTCTTCTACCAATGCATTCGACCAAAGGAAGGAAAAGATGAATGGAGGAAAATGTCTTCAAACGAAACAAAAATGACCAAAAGAATTCTAACAAGCTACCATCCTACACCAAGCTAACCACGAAATTTCGGCTCCCTCATTTTGTCTATAATGCTGTCCAAGTTCATGGTCAAAATGGCCATGAAATAGTTTCCAAAACATCCACCTTGATACATGCCTTGTAATCCTCCACTTTCCCAAAGTTTAAGAAATCCTATCCCCAAAATCAAGCAATTCTATCCCTTAATTCATGCTTACCATAACCTTAAGTCTCCTTACCATAAAAAAATTTAGTCCATCTTATCCATAATTGATGCTTGGCCGACACACTAGGAAAAAGCAAAAAAATAAAAGCTCCCAATTTGCATGCTAGGAGTTTCAAACCTCTCCCTTCAAGTCCAACTTATGGCGCCATCACCACTTTGTCAATTGCTCATCTTGTGCCATCTTTTATCACTTAATTAACTTAACCTTCAAGGTCACCTGATTCCTCTACATTAAAGTACTCTTTACTAAAATTTATTCTAATTCCAAATAAACTCGAGTCTTCTCAAGACTATATTAAGCACACAATAAAATCATACTCGAGCTAACACCAAAGACAAACAACATATTGATACTCAAATTTTTAGGATGTTACAAAACCAAATGGCGTAACAAGAAATTCATAATGCTCGTACCTGGTTTTAAAAGCAATTTTTGGTACATCTAAGTCTTTAACCCGTACCTGATATCTGTTGTTATACGCAAATTCTGCCAGCGGTAGAAAATCCTCCCAACTACCTTTGAAGTCATTTACACAACCTCTTAACATGTCTTCCAATATCTGAATTACTCTTTCCGACTGACCATCTGACTGAGGATGAAAAGCCGTACTGAAGTTTAACTTTGTTCCCAAAGCTTCATGCAGAGCTTTCCAGAACCGTGATGTAAACCTAGGATCCCTGTCTGATATAATAGACACTGGTACCCCATGCAACCTCACGATTTCAGATACATACAGCTTAGCCAATTTCTGTAATGAGTAATTCGTACGAACTGGAAGAAAATGAGCAGTCTTCGTCAATCGATCAACTACTACCCATACGGAATTTTTCTTAGTAGGTGTTAAAGGCAACCCACTAACAAAATCCATTGTTATCCACTCCCATTTCCAAAGGGGAATCTTTACCGGTTGTAATAAACCTGACGGCAATTGATGCTCCGCCTTCACTTGTTGACAAGTCAAACATTTTCCTACAAACTCAGAAATCTCACGCTTCAACCCTGGCCACCAAAACCGTTCACAGAGATCTCGATACATCTTATTTCCTCCGGGGTGCATAGCATAAGGGCTACTATGCACCTCCCGTAGAATCATTTGCCTCAAATCTGAGTCCTTAGGCATACAAACTCTTCCACGAAAACACAGCACTCCATTCGTGTTTATACCAAAATCCCCTATTTCACCACTATTAACTTGCTGAATTAAGGGTCCCAACTTTTTATCTGATATCTGCTTTTCCTTGATTTGTTCTAACCGCAGAGGCTTCACCTGAAGTTATGCTAGCAGACTACCATCCTCATACAAACTCAAATGAGCAAACATTGCTCTCAAATCAGATACCACCTTACGACTTAACGCGTCAGCTACCACATTAGCCTTTCCAAGATGATACTCGATTGAGAAATCATAATCCTTTAACAGTTCTACCCATCTTCTTTGTCTCAAGTTTAACTCCTTCTGAGTAAGAAGATATTTAAGACTCTTGTGATCCGTATAGATGATAGACTTCTCACCGTAGAGATAGTGCCTCCAAATCTTTAGAGTAAACACTACCGCAACTAACTCCAAGTCATGAGTAGGGTAGTTTACTTCGCGCGGTCTCAACTGACGAGAAGCATAAGCCACCACCTTTCCATTTTGCATCAGCACACAACCCAAACCCGTGTGTGATGCATCACAGTAGACGATAAATTCTTTTCCAGCCTCAGGTTGAATCAAAACTGGTGCTTCCGTCAGAATCTTCTTCAATTTCTCAAAACTCTCTTGTTGTTTTTCAGTCCATACATACAGTGCTTCCTTCCGTAACAGCTTAGTTAGGGGTGCAGCAATCAGCGAAAACCCTTCAACAAAGCGTCTATAATAACCAGCCAAACCCAAGAAACTCCGAATCTCAGCTACTGACTTTGGTGGTTTCCAATCCAGTACATCCTCAATCTTCCGAGGATCCACCCTTATTCCTTCAGCTGATACCACATGACCCAAGAAAGTCACTTCCCTTAACCAGAATTCACTTTTACTAAATTTGGCATAAAGTTGCTTATCACGAAGTAACTGCAATACTATACGCAAATGCGAGTCATGCTTCTCTTCATTCCTTGAATATACCAAAATGTCATCTACGAACACTACCACAAACCGATCTAAATATGGTTGAAAGACCCGGTTCATCATGTCCATAAATGCAACTGGTGCATTGGTCAACCCAAACGGCATCACCAAAAACTCATAATGTCCATAACGAGTTCGGAATGTCGTCTTATGAATATCTGCTTCTTTCACCTTAAGTTGGTGATAACCCGATCTCAAATCAATTTTGGAGAAAACTGAAGCTCCTTTCAATTGATCAAACAGGTCATCAATTCTCGGCAAAGGATACCTATTCTTGATCGTCAATTTATTCAACTCCTGTAATCAATGCACATACGCATCGACCCATCCTTCTTCTTAACGAACAAAACTGGTGCTCCCCACGGAGACACACTCGGTCGAATAAAACCTCGATCCAGCAATTCTTGAATTTGAGCTTTAAGCTCCGCCAACTCCTTCGGTGCCATTCTATAAGGAGCAATGGACACTGGGGCCGTTCCGGGCAAAAGCTCAATACCAAATTCTACTTCCCGATCTAGAGGTATACCAGGAAGTTCTTCGGGAAATACATCTGGAAATTCCTTCACCGCTCTTACATCATCCACTGATAACTCTTTGGCATCCAAAGTACTAATAAAAGCTAGGAATGCTCCATACCCTTTCCGCACCAACTTTTCTGCCTTTAACGCAGATACCACATTTGCCAAGTAATTCCTTCGTTCGCCTATCATTACTACTTCCTTATCTTCCGAAGTCCTTATTGACATTCGCTTTTCAGCACAATCCAAATGCGCCAGGTGCTTAACCAACCAATCCATGCCCAGAATGAGATCGAACTCGCCGAAAGGCAATTCCATCAAATTCGCCAAAAATATTTCTCTTTGGATTTCTAAGGGCACGTCTCTAAACAATTTATTTACAATTACCGACTGTCCTAAAGGACTAATTACCTTCATCTCACTATCGGTAATTTCAGATTCTAGATTCAAGTTTCAGATATGGCACTAGCAACATACGAGTGGGTAGAACCAATATCTATCAAAGCAGTAATAGGTACAACAAAGATGAAGAACGTACCAGTTATCACATCAGGTGCATTGCCATCCTCGTGGCGTCTAACTGTATAGACCAATCCTGGCTGTCTTGCATCCGAGTTACCTTTAGAACCATTGCCTCTACCCGGTGCACCTTGACCACGTCCAGCCCCATTACCATCACGACCTGGTCCACGGCCTCTCGGTGGTTGCTGAGTTCCTCTGGCCGACTGTGCATCAGGATTACGAGCTGAGTCGTATCCATCCGTTGAGGGCAATTCTTGTATTGATGATCCATTGAACCACATTTATAACAAGCACCAGTTTTCCTCCAACACTCTCCGGAATGTCGTTTCCCACATTCAGTACAGTCTCGACTCTGATTAATAGCTACAGGGTCTCTACCTTGAGCTGGCTCATCATTCCGAGGCCTCTTCTGAAACCTTTTTGAAGAATCCGAATACTTTATATCTCTCTTGCCTCTAACTCTTTCCCGATTCTGACGTTCTGAGCTCTTAGCCTCTTCGGCTATCTTGGCTTTCTCCACAAGCGTGGCAAAAGTTCTAACTTGTTGTGGGGCTATCAGAACCCACAACTCATCATTCAACCCATCCTCAAAACGTACACAACGCTCATGATCTGTTGTTACTATTGTTCGAGCATAGCGACTCAAACGTAAAAACTCAGCCTCATATGCTGCAACCGTCTTATTTCCTTGAACCAGATTTAGAAATTCCTTCCTCCGGGCATCCGCATAACTTGTTCCTACATATTTCCCCTGAAAGGCAGCTTTGAAGAATTCCTAAGTAACTAATGCAGCTTCAGTGCCTTCTCGGACAGTAAGCCACCATTGATATGCTTCGTCCCTTAACAAGGACACCGCTTCTCTTAGTTTCTGTTCTACAGTGCACTCTAGGTCATCCATAATTCGCTCCACTGACTCAAGCCAATATTCAGCAACATTTGGAGCTACACTTGAGACACCTCTGAAAACCTCAGCACCACTTGATTTCAATCGCTCCGATATCGACCCACGAGCTGCTGGCCCAGCTCTAGTTCCAGCGACCCTTTCAAGGACTCGCAACATTGCTCGTGTCAGAGCAATATCTTCTCTCCTATTCTCTTGTGAATCATTTTCCGACGCTGGTGATGCCGGTGCATGCATTTTTGGAATATGTCCCGATTCCGCAAACACAGCTCTAGCACCTCGGCCTCTACCACGGCCACGTCTACCACGTCCGCGTCCTCTGGCACTCATACTGACTAACTCGTTTTAATCTGGTTACGAATTTTATGAATTAGAAAACTGTTTCAGTGTTTATTAACAATATTTTATGACATTCAAGAGATAAAGTTGTTTTTCGCAAACACATCCTATAGTCTCAATCTCTACGATTTTCAACATCTAAAACTAGAAGTTCTAGAGTGTTCCTATGATCATATCATCATAATAATAATTCAGTAATGAATACTTACTTGACTTGGTGCCAGATGCTTGTGGTGCCATACTAACTTTAAAATATTTTCATACGGAAGTTATTTGTTGAACCCAACCACAACCGAGTTTTGAAACTGGCCCTGATACCATTAAATGTAACACCCCAAACCAGGTCTATGCGTTAAGACGAGATTTGGTTTGTCACACAGATCAAACATCCATTTAATCCTTTAATGATTTAGGTAAACAGTTCTACAGAACCTTTTGAAAACGAAGTTTAGTAAAATTTAAGAAAATGATTTAAATCAATGATTTCAAGAAATACTAGTTTGAAATCTTATCATTTAGTATTTATTTGTAAAAAACCATAAAGTAGTTTTTAAAGAGTTTAAAAGAATTTGAAAACAAGAATAGTTAAAGAATCTCAAATATTTAAAACAAAATTTTAAATGAAACCTTATAGAATTAACAATAGCCCATATTAAGTGTCTTAAAACCAAATTAAATCAATCCACACATAAAAATCCATAAAAATATTAATAAAGGCCTTATTACATCATACCCAAAATAGTAATTAAAAGAAATCACTTAATAAAAGTTCATAGTTTATAAAACCCATATCCGCAGTATGGCCTCCACGAAGTCATCCTCGGCCCAAGCCTCCGTCAATTGCCATTACCTGAGATGGATAATTAAACAGAGTGAGTTACTCAGAACTCAGTGTGTAAATCACTTACCGTATTCATTGGGCCAGATCATCAAGACATTATTTTGGGCTTGAGCCCATTTACGGATTTAGCAAAATAATAAAAGAAATGCATGTAAAATGAAATTTCCCAACCAAACCTAATTTCCATCCGCTACACACCTCCCGTACCAACCAACACACCTGTGGGGATCAAGTCAACCCACCCCGCCAACACACCAAACGTAGGCATAAAGCCATTTTAAATAATATTGTGGTGCACCACCGAACTAGATTGTGACAAAGTCACCGAACTAGAGGCATTAAGCCACAAAAATTTGTGGTAGAGCCACCGAACTAGATTTTTGGCAATAGGCCTTTCTTCTCTTCATCAATTATCCCAACCCATGCAAACATGTATGCATAACAATCTATATCCATATGATAATTTAACAGAAAGCCCATAATACATGTGAGTCTATATTTCAAGTTTTCATTTTGGCCCATAAGACAAAATAGCATTTAGCCCATTTAGCAATCTAGCAGTTTTTCGGCCCATTTAACGATCTAGCAGTTTTTCGGCCCATTTAACGATCTAGCAGTTTTTCGGCCCACTTAACGATCTAGCAGTTTTTCGGCCCATTTGACGATCTAGCAGTTTTTCGGCCCATTTAACGATCTAGCAGTTTTTGGCCCATTTAATGATCTAGCAGTTTTTCGACCCATTTAACGATCTAGTAGTTTTTCGGCCCATTTAACAATCTAGCAGTTTTTCGTAAATTTCACGACTTTAACTGTTTTCATGTGTTTACACAAAAGTGTTAATTACTACGTATTTTCTGATTTTGCCATCTTTACGATTTTATCCCAATACTTACGGTATGGTATCTAACCCGAGATAAGTGTGAAGTTACACACCTGGTTACTGTGAGAACAATAATTTCCCGTTCGTCGATACCTAAATGCATCACGATAAATTAGAACACTAGAATTTATTTACAAATCGAATCTTAGAAATAACGATCTAGACTTTTACTCTCAGAATTTTGAACCACTTCTATTTGCGGTTTCTCCCCGATTGTTGGTTCGTTATCCAATGAAAATCCACGAACAAACAAAGGTTTGGGAGTACGAATGACTTCAAACAACTGATTCTCCTCGGATGAGCATCCACAACCCGGTGGAAAATCTCAGATTCCCGAAACAGCCCTTCGCTTAAACTTCGGGGGAATAGCGGAACCACCCCTCTTCTGAACACTATTCACTGCCCGTTTCGTCCCTATCTTGATTGTCTCCATTGACAAAAGATCATTAGTCCGACTAATAATATACCGAATTTATGACGAACAGTTTTAAGGGTGAAATTGGCTTACCACAAATATCCTTGTTCCACAATATGTAAATCGAGCGATAACGTCCCCTTAACACTTAAGATCAATTCCAACGATTCACGATGCTTACGAACACTTGAGTTTCGGCCCTCCAATATCACACCAAAATATAACGAAAGGAAACTTTTAAGAGAATGAACGATGATTTCGATCAAAGAGATTCTCCCTATCATCATTAAGATTCGGCCAAAGCAACTAATAACCAACATAAACTAAAAAGAAACTCTTACCTATTGTCCATGGTTGAAAAAGAAATGATTGAGAAGAATACTTATGTATAATGGAAGATTCGGCTATAAATAAACAAAGAAAAGGAAAATGGTTCAGCAATGGAGTAATCTAGCATTCGGCCATGAGAGAAAAATTAATGAAGAAAGTTTAGTTGAGAAGAAAATAAAAGGATGAAAGAAGGAGATGATGATGATGATTCGGTTTTCAAGAAAAAAAAAGAGAAAGAAAAGAGTTGAGTTTAGGAGAAATGTGCATTCGGCAATGGGGGAGGAGAAGGAAAAAGAATGGCCTTTTTGTCTTGGTAGTTTCGGCACTAGGAGAAAGACAATAGAATGATTAGCAAAGAAATGACCAAATGGTCAAAAAGATGACCAAAAGAAATAAAGCAAAAGTTGTTTTCTTCTACCAATACATTCGGCCAAAGGAAGGAAAAGATGAATGGGGGAAAATGTCTTCAAACAAAACAATAATAACCAAAAGAATTCTAACAAGCTATCATCCTTCCCAAAGCTAACCACTAAATTTCGGCTCCCCCCTTTTGTCCATAATGCCGCCCAAGTTCATGGTCAAAAATGGCCATGAAATAGTTTCCAAAACATCCACCTTGATACATGCCTTGTAATCCTCCACTTTCCCAAAGTTTAAGAAATCCTATCCCCAAAATCAAGCAATTCTATCCCTTAATTCATGCTTACCATAACCTTAAGTCTCCTTACCATAAAAAAATTTAGTCCATCTTATCCATAATTGATGCTTGGCCGACACATGCTAGGAAAAAGCAAAAAAATAAAAGCTCCCAATTTGCATGCTAGGAGTTTCAAACCTCTCCCTTCAAGTCCAACTTATGGCGCCATCACCACTTTGCCAATTGCTCATCTTGTGCCATCTTTTATCACTTAATTAACTTAACCTTCAAGGTCACCTGATTCTTCTACATTAAAGTACTCTTTACTAAAATTTATTCTAATTCCAAATAAACTCGAGTCTTCTCAAGACTATATTAAGCACACAATAAAATCATACTCGAGCTAACACCAAAGACAAACAACATATTGATACTCAAATTTTTAGGATGTTACAAAACCAAATGGCGTAACAAGAAATTCATAATGCTCGTACCTGGTTTTAAAAGCAATTTTTGGCACATCTAAGTCTTTAACCCGTAGCTAATAATATCTAGAATGGAGATCAATCTTCAAAACCATTGTCGTACCTTTCAACTAATCAAACAAATCATCAATACGTGGCAAAGGATATTTTTCCTTGGCCATTACATTGTTGAGTTGTCTGTAGTCGATACATAATCACATTAACCTGTCCTTTTTCTTAACGAACAAAACAAAAGCACCGTAAGGAGAAAAACAAGGTCGAGTAAAGCCCCTTATTTGTCATTTCTTATAACTGTGCTTTCAGATCTTTCAACTCTTTAGGTGCCACACTATACGAGCTATTGATATCGGAGATGTTCCCGGCACTAACTCAATAGCAAACTCAACCTCTCTAACCGGTGGCAACCCCGATAATTCTTCTGGGAATACATCTGTGAACTCATACACAATAGGGATCGATTCTAATTTCAATTCTAAAACTTTGGAATCAAATATAAGTGAGATACACTTCACAGCCCTTTCTAACATATTTTTGTGCCATCAAAGCTGAAATAACATTAGACATACTATCCAGTCTATCTGATTTAATTCGGATCTTTTCACCGTTTTGACATTTTAACACAATATGCTTTCATCTACAATTCACAACAGCATCATGCAGAGTTGACCAGTCCATATCCAAAACCAAATCAAACTCATAAAATGGCAACAACATCAAATCAGCCAAAAAGTTGCAATCTCGAATCATCAATGGATTGTTTTATAGACTTTATCAACTAACACATACTAACCCAAAGTATTCATTACTTTAACCACAAACACAATGGACTCAAAAGGTATTACGAGCATGAATCGCGTAAGCCCTAGCTGGTGCTCGTGCCTCAGATTTGACAGCAGAATCTTTAGTTCCACTTCGACTGTTACCCACATTTCCAGTGTTCCGGGGTGGTCTCCCTCTAGTAGTCGTGTTAGTAGAATAACTATTTTGAGCCTTTCTTTATCAGACCTTTCTGGGCAATCTCTAAGATAATGATCATAAGAACTGCATTAAAACATTACCCATCTTTCAATTTGTATTCACCAAAGTGTCCCCCATTACATTGTTGAAATTCAGGCTTGTTCTTGACACTACCCACACTCGCTACAGAGGTAGCCTGTAACACCCCTAACCCGTATCTATCACCATATTAGGGTTACAGAGCATTACCGTACAAACAAAAGCTTAATACATTCATTTCATACATCATCGCAAACATAATCCAAATACATTCATTTCATACATACATAACGTCCCTTAATCGAGCCCTCGAGGCCCTAGAAATACCTTAAAAACAATTCAGGACCAAATTGGAATCAACCAGAATGTACAAGAAAAAGTTAGAAATTTTGAACTGCATGGGTCACAGGGCCGTGTGCCTCACACGGGTGAGACACACGCCAGTGTCTCAGGCCATGTAACAATCGAAATAGGGACATGTAACACCCCCTACCCGTATACTATGCCAGAATCGGGTACGAGGCATTACCAGACTTAACAATACATTCTACCAAATCCCGAGCCACAAAATTTCACTTATAATTTAAACTTTAACAAACACATGCATACACAAGCATTATAACTCCATGACCAATATGAGCCACAACTCATGGCTAAATACAGAATAATCCTTATTACCGTTATGAAGCAATATGTTTAATCAATTTAATTAACATATACAAAATGACTTAGTCAAGCCTCTATACATGCCATAACTTAAATCATTTATAAAAAAAGATACCCATAGATAGCTTGATAGTGTGAAGCAATCTCAACGACCATCAGCCCAAGCTTGTTTAATAGGACTCTAAAACATGGGAAAGAAAAGGGGGTAAGCTTATAAAGCTTAGTAAGTTCACATGTAAAAATAATAAGCATTAGCAATGAATATAGCTTGCTACTAAGCTGTCATAACTTGCATAAATAATGCTAAGTTCTTAACAAAGCCTCAACGAGACAAATCCTCACAACAAGTTCTCTAATTGATACAATAATTAAATCACATGCTTATACCTTATTACTCATCTTCACATTAATCTGTCAACTTGAATAGCTGTCACTAAATTATTTATTTCTTGAACTTCAGAGCTCCAAATTACAAACCACTAATTTCCCCTGAAACTAGACTCACATATCTTCATACCATAAAATTTCTAGAATTTTTGGTCTTGCCAATTAGTACAGTTTATTCATTTAAATTTCCCCTGTTTCACTGTTCGACTATTCTGACCTCTTTTCACTACAAATCAAATTATCTCCTTGGACAGAATTCATATGACCTTATTGTTTAGTTATTTGAAAGACTCATTCAAAATTTCAAGAATATAAATTATATCACATAATTAATTTTGTACAATTTTTAATGATTTTTCCAAGACAGAACAGGGGATCACGTAGTCATTCTGAACCAGTCTCACAAAGATTTAAATATCTCAAATTATACAAATCCTTTGTTTGCTCTGTTTCTTTTATATGAAAATAGACTCAATAAGATTTAAATCGATATCTCATCCAACTTATAATTAAATTTCTAATATGTCTGGTGATTTTTCAAAATCACATAACTACTGTTGTCTAAAACAGTTTTATTTTTAAATTTTTGCTCTCACTCACTTTAGTTGTATTCATTACTTACCTATAACAATCTTCCTAATTTCCGATTACATATCGAGCATTGCTTATACGTTACACATGCATATACCTACACTTATCACTACAAGCCACACATAATTTCACTTAATCGATTTTCCCGGTGAACTCATCGGTAACCTTACCAAAGGCTCAGAATACAAAGGGCACCTTACTTAATAGCTTGCTTACATACCTGCAACATTCTCACTTAACGCATGAGTACTCTTTAATAATATAGGCATATTGCCAATCATGTCATAAAGTGTCACAAGCATAACTAAAAACTCATCACTTACTTAATACTTGATAATCTCAATTACTTACAATCTCAATATTAAATAAGCCTTAAATGCATACCTGTACTCATACCTGTACTCTTTCTTCATGTTCTCACCTTGTCATTTCTTTGACTTACTCTTTGGACTACTCGGGTATCTTTTCCTTTTTGAACTTACCATTTCCATGTCTTGACAAGGTCTTACGTGGTATCCTTGCCTTGTGAACACTCCAATGCCATGCCTTGGCATGGTATTACATGGGACCTTTGCCTTAGTAACTCATCAATGACATGTCTTGACATGGTCTTATATGATTTCCTTGCCTTATAGAACTTATCAATGCCATGCCTTGGCATGGTTTTACATGATATCCTTATCTTACCAAATGCCATGTTCCAAACATGGTCTTACATGGTGTCCTTGTCTTACCAAATGCCATGTTCCAAACATGGTCTTACATGGTATCCTTGTCTTAGTGCCAATGCCATGTCTTGACATGGTCTTACACGGGATCCTTACCTTACCAATGCCATGTCTTGACATGGTCTTACATGGTATCCTTAACCGTCAATTCCTCCTTAAATGCCACGTTATGAACATGGACTTTTCCGACAATTCTTCTTTAATTGCCATGGTATAGCCATGGACTTTGAGATATCAATGCCTTGTCAAGTCATAGTTGAAACATACTTGCTCAAATTCTCAAGGTTAGTCGCATAACTCAATAATAACATTACTAATAACAATAATTGCATAATAATAAAATGCTACTCAACTTACATACTTACATTCTAAATCTCATCATATCATCCACTTAACTTATTCTCATCAAACTATGCTATTCATACTTTCCTGTTATCATACAAAGCCAATAAAAAAATATGATCTAACATATAATTATACAAGTTCTCTTTCCAATCGAATTATTATCGAACATTAATTATTATATCTGAAACTCGATACTATAGTATTTAAGGCCAAAATATCAATTTATCATTCACTATGCATAGTTAAATGCTTATTAAACATATGAACTTACCTCGATACCAAAACGGTCATTTTACCAACTTTCTCGATTTTGATTTTCCACCGTTCTAGGTCCAAATCTCATTTTTCGGGTCTAAGACATCACATTTTACTTACTTAATTAATACTACTCAAAATAGTCCCTAACTCAAACTTTGGCAAAATTACAATTTTGCCCCTAAACTTTTGCATAATTATGATTTTGCCCCTAGGCTCGAAAATTAAACTTCATCCCTTATTCTTATGTTTTATAACATGATAATCATTTTTCCCTTCTATAGAAACACCAAATTCTTGCTCTAACATGCACTTATGTACATTAGGTATTTTTGCCGATTATGTCGTTTTACTCGTTTCACTTAAAATCGCTTAGTAAAAGCTGTTTAACATAATTCTAAGCTTCATATTCTGACATAAAACATCAAAATAAATACATTTCACTATGGGTATTTTTCCAAATATGAACCATAGGTTAAATTATTGCTAGAATAAGCTAAATCAAGTTACCGGGACTCCAAAAACGTAAAGAACATGAAAAACGGGGCTAGAATGGACTTACCATGAATCTTGGAAAGCTTGAAAACCCTATCCATGGCTTCCCACATGTTAAATTCGGCCTAAGCTTGAAGATGGACAAATTTGGCATTTAAATTTTGTTTTTAATTCACTAAATTACCAAAATGCCCCTTAAAAAATCTTTTGAAACATACCCATCCAGTGTCCTTTTTGTCCACCAACTTAAACAATGGTCTAATTATCATTTAAGGACCTCCAATTTAAAATTTCATAACAATTGGACACCTCTAACATGTAGAACTCAACTTTTGCACTTTTTACAATTTAGTCCTTTTGACTAAATTGAGTGCCTAAACGTCAAAATTTTCGAATGAGATTTTCACGAAATCATTCCGTGAATTTGTAGACCATAAAAATATAAATAAAATAAATTTCTCAACATCAGATTTGTGGTCCCGAAACCACTGTTCCGACTAAGCCTAAAAATCTCCCCCCTTTGGGTATTTTCGTCCCAAAAATCTCACCAGTTAATGGATTTAGGTCTAATTTCACAAGTCGCTTGAGCTTCTCATATAGTCTCGGCATTCTTCAACATCTTACTTCTTAAATAAACAGATAATTATCACTGTGCTAGACATCATAACATTCTATCTTTAACTCGCTGATATATGTATCAAGATCATTTGAAAATGAAAACCAATACACAGGTCTAAGAACTTCCTATCATTCACACTTTGCCAACTTCAATTTCTTCTCAATCTAGAGAAAGATTAAACATAATAGAATTTACTTCAACTGTTACTCGTCGAAGCACTTAACTATACTGATGCCACAATACATACAGCTTAAAAATCATAGTACCATAACAAGACTAACTTCTCAATTACTTTAGTAGATAATGTCCCGGCTGAAAACAAACATCTTGATCATCGGAGAATTTAAACATGAAATTCCATAACAACCATATAAAAGCACAATCTTTATACCTGGTAACTGTATCAAAGTACTCTCACCATCAAGTCAAAACCTATAATCATCATAAGCATTTTAATAATAGAGAAGAAACCATTTTCATCAATGGAACATTTCCTACTGATATCTCATGGCTGATACTTTGAACAATAATTTATTAAGGGAAACAGAAATAACAAATCTCAAAATAGAGCTACACAGAAA